>OX418218.1:12395525-12995525 GCA_948455865.1 Conomelus anceps
ACCAAGGAAAACCGCAGAAGGCTACCGGTTGCAGAAAACTCAGAAGTCGAAAAACACTCAAAAGTCACAAACGAAATCCGAAAAAAAGCGTTTGAAATTTTATGGACACATTATAAGACTCCCCAACGATCGAAATTCCAGACGTATTCTTGTACACACCCAAAATTTGAAAAATGGCGGAAAATGGATTCAAAATGTCCAAACTGACCTGAAGCTTGCACAAATCGATAACCTAGAAACAATTAATTATGAACAGAAATTTATATAGAAAGTGTGTGGAGACATAGGAAATAGCCCACCAATAAAGAGGAGAAAGGTGGTTTTTTTCACAGGAAAGAAGAGAGGCACTGTCTCTTAGAATGAAAAAATATTGGGAAACCGAAAAAATATTAAATGTAATAAATTAGTTCAGCCTTTCTCATAAACATGTACTCAGCGTTTTCCAATTTGAACGGGAAATTGACGACTAATAATAATAATAATAATTATAATTATAAGGCAGTGATTAAAGATCAAGTGGCCGAAGAGACTAAAATTCGTAATACGAAAGTCAATAATCAGGAAAGACCAGAACTAGAGAATCCCTCACTGAAAGCAAAGTGCTTCTATCTTGTGGAGTAGTTGAGCGTTGAGCTGGTATTGGTCATTTGGCGAGAAGCAAAAAAAAGACTTAACTACGAAGGAGAATAGACGGGGAAAATAAGTGGAATTGGCAGCGGAAGGTGAGGGGAAAAGGAGTTTGGCAAAGATGAAGTGGATAGCAACAGACTGAGACGTTAGATGGAGGTGAGAATCTCACCCTAAAGCAAAATGTTGACCAAGAGGAGATGGCAAACGTGAAAAAATACGAAAAAGAGATACAAAGCCTATACTTCTTCGTATTGGTGATTGTAGTATTGTGATAGATATTATCAATGAGAACGAACACATTCAATCACTACATAAAACGCTACAATCACGTTATTTACAATATAGATAGTGGATTCAGCCATTGACGAACCATCAAGGACTTACTCCCTAATCTATGATTCAGCTAAGTGTGAATCCCCTTTTAGCTGTTTCTAATATGTTCAACCATTCTACACCAATTTGAAGCTTCTCCCACTTTGGCCTGCATGACAAGCTTCATTAAAATCTCCACATTTTAGTTAGAATAGAAAGTCAGATCAAATATCTTTATTGTTCACCTCATTTACAAACAATAAATTGAAATTAGAGCTTAAAAAGTAATCAAAAGAATAAACTCAGATTATTATTTGGCATTGTCAGCAAACCCGTGGTTTTTGCGTTAGCAACGAGTATCAGTGACACAGTGAGGAAGAGAAAAATATTCTTTAGATATTTCATTTTCCAAATTTTTCTACATTCTCTAATAATTAAAACTACATATGATATTCATATTATATTTGTTTGAGAGAAACAAATCATTTCTAATATTTCAATTAAGAATAATAACAATAATTGATTACTAAGTAAATGCATAGACCATCCATCAAACTACAACTACTACTAATGATTAGAAATTACATTTATTGTATAATTTGTTGATAGACTTGCTGATATTTCATTTATTATTAATTAAAAAATACATAAAATTCAATTGAAGAAATTCTGGAAAAGAGTTATTAATGGAAAACTAATGTAAGAATGAGAATATGTTATTTGCAATCCATGTTTTCATTTTCTTAACGGCTGCTTTGGTTATTTTGGGCTGAGTTTACTCAGTAGGTACGTGATTTACGAAGTGATGAATCTATGCTGAGCTATGATTTTTAAATTAGCTTCTCCATCATATGCAATTGTATGTCTGTATGTATGTGCTGTAGTTTTCATATAACTTGGCAGCAGTATGCTGGGTTCAGATGTAGCATGTCCCATCTGCTACACGCTGCCAAGTTATATGAATACTACAGTATATGTGTATGTATATGTATATATATATGTATTTTTTTCTTCTTGAGGATGAAGCCCACATAGGTCTGAGACCTGTGCGTGGGTAATGAGTTGGATGATGGTGATTTATGAGTTGGACCTACAGTTTTAGGTGGGTTCCGAACCACCGGGAATTGATTTTCAGCAGAGAACAGTGTCTTTTTTGCTGGCCAATCTAATCGGTCACCGTTACAAACAGGACCTACGAGAACGCAGCTTATCTATCTGATTGAACAGATACCTTCTACGGCTCGCGGCTATCACTATTTTAAATGGTAATGTTTAGGTTTAGAGTTAATTATTTGCAACTGATGCAAAATAGTGGTTGCTGGTATAAATTCTAAGTAGAAAAATGAATATAACAAAATGAAAATGAATACAACAAGAGCTCGAAATTGATTTACTCTGTTGCGCTGCAGGCAGTATTTGTACTAAATATGCTGACTAGACTCAAACTATTTTTTTTATAAATTACGTTCTAAGCTTAGTTGCACACTGGCCACATGTACTGGAGGTAGTGGCCAGTTAATTTCCTGGTTTTGCAAAATTTGTATTATATGTTTTTTAAGGTTGGAAATAATATTCATTATTCATATTATATAGCCCTCGGGCCCCCTTATTCATCTGGTTGAGCTTTATTCACATGATTAAAGCTATCCGTTCTATGAATATTATATTTGTTGAGAGAAACAAACCATTTCTTATATTTCAATTAAGAATAATAACAATAATTGATTACTAAGTAAATGCATAGACCATCCATCATCGTGATGGTTGGTCTATGGTAAATTATCTACAAATTTAATTAATATTGATTTATAAACTCATTCATCAGAAATCTAATTTGAGCAATCAGCTATCTCGCAAATATAAAACACAGCCTTGTTGATGTGATACAGAGTGACATTTTGTGAAAAACAGACATGAAATAGATGACGCGAATTGAATCAAGGGTTAGGTCTGATGACTGTGTTCAATTATGCAATGGTGATTGACATTGAGTACCTACATCGAGTATGCTCCTCTGTGCAAGCACCTTTATTCTTGGACGTGAGGTCTATTGTTCACAGGACTACTAGTTATAAAAATAATCATCATGATATTAATGTTTAATAAATTATAATAGTCATTATTTGTCCACAATGATTAAGATCTTCGATGAATGAATACGAATGAATTATTATCACCAAAAAGCATTATAATTAAGGCCGATCATAGACAAGTATGACAGTCATTTTCCGATTTTCTATTAGGTTTGGACTCGCCATCTCATTACTCAGGAGCCGTAAGGAAAATTCAAATTCATTTCTGTGATTTACAAAAAGTCACACTCGCACGTCACCAAGGCTGCGTTTCTATTCTCGTGCCGACCCAATAACGCACCCCATCTGCGCTAGAACGCTTCCCTTGGTGACTGTCTCTCCTTTCAATCGCGCTACTCCCTCGAGTGTACCATCGATCAATAATGCAAATTTTATGCAATTATTACTGAAAAAAGAGTAGCCTCCCCTTACAGGAATTGCGAGTTGATGTTAGGATGGAAGCCTACTCCAAACAGACAAAAATCATGTACGCTACATTCATGCTTGCTCAATCACTGCAGATTTCTTATATAATAATATTTCTAATGGTTTTTAAAAATATTTCTTATTATTTAATACTAGCTGGCTCGACGCGCGTTGCTGCGTTCTCATAAAAATTCTCCTTGATTTTATTATTTGCCACCTCCGGCTGAGGTTACATTTCAAATTAGGAAAGAAGTTAGTCCTAGGGCTCTTACAGCTGATCATAGAGGCTCCGTTGTTTCCTTAATCACCACCTCTGAATGAACCACCTTTCACATCGGAATTAAGCCTCACCTCAACTAATTGAAGTAATTATGGTGTCTAGTGTATAATATTGTTGATGTGACTTGTCTTATACTCCTTAACTGGAGTCTCCAAGACGTAATCTACAAAAAAAAAAAAAAAAAAACATTTCAAATTTAAACCTCCTACAACTATAAGGGTAGAAGCTAGTTTTTTATTTTATTATTCGTCACCTCCCGCTGAGGCTGCATTTCAAATTTCTAGCTAGCACTTCATTGGTTAACAGATGTCATCAACCTGGCATGATTACATTTCATCATACCCAGTCGTATGTTTCCTACATATTGCAAGGCTCCGACTGAACGGTAGCCTACATGCAAAGTGCAAAGTCTTTTGCTGTTCAAAGACAGCGTAAATAACGCCGCTAAGGGGCCTGCCATATGATTAAAAACTGTTGACTTCTATCAGCTGTTCCTTTAAGCTGTTTGGCCGGCAAGTTCAGTAGGTTAGGTCTATAAAATGGATTAATTAATAGTAATTATTAGCTCTTCTATTAACCCTGCATCGGGCGCGGCCGATCTGACAGGCTCAGGCGCCATTTTACCTAGACTATTCCCCCACCATCTCACTGCTTCAACTTCACTCTCACGGTAGCTTCCTGTCTTTTGACGACAGTTCATATGCTGGAATTCATTTGTCATTTGATTTTCTCATAGGCTCACTACAGCTCGCCCGATCTGAGAAGCTCACTGCGCCCGATTACAGAAAATTTTCAAGGTTAGTTTTTCTGTATTTTTTCATTATAAATCATTTCAAATACCAATTTTATGTACATTTCACATGTTTGTTTACTTTCATATGACATAAGAATGATTAAATTAAATTATCTTTATCTATGCTTGTCAAAAGCTCACTGCGCCTTACTTGTGCCTGACAGGCTCCTTACTCTTTCTTGACTTTTTTCATAATTTTTTTTCATAGTTTATGTTATAATCATAATTCATATTATAAATAAAAAAAACCTATTCTCATTGCTCATTATTTTCACAGCCTGTTCTTATTTTTTGTTGCAGAGGCTGCAATAATGAGTAGCAGTAGGTTCAATTTTTCGGACCCAAACCACCTGGAGGAGATCAGAAGCATGCTGCTGAGTGATGATGGAGACCCAGCTGAAACCGAGGATCTTGGAGAGGAAAGTGATATCGACTTTCAAGACGAAATTGAAGAGAGGTCTGAAGATTCTGAGAGTGAACAGGATGATTCGTCTTCAGATGAATATGAAGAAGAGGATGTAGGTGAGCAAGATTTTTTTATAGGGCGGGACAAAAAAACAAAATGGCATAAACAGCCTCCTACTCAAAGAAGACGAGCAAGCAGTCATAATATTATCACACACCTTCCTGGTGTGAAAGGGGATGCCAAAAATGCCACAACTGCTCTTGAGTGTTGGAAAAACTTGTTTCCAGATGAAATGTTGGAAACTATAGTTGGGTTTACAAACCAGTATGTAAATAAAGTCAGAGATAAATTCTCCAGAGAAAGAGATGCAAAATGCACTGATAGCACTGAACTAAAGGCTTTCATTGGCCTCCTTTATTTAGCAGGGTCCTTCAAAACAAATCGTTTGGTCCTTGAAGAATTATGGGGGAGGAATGGAGATGGCATCGAAAAATTTGGACTTGTTATGAATTTGAAAAGGTTCAAGTTTTTGCTTCGTTGCCTTCGTTTTGATGACAGTAGTACTAGAACAGAACGACAAGCTCGTGATCGATTGGCACCAATTCGGGATATTTTTGAACAATTTGTTAGTAATTGCAAGAAATGCTACATCCCTGGTGAGAACCTTACAGTAGATGAGATGCTACCAGGTTTTCGCGGCCGTTGCCCTTTCCGTCAATATATCCCATCCAAGCCAAATAAATATGGCATAAAGTTATTTGCGCTTGTAGACTCCAGGATGGTCTATACACTCAACTTAGAGGTGTATGTAGGTAAACAGCCAGAAGGCCCATTTCTGAAGAGCAACAAACCAAGTGATGTTGTCTTGAGAATGATAGAGCCAGTTATTGGAACTGGCAGGAATATAACTGCAGATAACTGGTTCACTGACTTCAACCTGGTTAATGAATTGAAAAATAAAAAATTATCATATGTAGGGACTGTGAGAAAAAATAAGACAGCCCTGCCAGCAGATTTTGTTAATACAAAGGGAAGAGCACAATACTCCAGCATTTTTGGTTTTTGTGATGGAATGTCATTGACATCATACATCCCTCGCAAAAATAAATGTGTCATTCTTGTGTCATCAATGCACAATGACAATGCAATTGATGAAGATACTGGGACTGCAGCAAAGCCTGAGATAATCACCTATTACAATGCCAACAAAGGTGGAGTGGACACTGCAGACCAGATGTGTGCCACATACAGTGTTCAGAGAAACACTCGAAGATGGCCTATGGTGATCTTTTTCAGTTTGCTCAATATAGGAGGGATCAATTCACAAGTGATTTACCTTGGGAATCAACTAGAAGTAATGCCCAGGAGACAATTTCTAAAGCAGTTGGCACATGAACTGTGCTTACCACAAATAGAAAGAAGAAGCCAGTCTTCAACTGGTATTCACTCTTCATTGCAGGCTCGCTTGAAGAGATGTCTTCCGGTTGATAACAACCCCATAGAGCCACCACCTGCAGCTAAAAGGTCCAGATGCTGTGATTGTACAGCCGAAACAGGAAAACGCAGGCTATCAAACTATTCCTGTGTGAAATGCCATCAAGGAATATGTCTGAGCCACGCAAAAACATTCTGCTCATCCTGCTCAGCAGTCTGCACAAGGGAGCCTCACACCGACTCCGAATAATAATTATATATACAGTATAATTATATGTACAGTACGATAAATTATATACAAGAAAAATAATACCACACTATGATTGATGATTTTCAAATGTTTACAGTCATGTCTGTTAAAGTTTAATTAATTTCGTAGTTTTGAGTAGTTTTATGTTTTGTGAAATAAATTTAATTCAATGATAACTAAAAGTCAAGTTATTAATTTTCATTCTAAAGTACATCCCAAATGAAGTTAAGCACCACTCAGATTTCATTAATCAGGAGTTTTGAGGTTTTTTAGACCATTTGTGTGGTGTGAGCCTGTCAGGCTCACTGCGCCCGATCGTGTAACAGACGGGACCGCGCCCGATGCTGTTTGGCCGGCAAGTTCAGTAGGTTAGGTCTATAAAATGGATTAATTAATAGTAATTATTAGCTCTTCTATTAAAATTTATGGTCAGAAACCATCCTCAATATTCACACAACATATTCCCAAAGTTTCATGCTAATCTGTCAAGTGGTTTTGAAGTCTATAGGGAACATACATACATGCATACATACAGACAGACATTCATTTTTATATAATATAGATTCCTAATAACACATGCTAGATTCACATACTAACACATGCTAATAAAAAATCACATGCAAATAGTATTTTTCCATGTAATGCATATGAATAACATTGAATAGGTTATCCGTTAGACTCTCTTAAAACTGCAGGAAGCAAGTACAAATAGGTAATTAACAGAATGCAAATTTGCTCTGTACACTGTAATCTATTTGTAATTTATTGGTACATATTTTATGCAAAATTGCACTGTACACTGTCATCTATTTGTAATTTATTGGATACATATTATTTATAGATACATATTGGAGGGAAGTTATAGCAGGTATCTGCTCAATCAATCAATCATTTATCTATTTACAAGTTCCAAATAAAGGTCCCGGTAAACCTTGTGGGTTTTTCCGCAGGTGCCAACATAATATAAATTACAAAATGGAAATCAATTATATAATACAAATTACAAAAAAGAAGAAATTAGGGAAAAGAAGAATAGGGAAAATGAAGGTTATCAGATAGAGATAAGCTGCAGCTGTTCCTGGGCACTCTTTGTAAGGGTGACCGATTAGATTCGCCTGCAAAAAAGACACTGGTCTCTACTGTTAAATCACTTTAAAACTGTAGGTCCAGCTCATCAATCACCATCATCTAACTCTCAGACCTAGTCTCAGACCTATGAGGGCTTCATCCTCAAAACAAATATTATATAGATACTTATAGATACATAAAGACACATATAGACACATATAGATACATATATAGACACATATATTGAATTGAATTGAATTTTATTGCCAAAAACAAAATACATGTGCAAAATGAAATAACAGTATAGATAATAATACACAAATACAATAAAAATAAATAAAATCACGTTTCTTAACATCATTATCAAATACAAAAATGTTTTCTCTTTTTCTTTTCTCTTTTTGGCACTGCCAACATAAGAAACCTTGTGTGTTGGCAGTGAGTTGTAGTACATATTCATATTCACTTCTCATCAATTACAAAACATTTAGAATTGACAATAATTAAGAATTTTCACATGGATTAGAAAATTAAAAATATACATTTGTTAACACTACGAAAGAAAGAAACCCAACAAAAGTAAAGTGAAACGTTTAAGGTGATTTTTTTTTCTTTTTTTTTCGCTATCATAATATTCTATTTTATCAAAAAATATATATAGATACAATCGTACTTTTTTCAATAATCTTTATTACAAAGACAAAAACAAAAGAAATGAAAACAAACTCTACTACGGCTTGGTACTAGACCGACATCCGGGAATCCATCTTACTTTAATTTGAATTATATCTCACCTATTTCTATTCCATATCATGCGATAAAAAATCACATTGGAGAACTTTATTACCACTGGCCTCCCTTTCAAAGCGAACAAGTTGAATTGGAAAGCAACAGTCGTTGTTTTATATTATTTGAATAAGAGATAAACATCGGCAAAGTTCAAGTTGAACTGAGAGCGTAGTAGAAGCTGTGAGATGAAGCGCTCTCTGTGTTAATAAGGAAGAATCAGGTGGAAAAGTCAAGAGTCTCAAGAAAAGCGACGGCTGGTATGGGATGGGGGCGAGTGGGGTTTGTGGGTTATGCCTGTCTTGATCGTTTCATCTTGCGGAACAGGTGGCTGGAAGGTTTGGGGGTGGTAGAGGGGGCAATTGACGCGGCGGCCCGGGACTGCAGAGAAAGAAAAAGAGAGAGTATGGATGAGTGAGAGGGTGTGAGTGAGGAGCGATTTGTGGCCCTGAGGTCGGCAAACCGATGTTCAGTGTGACGTTGAGATCAATGGGGCCTTTACTTGTACTGTATGCAGAAACCATCAGCGTCTTTACACATGCAGCACAGATGCTACTGCACTTTCTTGTTTTTCTGCAATACTTAAACCGTCTCTGTAAAGAAACGCCCCAAATTGGAGAAAATATTTTTTTCCATTCACAATGATTATTAACATTGGTTTGTCAACTATTGTAAGAGCTATTGGTTTTTTCTTGCTGATGAAGCTAACATGTGTATGAGACTGGTGCGTGGTGATTAAGATAATATTTATAAGGGTGACCGATTGGATTGGCCAGTAAAAAGACTCCGTTCTCTGCTGTAAAATCACTTCCCGATGGTTCGAAACTCACCTAGAACTGTAGGTCCAACTCATCAATCACCATCATCCAATTCATTACCCACGCACAGGTCTCAGACCTATGTATGCTTCATCCTCCGAAAAAAATTCCAAAAAAATCCTACTGATTAATCCAATATTAGTATGTGACTTGTGCTTGGTGAATGATGTTATGAGTTATGGACCATCAGTTTTAGGTGAATTCCAAACTACCGGGTAAGTGATTATGAAGTGGACAACGTCGTGCCAGTGTAACGTACTGATATATTATATTATAATAGCAGCTGTGTATATTATAATAGTACTGTGTTGACACACTTGCAACAACAAGTTTTAAATGACAACTCAATTCATTCTAGAACATAGAACATCATCAACTAACAACCTGAAGGAAAGTATCAAAAATTTGGAATTTTATCTTTCGTATAACTAACAACCTAAATGGAGGTATTGAGCATTTCAAAATTGCAACTACCTTGGAACGAAACTATACTCGAAAATAATGAGAACGTGATTTATCTGATTTTTCTACCTATTCTACAAAAATAATTGCCAATATACAACAGTGATTATCCGTTTGTTTCGGAACCTACCTAAAACTGTAGGTCCAACTCATCAATCACCATCATCCAATTCATTACTCACGCACAGGTATTAGACCTATGTGGGCTTCATCCTCTGAACAGTTGCAGTTGGCAGTTTATGAAACACACATTTCCTATTCATTCCTGTGTATATAAAAAAACTGCGTTATCGCCGAAACAATGTTTCCATCTGGAAGATCCTATTCATTCACGTGTATTTCAAAAACTTTCCAAGTAGCAAGAAGCAGACTTTTGTAATACACAGTTTCTTTCATATCAAAACATCGGCTTGTTGAGAATACTCAGTTCTTCTAAAAAAAAAACATAAATAGTTAGTTTCAAGATTTTTTTCGGAGGATGAAGCCCGCATAGGTCTGAAGCCTGTGCGTGAGTGATGAGTTGGATGATGGTGATTGATGAGCTGGACCTACAGTTTTAGATGGTTCCAAACCACCGAAAATTGATTTCACAGCAGAGAACAGTCTTTTTTGCTGGCCGATCTAATCGGTCACCCTTACAGTTAGGGCTCAGGAGTTCGTATCTCTTTGTACCAACTTATTAAAGAAAACGAGCAGAGGTATAGTTGGTAAAATGTGTAACAGGTCAGCCCAGAAGTAAGAGTACTAACTGGTCAGGCCTGAGCAAATACTCTTGTCGGCAAAGAACCTAAATAATGTCACCTTCATAAAATACCAGGACAGGATTCAAAAGAATAGCCAGATCTTCCAAACAATTCCACTTTTCGCTACATTGCATTTCAATCTTTTACAGAGCAAGAAATCCATAACTTATAAAAACTAGAAACTTCAAGTTAAATCTGATCAGATCTTATATTATTAAAAAAAAAGAGATTCCATATGTGAGTATATTCATGTACATATATATATATGTATATACACATACATACATAAATACACACACATACAAATACTATCACTATTGTGTGCACACTTCCAAATTCTTAAGGAGCAAAATATACGATTATAACTTAATCCAAGTTAAACTTAACATTTAAAAAAAAACGTTTTCATGTAGTAGAATAAAGTTTGAATTTTACGTAGATTTAGAGATTTAAGTTTTAAAAAGAAAGTCCAGTTGATAATTTAGAATGTTGGCGGCGAAAGATAGAAAGTTCCTGGCGTTGAATAATTTGCAGATAATTTAGTACGAAATATAAAATGTTACCTTCGTCTTGGAGTTACTCTAATTTTGCATCACACAAACATCAAACCTCTACGATGATTTGGTCGTAAGCGGTATTCATATTCCAAAATTCAATTCATAACGTTCTGGGTTGACGATCTCAGTTGAAGCATGTTGTGAAAATATCTTGAACGAACATGAGACATACTTTCATTCGTCCTATTCGTCAATTCATAGATTCTGAAATTCTTCGATTCATAAGTACATCGATACTGTGATTCTGCATTACTCTGGTTCTTCGACCGCTGAAAAGAGTCCCAATAAAAACGAATAGAAAATAGTAACTTAACTCATAAAAATAATTCCAACTTAATAGGTTTCGAAAAACTGACAAACAGACAAGTCAAGTTCACTCCCAAAGTTTAACAATGAAACGTTTTGAGAATACCAAACAAAAAATAGATAGAATAGACATAATTAATTACGTGACTCAGGTCAAGGAAAAGATATTTAAATTAGAGACATTAATAAAAATGAAGTATTACTAACAAAATAAGATGATGCTAACGATAGGAAATAGTTCTGCCTAAAGCACGTTTAGACAAAACTTGGCAAGTAGTATGACCTAACTGTCCTTAAAAAAAAAGGACTTAATTAAATTACAGAATATTGAAACAGCAAAAAATAATAAGTAAAAGATACATTATAAATCAATAGTAATTAAGAATGGATGAATAAATAGAAAATCTAAAAGTGAAATATTATACTCAACGTGCTCATAAACGAACAAGAGTCAACAAGATAAGATACGTTATTCAGAAAAAAATTAAGACTCAAATTTAAGAATACAAAGTAAATAGTTTTGTCTCCAGTTACTACGTAGTATTCTTTAGAGTAAATCGCAGCTAAAAGAGCATTAAAAAGACATATTAAGTAAATTAAAGAATTCACAAATACAAATCGACAAATTACACTTACCCAACTAGGCGGACATAAATTTGGTATTTAGCAACTTAAGTTTGGCATCAATACAGCAGCCAAGTGGAAAAGTTTGGAAAAAAGTTAAACAAAAGAAAAAAAGTAAATTAAAACCAGATCACCACATGATCATATTAGTTAACAAAAAAAATTTACTTCAGGACATCATGGTCCAAATAATAATCGATCCTACCCTTCGAACATTTTGTAAGAGAAAGGAAGCGTCATCCTGGATCGAAAATCGAACAGGCTTCTTCTCATATCAAACAGCTGTTCAAATTCAAGTAAGATCAGCAGATGAACCAACCTAACGAAAAAGGTCGCAGACAAAGTCAACATCAAGACAACTTTCCAAATAAACAATAAAAAAAAACTAGACCAGACGAGTCAAAAGGAAAACTAAAAAATAAATATAAAAGTGGATACCAGCTAGTAAACAGTTTTATGAATTGAATAATGTACTAGAGCAGACGAGTATGACAAGTACAGAGGTGACAGTTACCGTAGTAGCGTCAGAGTAGTACCCGCGCAATTCAAATATAATAGTTCGTACCTATAAAACTAGCAGTTTTATAAAGGGGTAATTAAAAATTCATTACAAACTCCCCCTTCTTGCAGTTGTGGGCCACGCCCACAATAGGAAGTAAAGAAAAAACTCAAAAAAGTAAAGGAAAAAGTAGGCAGACGAAACAAGAAAACAAATGAGAAGGCGCGCACTTCACAAATGATCTGTCTCAGAAAAAAAAAGAGGTGAAGCATTTAAAGAGATTACGAAGTAGGAGAAGACGACAAGAACAGAAAGTTGTACAAGTGAAATGTAGTGATCAGTTACAATTCACCTGTAAGTAGAAGAAAAGAGGAAAGTTTAAAACCAAATAATAATAAGAGAAACGAGAATAATAGATGAGCGGTAATGGAATACTAACATGAATAGTCATTAAAGAATTAGTACAGATTAAAGAAGTTTGAAAATTAAAAAAAAATAGAGCTTTGGACGAGAACAAAAAAAAAATGTTTGGACTCAAAAAACAAAATTTAGATCGAAGACCAACTTGGGCTTCCAAACAAAAAAAAATTACCAAGAACTCACAACCATAAAGTTAATAGTAAAACTACGAACTTTATGAATTAAAGGTAACTAAGGTTAGTAAAACGAGGAGCAAAATTTTCCAAGAAAAGAAAAATAAATAACCAGAAACGTTAAAGTATTCAAATCAAGAATTTATACAGTCCATAAAGAAAAAGGTAAGTTCTATTCTTAAGGATGAACTGATGCTTACTTCACTAAACCTAACAAGAGACCGAAACATCAAAACGAGACAACTAACAACTTATGAATAGCTATTAACAACATTACTGAAATGACGTAGAATAACAATCTTTCTACAATACATAATCACAACACAACTTTACAACGACCAACTTATGTTTCAAAAAAAAAAACTAATTTTTCAGCACCTATCAATGTTTTATAAAGACGCACCACCAAAATAAATCAAGACTCGGGCCCAGAGTTGCAGACAATTTAATTGGGGTGGACGTTATCTTTGTACTACAAGTACAAATAAATATTCTTTAATTACTAGTACCACAGGAAAGTTAGTAAAACTATAACAACCAGGTTACCAAGTAAAGAAGACACCTAGAAAAGTCCATAGCACATCAGGGATGCTAATGGTAAGTCCGACATTTGGAACAATAACCGAAATAGGGACTCAAATCTTAAGCTACAAAAAAAAATGAAAAGCAAATACAAACTGTCCGATGACATCAAATTCGGACTAAACGATACTACACCTAATATTACAGGTACTAACAGTAGTTAATGCAATTAGTGACAACCAGGATAGCAACAATTCAAACAATATCATCTTTTCCACAAGAATACAATTACCTAAACCAAACCAAAACCTAGATCAAGGGCAAGGAACGTAATATTTTAACAAAAATAATTTTCTCGGTAACTAACAGCGTGAGCAACAGGGATCTTAAAGAAATTAAGACAACATAAAAAAAAACTTCAAACACAAGAATCAAAAACAACCAACATTGGTGACAACAGAGTTTTTAAGAGTCAAGTCTAAAACTAACTTAAATCTCATAAAGAAATTTAAATACACTAAAGCAAAGTTCATTATATATTATACGCAAATCAGAGCAAAAAGACTAGAAGTTGAAATTACTATCAACCAGTAGTGACACATTTGTTGCCATAAAATTTTTTGAGATGAGAAACATGGGCTTTTAAAACAAAGTTTCCGGTTTCAACTTCGTGCAGACTGACGGTTACTGGAGTAAGCCATTTTTTAATTTGAAAAGGACCTTTCCATCTGTAACTAAGCTTCTTAGAAATCTTGTTGACAGCACTACTGACAACATGAGTCTTAACCCAAACTAAGTCACCTAACTGAAAAGGCACCTCAACTCTATGACGATCGTAATTCTGTTTGACTCGAGAATGTGATTTAATAAGACTATTTCTAGCTTTCCTCCAGACATCGAGCGAGTCATTATTGTTACGGTCAGGAAGAATATCATCGAGATTCCAGGCGTGTAGTAACGGTTCTTTAGGACAATATCTAAATAAAAGTGAAAACGGTGTGGAGTCGGTACTCTCATGTTTACTCAGGTTGAAGGCTAAAGGTAACCAAGATAAGCATTCATCCCATTTACTATGTGAGTCACCATGAAAGGCGATCAGAGCGCTTCTTAAATTTCTGTGAACTCGTTCGGCGACATTAGGAGCCGGATAATAAGCTGAGGTGGTGAAATGAAAAATTCCTAACTGGAAGCAAAAGTTTTTAAATTTAACAGAAGAAAATATTGAAGCATTATCAGAAACGATCTTTTTTGGAACAGAGAAATTAACGAAAATAGATTTTAGAGACTTGATTACAGCGTTAGTGTTGGCTTGTCGAATGGGAAGTAACCAACAGAACTTAGAAAAACCATCGACACAGCTAAAAATATAACTGTTTCCCTGAGCTGTCCTAGGTAAAGGACCAACGATGTCAATGTAGAATTGTTCAACAGGTTTTTCGACAATTTTAGAAGAGAGAAAACCGAAATTCTGTCGCTGACTAGGTTTACTCTTTCCACAAGTCTCACAAATTTTTACCATAAGAATAATGTCTCTTCTCATACCATTCCAGAAAAAATTTTCAGCAATCCTATGCATAGATTTAGCGATTCCAAGGTGACCACCTAACGAGGATTCATGGTAATACTTGAAAACTACTGGAACTAAGATTTTCGGAAGAACTATTTTGAAATTATCTTGATTACGTTTCTTAATCACAAGGACTCCTTTAGAAATACAGTACGGAAATTGATCTAAACCAGACTCAATTTTCTTAATGGTATCACTAATAAAAGGATCAGCATTTTGATGACAGCGTATATCGGTGAACAAGACTGGGAAATCAGTAAGTTTAATAGTATTTATTACAGAAAATAAAGGTTCAACAAAATTATCATCACTTCCTAAAGTTTCATCTGGCTCATCCTGAAACATGCGTGACAAACAATCAGCTGTGACATTAGATGTCCCAGGGATGTGTCGGACGTCAAACTGAAAAGCTAATAGACGAATTATCCAACGTCCTAAACGACCTGTCTGTCTAGGATTTGACAAAACCCATTTCAGAGCTGAATTATCGGTTAAAAGCAGAAACTTAGAATGTTGTAAGTAAACTTGAAATTTTTCCATCCCAAATATGGCAGCAAAACATTCAATTTCATAAGTTGAGTATTTGCTCTCCTGCTGTGTAAGTTTTTTAGAAGCATAGGCAATAGGCATAAGGACTCCATCAATTTCTTGGGAAAGAATGGCAGAAATAGCGGTAGACGACCCATCGGTTTGCAAAACGAATTGTTTAGAAAAATCTGCAGTTTTTAAAATGGGAGGACTAATAATAGCCTTCTTTAACTTCTGAAAAGCAATTTCATGTTGTTCTTCCCATACGAATTTGATCTTTTTCTTCCTCAGATTATTGAGGGGAGCGGCGATTTCAGCAAAATTTGGTATGAACTTATGGTAATACCCTACCATGCCTATGAAACGAGAAACAGCTTTAGAATTTTTTGGGGCAGGAAAAGTTCTAATTGATTTAGTCCTACTGGGATCGACAGATATACCACGTGAGTCAACTAGATGCCCAAGGAAAGAAATCTGTTGTTTGGCAAAATGTACTTTTTGAGGATTAATAGTGAAACCACCTTGTTCTAATTTAGATAAAACAATTTCGATGTGTTCTAAGTGTGAATCAAAATCTTTGGAATATATTACTATATCATCGAGATAGTGGAACACGAATTTGAACTTAACGTCCTCAAACAAAGTATCAAGAACAGACGATAATGCTTGAGCACCTGTGGATAAGCCATAAGGTACACGAGTAAATTGATATGTGTTTTGCATAGTACAAAACGCAGTAAGGTGACGACACTCCTTCTTAAGTGGCATTTGATAGTATGCCTGGTTTAAATCCAAAACAGTAAAATATTTAGCACCGTTAAAAAAATTAAATGCGCAGTCAATTTTAGGTAAAGGCACACTGTCAAGAGCTATACGTGGGTTCAGAAATCTGTAGTCAATAACAACTCTCCAATCTGAATCACCTTTGGGGACGAGAAAGCAGGGACTCGAATAGTGACTCTGACTTTTTTCAATCACGCCCTCTTCTAACATTTTCCTAATTTTGGAGTTCAAAATTTCCAGCTTTATAGGGTCCAATTGATAAGGAGCTCTCCTAACGGGCACATCAGACAACAGACGAATTTCATACTCAATTAAATGGGTCTTTCCAAGCTTAGTAGTCAAAACATTATCATACCTGTCCAGCACAGTAGCTAACCTTTTCTTTTCGCCATCATTCAAATCATTTTCAGACAAATCCATCACAAGATTATTCGATACATCTAACGACAAATAATTCAAGTCACACTTTAACTTAAATTTGTAGCTTGCTCTGAAACCAAAATAATACTGTTGATTAAACAAGTCCAGGATTAGTTTAGTAAAATTAAAGAAATCACAACCGAGAATTAAGGGTACAGACAAACTATCAGTGACAAAGAATCTAAACTTCCAGCTGAAATTTTCTATCTTAATTTTTAAAATAACTGATTCAGTTAGAATAAGTTGACCATTATTGGCAGTAGTACATGCCAGATGTTCTCTTCGGAAATTCAAGGTTGAAAAATCAGAAACTAACATAGCAAGACACGCTTTAGAAACAATACTATAAGCAGCACCAGAGTCAAGTAGGGCAATAGTGTTGAAAGAAGTATAAGAATGCCTAAGTTGACAATCCACAACAGGAACAATTCGTTTTGACAAAACCTTGGCCTTTCCATTAGCTGGGTGTCGCTTGTCAAAACGCCTACTCTTTTTTTGGGCCTTTTTATTATAGTAAGTAAGTTTAGATTTAGGTTTCACAGGTTTAGAGGGAACTTTATTGATCTCAGTTAAATTTGAATTTACTAAAATATTACAAGGGTTAACAGACTGTAAATAATTTGAGCTATTATTTTTACTTTTAAAAATCATGCTATTGTTCTTAACGGGCCTTAGTCAACTTTTGCTTTTATTCTTACAGTCACGAGAATAATGACCTAGTTTCTGACAGCTAAAACATTTCACATCATCAGTTTTCCTAGTTAAAATGTTCGGAGACTGAAAACCAGTTTTTTGAAAATTTGAGTTACTACGATAATTACTACTATTAGGGTTGCTATGACAATGCCGAGCAATATGCCCTGATTTACTACAATGATAACAAACAGTTTGTTTAAAAACGGGGTGCACAGTATTCTTTTGATCTTTCTGGCGTGTATTCAAGCCAAAGTCCAAACGTTCTCTTTCAATATCAGCAAACTGTAAATTTTGTGATTGTACACCTAACTCATAAAGATCACTAAAGGTTGTAGGTTTGCTCTGAAAAACCAGCCTAGAGCGTTCTGAAGGATTTAACCCAGAGCAGATAGTAGAAACGATTTCAAACTCAGTTTTATTCAAACGCAACAAGTGTGCAGCGTCTTTTATGGAAACAATATAAGCAGACAGAGCTTCACCATTTTTCTGTAATCGATAGTACTTGTCTTTTTCAATTACTGAAATTAATCGTTGTGGAATAAAATAAATTAATACATCTTTATGAAACAAGTCAAAAGAACAATGTGAGTACATAGCCAACTGTAGTCTATCAGACAAAGGTCCGGTAGCAAATGGATGAATCAAGCATAATAAATCATAATCGGAAATGTTTGAACAACTTTTGATCTTTAAAACAACAGTTAGAAATTTTAACAAAGTATCTACCATTAATCCGTCAGTTATAGGTAACTCTTTAACTAAACGTTCCATGGGATTAGGTAACTTATTGTAAAAATTACTGAAGGTTGTCAAACTTGAAGGCCGAACGGAGATTAATTTGTTTCCAATAGACTGTGATGGCGGCTGAATAGGAATAACTCGAGATGAGTTATTGGTATTTTCACTCACAACAAGATGTGGTAAAGACCTAACGTTCCTGTTATTCAAATTTTCACCTACCGTTTCAGCAAGGAGTTTAACAGCCTGACCTTGAGAAGAAGGATTGTTTTCAACTATACCAGTTACTGTATCGAACATGTCAGCATGAGGGCTAAGACTTGGAGTGACGAACTCTAGTGGATTAGGAGACGGAGCTCTACTTTTAATTTCAGCTTGAAATTCCTTCATAATAGAGTGTAAATTCTTCAGACGGATCACAAATTCTTCCAGACTTTTAGAGACAAGTTCAACTGAATTTTCTCTAGCATAGACAGACAGCTGAACGATCCTGTTGACAACATGTAAAAATATTGAAATACCTTTGGATAAACTGGGTTTTTTATCAGTAACATTCAAAGTATCAAATTTATCCCAATAATCACTGAGTTTACTAATTAAAGTTTCAATCTTCCCTAATTCTTCCATAGCACTACTCTCATCATAATCAATTCTATAAATTTTTGCATCAGGTACAGACTTAACTAACCTAAACTTTGCTCTTAGGCTGTCGACATCAGTGTTTTCTAGCTCATTAGTATTGAGGCCAGAAATTTCTAATTCATACAATAACGTATCTTTACTCAAGTAATTGGGGTTGATCTTTGGACAAGGGAAATTCCTCCAATCGAATTGAGAATCAATCTCACATTTTACTTCCCAATAATTCACAGTGGGAGTAAATGACTTACTAGGCGTACGTACAGGCGAACTCATCTTTAAAAGATGATAAGTTTCGATCAAGAGTGAAATTAAGCAGAAATGGGTGTTTATAAAAAAAGGTTTTAGTAAAAAAAAATTTGGTCATTAAGCTTAATCAAGACTTATCTCAAGACAGCGCTTGCTAGTACTTTCTTGTTTAACAATACTAACGCCCGTCCTACTATTTAACCGGTGACAATACAGAAAAGTTACCAACAAGAATAACATCATAAGACAAACTAAATTTACTTTAATTAATAAATCAATTAATCAGCAGAGTTGCGCAGCTTTTGTACCAACTTATTAAAGAAAACGAGCAGAGGTATAGTTGGTAAAATGTGTAACAGGTCAGCCCAGAAGTAAGAGTACTAACTGGTCAGGCCTGAGCAAATACTCTTGTCGGCAAAGAACCTAAATAATGTCACCTTCATAAAATACCAGGACAGGATTCAAAAGAATAGCCAGATCTTCCAAACAATTCCACTTTTCGCTACATTGCATTTCAATCTTTTACAGAGCAAGAAATCCATAACTTATAAAAACTAGAAACTTCAAGTTAAATCTGATCAGATCTTATATTATTAAAAAAAAAGAGATTCCATATGTGAGTATATTCATGTACATATATATATATGTATATACACATACATACATAAATACACACACATACAAATACTATCACTATTGTGTGCACACTTCCAAATTCTTAAGGAGCAAAATATACGATTATAACTTAATCCAAGTTAAACTTAACATTTAAAAAAAAACGTTTTCATGTAGTAGAATAAAGTTTGAATTTTACGTAGATTTAGAGATTTAAGTTTTAAAAAGAAAGTCCAGTTGATAATTTAGAATGTTGGCGGCGAAAGATAGAAAGTTCCTGGCGTTGAATAATTTGCAGATAATTTAGTACGAAATATAAAATGTTACCTTCGTCTTGGAGTTACTCTAATTTTGCATCACACAAACATCAAACCTCTACGATGATTTGGTCGTAAGCGGTATTCATATTCCAAAATTCAATTCATAACGTTCTGGGTTGACGATCTCAGTTGAAGCATGTTGTGAAAATATCTTGAACGAACATGAGACATACTTTCATTCGTCCTATTCGTCAATTCATAGATTCTGAAATTCTTCGATTCATAAGTACATCGATACTGTGATTCTGCATTACTCTGGTTCTTCGACCGCTGAAAAGAGTCCCAATAAAAACGAATAGAAAATAGTAACTTAACTCATAAAAATAATTCCAACTTAATAGGTTTCGAAAAACTGACAAACAGACAAGTCAAGTTCACTCCCAAAGTTTAACAATGAAACGTTTTGAGAATACCAAACAAAAAATAGATAGAATAGACATAATTAATTACGTGACTCAGGTCAAGGAAAAGATATTTAAATTAGAGACATTAATAAAAATGAAGTATTACTAACAAAATAAGATGATGCTAACGATAGGAAATAGTTCTGCCTAAAGCACGTTTAGACAAAACTTGGCAAGTAGTATGACCTAACTGTCCTTAAAAAAAAAGGACTTAATTAAATTACAGAATATTGAAACAGCAAAAAATAATAAGTAAAAGATACATTATAAATCAATAGTAATTAAGAATGGATGAATAAATAGAAAATCTAAAAGTGAAATATTATACTCAACGTGCTCATAAACGAACAAGAGTCAACAAGATAAGATACGTTATTCAGAAAAAAATTAAGACTCAAATTTAAGAATACAAAGTAAATAGTTTTGTCTCCAGTTACTACGTAGTATTCTTTAGAGTAAATCGCAGCTAAAAGAGCATTAAAAAGACATATTAAGTAAATTAAAGAATTCACAAATACAAATCGACAAATTACACTTACCCAACTAGGCGGACATAAATTTGGTATTTAGCAACTTAAGTTTGGCATCAATACAGCAGCCAAGTGGAAAAGTTTGGAAAAAAGTTAAACAAAAGAAAAAAAGTAAATTAAAACCAGATCACCACATGATCATATTAGTTAACAAAAAAAATTTACTTCAGGACATCATGGTCCAAATAATAATCGATCCTACCCTTCGAACATTTTGTAAGAGAAAGGAAGCGTCATCCTGGATCGAAAATCGAACAGGCTTCTTCTCATATCAAACAGCTGTTCAAATTCAAGTAAGATCAGCAGATGAACCAACCTAACGAAAAAGGTCGCAGACAAAGTCAACATCAAGACAACTTTCCAAATAAACAATAAAAAAAAACTAGACCAGACGAGTCAAAAGGAAAACTAAAAAATAAATATAAAAGTGGATACCAGCTAGTAAACAGTTTTATGAATTGAATAATGTACTAGAGCAGACGAGTATGACAAGTACAGAGGTGACAGTTACCGTAGTAGCGTCAGAGTAGTACCCGCGCAATTCAAATATAATAGTTCGTACCTATAAAACTAGCAGTTTTATAAAGGGGTAATTAAAAATTCATTACATCTTATTAGACTGGACAGATACCTGCTAAGGCAGATTACAAGATTATAATCACTCGATAACTGACTTGGCAAAAATAAACCATCGTAGCCTGCAGAATCGTGTAAAAATTACAAAAATCTGTCAGATTCATCCTTTTAGATTTACAAATCTATCTAGAACATTCACAATTCACATTACAAGCACAAGTTTTATCATTTAATTAGCTATTTTAAACGAAAATCATTGAATTTCATTGAACGAGTTCCTCAGTCATATAAGTTACTCTAAGCTGCGCAGACAGTAAATTTGTAGGGATGAAAAACAGTTTTGATTCGCAGTCAAGTTTTCGCCTATTTTCCATAAACATCGCATTTGACGCCGTAGAAGCGGTGAAGGTGACGGAGTCTCTCCCCTGACAGCAGAGCTTCAGGCTATTTGCTTCACCCCTCGATAGAATCTCTTTCCCTTCCGCTCTTCCTACTCTTCCACTTGAGATCCACCAAGATACGATTTGTGCCCAGCATTCCTCCCTACCTACCTCCATTCCTGCTTTTTTTTATCTCCCAACATCACTCTCAGTGCAGCGATGTTACATTACGAAAAATTTAGTTCATGCTCTGCAAATGAAGACTTCCGTACTTTAACAGTGATTACTTGAGCGTAATGATTCGGCGAATCCAATAATGCAGCTTGGAATACCCCACATTTGCCACGCTAATAGCGGAATCAATTGCATTGGAAAAATCATCGATTATTTCCTCGTCCAATTCACTGCAATAGTGAGTTATCATATTTTCAAACATATACGCTCTCTTTTGAAATTCATATCTAATGATCGATATTAATATCTCAAAAGAGGTATACCTCGAACCTTGAGATCTTCTATAGAAGATATCTATAGATCTTCTATCTTATATGGTAAAATCATTAATGATGTTATTTATGTTACTTTAATGTTTGCGGATTCCGTATTGATCCACAGTGTCAGTCTAGCACTTGTGCATTATTCTTCATGTGAATGATTATGAGGTCGGTGTGAAAAGTCTTGAATTTTGGTCCCCCCCCCCCCCCCCCGAGCAGTAAATCAAGGAAGAAATTCTATGAATAAGAATAACAATTATTCACTTTTTATTGTAAATTTAACGACTTGCAGTCAATTTTAATTGTGAATAAATAATATTTATAACTACTGACTCCGATCAAACGTTTTCGAGTAATGGAGACTCATCTTCAAAGACCTTGAGTCTCCATGACTCGAAAACGTTTAGCCTCAGTGATTAGAAATAATATTTATTAACAATTAAAATTGACCTCAAGTCGCTAAATTTACAATAAAAAATCAATATTAACAACGCAGATCGTTTTGGAACAAGATATCCTAGAACAATTATTGATTAATTCGAAAAATACAGTGCATAAGTCTTAAGATCAATTCATTCAAAATACCAGAGGATGACTTCCTGTATATGAGGTGGCGTGGCAAGAAAAGTGCTGATGCTTTGGATAAAATTACTTTTTCGATAAAGAAAAAATATCTTCAAATATTCTTGACGTATAAATAGGAGTAAACAAATGTAATGTTTAGAATGTGTATCAAGTTCAATGTAAATGTGCATGAAAGTAATGTGTGACAGAAAAAATTGTAAATTGAATCAGCCAATTTTTGGCATACAACAGGCAACTTTTCTCAGACAATAGCCTGTTGTATTCACATTGATTGCATCAGTAAATTTAATTAGTGATCGTAATAGTGAACCCTTTTTCCATTTCAATTTATTATATTGTTGAAATGTGTACAAAAAATTGTAATTTGGAAATTATTAGTGTAAATTAATTTAAAATAAGTTAGTTAAATTAATAAATAGATATATTTCCTTTTCAAGCAATGAATTCTGTAATTCTGGCACAGCAGCTCTTCCACCCACCTACTGACACGCATTAATAATTATTATTACAAGAGATTACTTTACCAAAGAGATTACCATAGTGAAAAAGTGTGCAGACATATACAGACTACAGTACTAGTAGCGTTAATGCTATTTAATTAGCCATTAGGCTTGGGACATGGCTCCGTCGGAGGATTATTATTTAGTGGTAAATTACACTGCGCAATAGAGGTGGGTAGGCCTAGGTGGTGTTTGGTGGAGGGGAATTAAGGGGGGTTGGGGTTGATTTCTACCTAGCGTGGCTGTGGTGGGGTTGCCCTCCCCTTCCCTGCGAGGCTTCCCTTGGCAGTGGGGTCCGGAGTCCAGAGTGGCGGCTTGCTTTGCTTCCTGTCAGTGCGATGCGATCCCGTCAAACAGTTTGCCAGCTCAGCGTTCGTAGCAGCCCTCACCGGCGCGACCCTCTCTCGACACCTGGACGTAAGTACTGCTTTACTTTACTACCTCCACTTTATAAAATTCAACCGTTTTATTAAACACCAACCAACTCCTGTTCAACTTTAAAAACAGCTTTAATCAACTCCAGTTGTTTGATCAGACTCTTAACAATCACGAAACTTTTCACTGGCGTACAAGAAGTTTCACAACTTTAAGTTCCAATTCCAAGAAAGAGGATTTTATGTTTCTTTGAAAACTCGCTTGAAGCAAATGCAATAACTTATATGTTCTAATTTGAATACATTCATAAAATTCATAATCACAATAATAATAATATTTACTTTTTAATCATCTTCAGTGTTTTATCAGACAACTTTCCTCTGGCGAACAAGAAGTTTTATTACTTTAAGTTCCAATATTGAGAAGCAGAATTTCATCTAGATTTGTTGAAGCCATGATCGAAGCAAATGCTATAGCTTTTTTGTTTCAATTCAAGTACATTCATTAAATCAAATCAAATACTTTATTCACTCAAGTAAAAATATAAAAAACATTGAATACAATAACATTTTAAGTGCATTCCTCATTAGGCTGAGCCTGTGTGGAGGAATGGCTCGTCTCGCCAATATCAAAAATTAATCATATAACTAAGAAAAGACAATAACAATATATTATTAAACAGAACTGAAGTACTGCTGCTTCAACTGTTGATAGTTATACAATATTATATTATACAAAAATAGAATTATAAAGAAAAAATATTTCAAGCATTAGTGAACCTGAATTATTATACACTTAAAATACATGTTTAAATGTACAAATACAAATGTTCCAATACATGTTTACATTCATAAATGTTAAATTCATAAATCATAATAAAAATTCTATAATATGAATAATAAAATAATTAGAATTTGAGCTTTTCAACACGATACTCTACGTTTCCTTGTTATGAAATAATAATGATAGCCTATGTACAAATAAAACGTAAACCTGACAACATCGTTGAGTTCTCCATTCTATAATTTCCAACATAAATTTGAGCTCTATGACTAATTTTATTTGTTGAAGTCATGCTGACAACAGATAAGAAATCGCTTAAATATTTCTTTCAATCGAATCCCAGTCTAGATACGATGCGGTCATGCACCCAATTTAAATTCATAAACCACAATAATAGTTCTCAACAAGTTCAAGAATTTGAACTTTCCAAATTGAATTTAGACTCTATGGTTGCATTTTTATTTGTACATTTTTATTTTATGAGACTGGATGCAATCACTTATTTGTGACATTCGATTGACGGTTGCAATACAATGTGCAATACATAAACCACAATATAATGCAACACTTTCATTGGAGCCTTGAGCTTGAATTTGAGCGCTGGCGGGCCGCTTAGCGCAGTTGGTTGGGGCGTTGCAACTTCAGCTTGCTGTCGTTTAAGTGGTCGTGGGTTCGAATCCCGCTCCACCGTCAGGCATTTATGTGTAATCATTCACCTCATTACCCACGCACAAGTCTTGGACTCATGTGGGCATCATCAACAATAAAAAAAAATTTGAGCCTTAAGCTTGAATTTGAGCGCTAAGACCAATTTTATTTGTGAGTTAGTTGGAGCAGAACAAAATATGCAATTGCTTATCTGTTTAAATTAATTTCTCAAGTTGGTTTTGAAGGAACTGACATTTAATCAAACTGACAAATATATAGAACATCATTATATCATCAATATATAGAACATCATTTATTAATTTCGAATTAATTAATAGCACTTTGTGGAATTCAAAATTGATAAACTAATTTCTATTCTAAATATATCCATAAACCACAATAATTTAACGCTAGAACTTGGTGCTATATTAATGGACTTAATTAAGACTTAATATTAATAAATTCTTGGATTTCTTATTCCATAACGATCTGCGTTGTTAACATTAATCTTTCATGGTAAATTAAACGACTTGCAGTCAATTTTAATTGAGAATAGATAATAGTTGTCGTAATATTATCAAAATCACATTTATTATAGAAACAAGATATCATGGGTATAGCAGCCAGGGTTCTCCTGCTGGGGGGATGGGGGGGGGGGGAGATGACAAGAGGCAACAAAAATTGGGTGAACTTTTTAGAAGAATGTGACATATTAGGCAAAAAAGAAGAGAGCTTTAGGACTGTTTCAAAAACATACTTGAATATTTTATTTCTACTTTCAATTATTTTTGTTCCACTCTACTACATCTCTATGTGAATCAATAATTTTTTCTTTCTGCATATACCGAGCAATACATTTTTAACATCCTTTTCCTCGTGGTCATCCTGTTTCGGAGGACACGTTAAGCTGTCGGTCCCGGCAGCCTAAAAAAACAGTCGTTAAGTCACGTCAGAGGCCCTGAACTTATTCAGGTGCGACCTGATAACTCTGACACCAGACCTGAGCCAGCCAGGTCACACGATATTATTATTATTATTATCCTGTATTACAGTGTCTTTGGTAATGATTATAAACATTGTATGGGAAAAAGATTTGAGTGGCCGTGGTCGTGGCTGGAGGGACCGCACTGCTGGTGGTGCACCGTGGTAACAGTTTTATCTCTTTGAAGGCAGAGGGCGCTGGCGTTGTTGGTTGATGGCGCTTGTAACCAAACCTGGTTGCGTTTATTGCTGGCCACTTCTTGTAAACAGTTTCTAGATGAGTGAACGCGCTCAAAGCGCGGCTTGCAAGGCAAAGGCAAAAGGCTTCGATGAAGCGAGAAAGGGATGATCGTGAATGTAGCACGATGATGCCGATAATATGCCAACTCATTTCAATGTTAATGAGATTGTGCACTGAGTATGTTACTTGAACAATATCTCATCCGAACACTTCTCTTTAGTAGCCCTGGAACCCTCAACCCTCCATTAGGTGCGAGGGCTACATTGCCTATATGTAGCCCAGACACAGAATTATGCTAATGCATAAGCACTGTAGAAATGTTGTCTCAGTGGAAGATGGCGAAGGACTCACTACCTTCTAATCGAATGTAAGAAGTGATAGCCGCGAGTAATAGCAGGTATCTATCCAGCCAGATAAAGATAAGCTACGAACTCCTGACCCTCTTTGTGAGGGTGACCGATTGTATTGGCCGGAAAAAGGGTCTGTTCTCTGCGGTAAAATCATTTCCCGGTGGTTCAGAACCTAGGAAACTGTAGGCTCAACTAATCGATCTCCATCATTCAATTAATCACCCGCTCACAGACCTCAGACCTATGTGGGCTTCATCCTAAAAAAGAAAATTGCCTGAGAAGCGATAGCCATGAGCCGTATGCATCTGTTCAGTCAGATACAGATAAGCTACGAACGTCTGTGCCCTCTTTGTAAGGTAGCTTATAGTAATAGTGTCTTACTGAATTGTTCATAAAAATACTGCTCTTTGCTGTAAAACCACTTCCCGGTAGTTCGGAACCCACCTAAAGTTGTAGGTCCAACTCATCAACCACTCACAGATCTCAGACCTAGGTGGGCCTTTTTCCTCCGATAATAAAATTTAATTAACTTTATTGTAAATTGACTTAATGAATCCTTATTCAGAATCTGTTCTTTTACATTTGAAATTTAGCTTTAAAATTCAGCTTAGAGATGATTTAACTCATTTTACTAGTTCAAGTTTGTCTATATGGCGATAAAAAAATTTAAGATGGAACTGAATGATAACATTTTTGATGCAACTCACAGACCTCAGACCTACGTGGGCTTCATCCTCACTTTCGGGTGATTCGGAGCCCACGTACAACTGTAGGTCACTCATCAATCTACATCATTTAACTCATTACCAACGCCCTGGTGGATGTACAACATAGAGTAATCTAAACAAAATGCTACTGCAGCAAAAAGGGGCTGTAAGAATAATAATGAATTTCAGTAGAACGGACTTGGTTAAACTTTTTTTCTCTCGGGTATCCTAACTATCCCCCTCCAACCCTAATGGGGGATTATCTTATTAAAGAGTATCCGAAAGTTGATAGTAGCTACCTACAACTGTATAACATATACATAGATATATTGTTCCAATAGTTATGCAATAGTTAAACTATTTAATAGTACGGACAAAACTATACTGTATACATAACAACTGTATAACATATACATAGATATATTGTTATTGCTGCAATAGTTATGCAATAGTCAAACTATTTAATAGATAGACAAAACTATCTGCAATAGTTATGAGGTCATAGTAATTTGGATCATTTTGGCGAACTTGATGATATTTATCTGGCTGCCCAAGGTAAATTATGTGGTCCACTAAGGTCTACCAAGTTACTTACTGATGTTCAGTTACAACGTCAGGCAACGTTGGTCATCCAGCAGGGAGGGTTATCTTCAGATTCGGGTTGTAGGCTGTAGACTATTCCCTACCATATTTCGTAATATTGTGCAGTTTAACTTCTGTATGACACGAAATCGATTATTCAGGCAAAGCATTTGTTCTGAAGAGATATTCGTTAAAACTGCAATGTCAAGGAACATCATAAAAACGCATTTTAAGTAGAAATACTAACTACAAAAACACGATCTAATATCAAAACTGAGACTTTATTTCAATTTAAATTATGTATTTCACTTTCAAAATAACTCCAGCTCGAAAATAAAATATTGTGTATTTTTCTTACTGATGTCACTTTTACTGGAGGATGCATTTCGCTTTTAAATTTCGCTTCGTCAGCCTGCCATAGTATAAAAATACGATACTACATTACGTAGTAATACTGTACTTCAGTGAAAGAGTCTACTCTACCCTCTTGGGGTAAGATAAGATGAAAAAAAGAAAAAAATCACGGAATAAAATAAATGTTTGTTTTGAATTATTTTTATTTACTGTAATAATTCAAAAATCTTCTTGTGTTTCCTGCAATAAACGAAAGAGTTTCAAATCATAAATGAAGAACGCGCAAAAAAGTAAAAATAATTTGAAATTATTATGTTACATATAATGGAGATATCTACACCGGTATAATGGAGATTAAAAAACGGAGACTAGAGAAAAAATGAAGATTAGATAATGAAGACAAAATGGGAACGAGGCTAAAAATGCATAATTGTCGAGAGAGCTCATTTGAACATACCGTGGACTGTAGTGAATCTGTCATCAATACAAAGATATGACTTCAAAAAATAATAAACATTGGGTGCAAAAGACCAGGCGTGCATTCTCGCGGATAAATAATGCCTTCTCACGGGCTAGTAAATAGAAAGTAACTTATCTGAATGTGAATTTATGAAAATCAGAAAAGTGAAACTGTTTTTCAAAAGTCCCCCCTAGTATTCAATTATATTTATAGCGTGATGTAATTATTGACCATCCTTAGAACTCAACCTGATGTTTTAACAAGGATCAGCCATCAAAGTATTCTCTATTCAAATGATTGTCTGTTGTATTTGGATCAACATAGCGAAGAGTGGAAGTTCCAAACGTTCCAAATACCAAAAATTGAATTTCACAGGAGACACAAGAACTGTATATACTTACTCATGCATAACAAAATGGTACGATTTTTTGCAGGCTTTTCATAAGTCCATGTGGTGGTATTATCCAAGCTCTGTTCCCATCTGTACTATTTTAGAATAATAATCAAATTGAAACGTTCCAAGTCCAAGGAGCAATGTGACTAGATTGTTCCAAGCCTAACAAGGTGAAATTGGACTAATAACATTCTATATTCAATAAAGAGTTGTTTCAAGTGGAAAAATAAGACCAGTATTAAGAAAATGAGAATATAATTTATTATTAACCTGTGATAACCTTTGAATTTAAATCAATATTCCATTATCATAATTATTTTGAAATGTATGGTTTTAGTTTTTCGTTTCAGGTAATCTTCACCCTTCAATCTTCTTTTTTTCTGTTCGTTTCTGAATGTTTTCCCATCTTCATAGGTTTTATCTTCAACTTGATTCATGTCACCCGTATTAAGAACTTTACAACCCCTTTTAACACCTTCTATAACATAAGTTGAAACACATACGCTAGGCATTCGGCACTTGGAACATTACCTGAGCACAAAGCTGATGAACTTGCATCACCTAGCAGAATCTGTTGGAACTAAAATAATATAATGACACTTGGAACTATACAGAGAGATTGGCGTTGGTTTTTTTTTATTGCTGATGATGCCCACATGAGTCGGAGACTTGAGCGTGGGTAATGAGGTGAATGATTACTCATAAATGCCTGACGGTGGAGCGGGATTCGAACCCACGACCACTTAAACGACAGCAAGCTGAAGTTGCGACGCCCCAACCAACTGCGCTAAGCGGCCCGCCGGTACATAGAACAAAATGAGGGAAAACTCAATTTCATAAAAAATGGAAGAACGTTTAGAACTTCCAATCCTTTTTTTTTTTTTAATTATTGCGATTGAATAACCGGTAACTTCAATCAAAAATTAAATGAAATTGCAGTCCGCGACCAACCAGATCAATTTGGCAGTTTCCAGAACAATAATTATCCATTAATCCTGGAATCCAAGCTCCCAACACGATGTCTCACTCCTTTGAAGTGACAATAAAGAGATGGAAAAGTATTTTGATAAGTGACACTCTCATTGAAAATTGATTGAAACAGAGATGCGCGTGGGCACTTTGTCGCCGAGCGTATTCGGTGAAAAATGAATATTGAACCGAATTTGAGGGAATAAAAGGATGTAGTGGTTCTGTGTGGATCAGACATGGTTGATGCGAAAACGTTCATCATGCTTGATTGAATCTGGTGACTTATCATGTCAAATATTATTCCGTGACATGTTTAGGGAAGCCCAGTACTGATATTTTAACGATAACCTCTGGTTTTAATCTCTTGAATTAATTACTACTTGTTTTTATCTATGCAGTTATTTGTTGTGGATATTGAACAAAAACCAATTTTGTAGTCAAGTAGAAAAAAACATGACATCAAAAAGCATATCAGAAAGAAAATTGATTTATTTATTAAACCAATGAATGACAGATCACCTACTGTTGATCGATCAAATTTTAACATCCAGCTTATTAAGAACTGTAATGTTTAGTCGGAGATTAAAAAAATTAGGGTGTGTTTACGTTTATTTACGTCAAATACTATTGTATCCGCATAATTTTTCTTGAAATATGTATTGTTCAAAACATTTCTTGTAGAAGATTTATTAGTGTTGATAGTAGTTAAAAACACTTACTGAATTTATTGAAAATAATATTGAGATTTTTGACCACCTAAGGGTTAGGAAAGTTAATCTAGCTTTTTTCCTTTTCAAGTATTTGTTACTGTAATCATTCCCTTCACATGAGATAAATCTAGCAATATTTCTAGCATAGAAACTCATGTTTTATCATGTAAGTAGTACATGATAAATTCGTATGGCTTTTCGTGGTGGGGAGACCCTTACGGGTAGTTCCACCTCGCCGTTTTTTAACGACTGCTTTTTTTTTATATGCAACCATAAATCATGTAATCATGTAAAAATCACAGACTCTTGAATTGTCATTTTTTCGGAGGATGAAGCCCAATAGGTCTGAGACCAGTGCGTGGGTAATGAATCGGCTGATGGTGATTGATGAGTTGGAACTACAGTTTTAGGTGAGATCCGAACCACTGGGAAGTGATTTTACAGCAGAGAACAAAGTCTTTTTTCTAATCCAATCGGTCACCCTCACAAAGATGGTCCAGGAGTTCGTAGCTTATTTGTGTTAATAGCATTCAATTTCTATCTCTCATAGCATATTGATAGAGAGATCCTGGAAAGTTGCAAAGTATTACATATTGTACCTGATAATATACGACAGCTTCTGTGAATGTAGAAAAATCGATGGACGGGAGAAGGTGAGCTTCGATTCATATTTGCGCTTTCCAAGCACATTCAGAAAGTAAATATTCATTGCCAGATATTATGTTGACATTGGAAAAGGCATGCGTTTGGAAATCAGCGTTTCAAAGATAGATTTTTCTATTATTCCATTGCAGACTTGAGTGCTGAAAAAAATATTGGTGATTATTGATCACCCAACGATTTAAAAACTGGTCTAGCTCACTTTTTTCAAGTCTTTGGTACTGCTATCATTTCCCTTCAAGGAGATAAATCTAATCTGGCAATTTTTCCGGCACAGAGACCCATGGACTATCATGTAAAACAGCACAGCCTATTGAATTGTCATCAACAACAATCATTTTCTAGAAAAATTAAGAACGCCAGTATGTTATCAAATCTACGTTATAATTTTAAAACGTTATAGAAGAATTGACAACATCTTTGTGTTTTTTTTCTATTATGTTCAAATTCTACAATCTCTGAAGAAAGCGTCAAGTACATCACTTTTTACTGAAAATTCTGTATAAATTCACATGAGCAATCTCTCAAACTTTTAATTTTTGTATATCTGTGTTAAATCCTCCCAAAAAACCTCCTGTAATGCTGACAATTCTGTTTTTTGTTTGCGGTTTTTGTTTAATATTCCTTAGAGAATTGCCATATCAAGTTTATCTAGTCTAATCTACACTGAGATTTTACATTATATTTTTATACAAGAAGAAATCACCATACAATTGGTTTGATGATTTTTCACCTTTTTTAAAGATACTTTAATTCCACAAATATGCGTTCTAAGGCTACGATTAAATTATGTTACAAGTTTAATGAAAATAAATTGTATTGAAAGAGAAATTTTCAATTTCGAATTCCTCAAAGTGCTACTAATTTATACCGAAGACATCCGCAATGGCGGATATTGACAACAGCATTGAATAACTGATGGAAATCGATGAATACTAGTTTTTAATATTCCTTACTGTACATTAATATTCATTACTGTACATAGTTTTCTGTTTCTGTATATTAATTTGTCAGTTACTTCAAACTAATTTTTAAATTGTACTATTCATAGTTGATATAATGAAGGTTAACGGAATATTTATGTAGCTTTGTGTAACACCTTTCAATCAATTAATTGAGTACTGTGATGCGAAAAACTGTGGAAGACACAGGTTTTTTCAAGATATATTCATGCATGTCATGCTCTCTATGTAATTTTTGTAGTATGCTCGCTCTGCTCGGCAAATCTTATGATCAGACACAAAGGAAAGCTTGAAGAGACTGAGGAAGCACCGCAAAGCTATAATCCAGTTACATTTCTATGAATAAAGTTTCGATAAAGGAAACTCGTTAATAACGGCAGTCTCTTTGGAAATGTGATTAAACTTTGATTGAACCACATCATCCCTGATTTGTTCCCTTCTTTTTCCTCTTATCCAGACTCCATGAATAACCAGTCACTCTTCGTTTACTGCAAAGCTACTTCATCGTTATTACATCAGATTATTTCTTTGAAAGACTTCTCGAAAGACGTTAGATCTTGAGAATGGATATTTTATTGCAATCATTGCAAGAATCGGAAACAATATTCTGTTGAAATCAGTTCATTGAAAGTAATATTACAAAAATGTGGGCAATGGATTCGCTAAATTTGTAAAATAGAATGTTTCTTCAAGGCTGAGCGCAGGGTTCATAATTTGTTTTCGAAGATTATTGTACTGGATGTTTTTAGGGCTTTGAAATGTTATCCATTGCTGTGAGATGAAGTTTTTTCATGAATTATTTTGTGGCTCAAAGTTGAAATTTTTTGGTTTTGGGGGCAATTGATCTCATCTACGACTGATTTTAAACTTTTTATACATTTTCTGTAACTAAGACACATCGAGGAATAAAATGGCATATTATTTACTCCACTCAAGTAATTAGTTTTTTCAAAATTCATTTTTTTCAAATTGTAAAAAATTTTTTTAAAACTATTTGTTAGATTGAAATGAAAAATATGTTATTTTATTCCTCAAGTTGTCTTTTAGTCAGACAATTTATCAAACGTTTAAAATCTCCCATAAATTGCCCCCAAAAACCGAAAAATTTCAACTTTGAACCCTCATATATTTCACAAAATAATTTAAGAAAAAACATTTTCCTCACAGCAATAGATGATTTATTTTATAAAAGAAACTTTGAAAAATATGACCAAAAACCCTGAGGACTTAAATAACATGTACAGAAAACTTCCTGTATCAATTGTTGGAGAAGCAGGTTGCATAACCTAGTGCCTAGAGACTATGAGTAGGCTTACTGTAGGCATACTGTAGGCTTTACTGTAGGCTACTGTACTGTAGTAGGACGATTGCTATCAGATTCATTCCAGAGACAGTTAAATTCAAAGAAGATTGTTCAATAGTATATCGGGCCGCTTAGCGCAGTTGGTTGGGGCGTCGCAACTTCAGCTTGCTGTCGTTTATGCGGTCGTGGTTTCGATTCCCGCTCCTCCGTCTGGCATCATGTGGGCATCATCAGCAATAATAATAATAATAATAATAATATCATCATGAAAACACCAACCATTGATTTTCGATTTGATTTCTGATAGGCCTATTCATAGAAGACATCCCCCGTCGCAATAACGTTATGCATAAATAGTAATAATCCCCGATTTGGTTCCTTCTGTTTTTTTTTTTTGTTTTTTTTGAGTATGAATCCCACATAGGTCTGAGACCTGTGCGTGGTTAATGAATTGGACGATGGTGATTAATGAGCTGGACCTACAGTTTTAGGTGGGTTCCGAACCATCGGGAAGTGGTTTTACAGCAGAGTAGTGTCTTTTTTGCTGGCCAATCAAATCGGTCACCCTTACAAAGAGCGCCCAGGAGAACGCAGCTTATCTCTATTTGATTGAACAGATGCTACAGCTCACGGGTATCACGGTTATTCAGTCTTCATGAATAACAAGCCACTCGTTTACTACAAATCTACTTCATCGTTTTATATAAGACTATTTTTCTTCTTGGAAATATTATTTCTTCTTAATCTTTTGAACTTTAAGTACAGGTTGGCAATTTTTTGTACATAACATTCTGCTGTAAAATAGACTGTGTGGACTTAATCACATAATAGTAATAATTATAATTATAATTATAATGATGATAATATTAAAAATAAAAATAAATCTATTTTATTAACTTGTTCAACTTGAACTGTTATTGTTAAAGATAGAGTTGATTATTAGATATAAAATGCATCATTATATCTCTCACTAGTTGAACTGTTTAATGGGGGAATAAATGCGAATAACAAGTCTTTCAAGTACTTTTTTTGAGGATGAAGCCCACGTAGGTCTGAGACCTGTGCGTGGGTGATTAATTGAATGATGGAGATCGATTAGTAGAGCCTACAGTTTCCTAGGTCCTGAACCACCGGGAAATGATTTTACATTAGAAAACAAAGTCTTTTTGCAGGCAAATCCAATCGGTCACCCTTACAAAGAGGGCCCAGGAGTTCGTAGCTTATCTCTATCTGATTGAGAAAATACTTGTTATGGCTCACGGCCGTTTCATTCAAAAAGAGTATTTCTGCAAGCAGGAAGTACTGTTAGACTGAGAAAGAATCAGAAGAGAATTTTGGGATTTGACCCCAATTGGCATTGCAGTGGAGGCCATTCTAAAATAATTCTATGAAGAATTACATATTTGGAAAATGTTATGTTCTCCACAAAAGGTATTGTGACTTGCAGGTGTTGCAAGGTGTGTTGGACTTGCTTTGCTGTTCTATTAGATTTGTTGTTTTTATTGTTGTTATGCAGAGTTTCCTTTGTTAGAAGGCTTTTTGTTGTATTGCAAGATTTGCAAGTCCAACTCCTCAAATGTAAATCAGAAGGTATCAATATCGTCAGAGTCCGTTAATAAATCTAAAAACGTTTCAATGATACTTTCCACAAATTGTTCAGTGCTCGGTATCAATCTTGATGAAAGCGGCTTATGAAAAACGTTGCTATGCCAACAACAGATCTGACCGTGATCAAATAATGTTTCCTCAAATATTTGATGTCAGAGTACCTTAGGATGGTCTATACTCTTCGCAATTGTATTGATTTGAGCCTTCGCCTATCTCTCTCTATATTTCTATTGATAGTTACCAAAAACGTGGTCTGCTAAATTCATCCAATTGAAAATAATTGTTCAAGTTTTGAAAGTGTAGCTCAAAAATTGAAATAAACATCAATTATTATTTGGAAGAAATTCTTCGAAGGACAATAACATTATTGACTGCTAGGTACAGCAAATAAATGAAAAAATACTATTATTGACTAGTTTACAATCAAATTAATTTTTCATTTAATATTATTGAGGGCTGAAGAAATTGCATGTAGCTGAGGCCATACCCTAGCTGAAAATTCTAGCCAACAAAATATGACAGTTATATTGTGACTAGAATACACTGCTTGAACCATTCTACTACTTACTACTATACTACTATATACTATACTTACTACTTACTACTATACTTACATTCTAGTAAGTATAATTGAATTAATATAAAAAATACATAATGCTGGTTTGGAATATCGTAGAATTCGTATAATCGTTCATGATTGTGAATATTTAAATGTTGATTCAAAAAGTCAACCCCACTTCTACCTGAGTGTAATTTCAAAGACAATAATTATCAAACTTTTTAACAAAAGTAATTTTGTATAAATTTTACTAAAAAAGAAGTTCGTAGCTTTCAAGGAATAACAGAGTTCGTTATGCAACAGAAACAAATTGAAAATGGACAAACTCTATTCTTCTTCTCTTGATCACCTTAACTTATGTCAAGTGGTATAAATTAAAGTTGAATAAATAGAAAAAAATACTACTAAATAAAAAAAAGTGCGGAGTGAATCCCATGCGGAATTAAGTATTTATGAGCGTTTCTTCAGCCTCCCTTGACTCGAGGGAGTCTTGAAACGTAATGTATTTTAATAGGCATTTCAGGAGTCCCTCGAGTAAAGATACACCAGAGAAACGTTCATAAATACGGGCATTATTGTAGTCAAGGCCGAATGTCCTTCCTGACACCAAACCTTAGCCTTCAGTTATATAAGTTGGACGCGTTTATCATGCCCACGCTCAGACTGTGTCTTGTGGATATTTTTCTCTTTCCATTGAATTGAACTATTGTATAACTATCAACTATTAACTATAAATTGTAAGTTGAATTAACCAATGTAACTTCTGCATCAATACTATTTAATTTTGTATATTTCAGATGTATTTTTATGTTTCTGATGTTAATATGTTTCTTTGTTATGAAAGATTAATAAATATGAAAGAGGCAGTAATTCACTTATATTTTTGAAATTTGTATATTATTGCTTTGTAAATTTCAGTTACGCAACAGAATTTGAAACTCAATTCCAAATGTTAATAAACCTATTCGTTAGTGGGGTTTGTGGGGGATTCACGGTTGGGGGTGGAGTTCGTGGGCTTCAGTGGGAGGGGGGCTGGAATTTCAATGGGGGGAGTCCGTGGGTCATAGTGGGGGGGGGGGGCTGGATGAGTTATTTTAAAGCATTTTATTTATTATTTTTTTATTGACATGCTTCCACAACACTTAGTAATTGTATATTATTGATCAAGTGTGACCTCCCTGTGGACTCAAAAATAAAGGATACCCTGAAAAAATAAATCAATTTAAAATTTGTAAATAAAAAATTTAGTTGAATTAAATCTAACAAAACATTCCCGCACACAGACAGTAATGCCTATGTAGGAATTGACTATTTCGTATCTTTTTCATCTTTTAGTGGTAGTAGTTTATATTTATTTTTTATGTGAGTGACCCTTTTTTATACTGAAAGTTTGTTGTACACATTATTTTTTGTTTGAAATAAACCTGAATTTGAATTGAATTGACCTAGTAATACATTTTCTGCAACAGGCCAAGGGATTCAATATAGTTTATTCAGCTGAGGAGAACTCTCTTGTTTCGTTTTTAGCTAGATTTTGTCACCGACAAACGCTATCCGGTAGGAGAGAACAGAAAGGGCCTTGATTTGCCGGCAGGTATCACTCCACAATATCGACACGCGACTGATGTAGTCGCAAATAAAATTATTATTTGATGGCTGGCTGTAATCGAATTATAGCTTCCGGTTGAGTGAGTGTTTGAGTGCCTCAGCCTGTTTGCAGGCAGCTCAATGGCGGCTGTTCTAGTCGCGTTTCAGCCGCGCTACACTGCTGCAGCCAGAAAGTGACAACGTCAAGGTGAAACGTAGGTAGTAGGTAGTTGGAGTGGTCGCTCGGTACACAAATTGAGTTGGGAGGTGTGCTCGTTCTTTGACGGACAGTGCGTTTTGGCTGTTGCTCTTTCTCTTGCACACTCTATCCCTTTCTGTTACACTTCCGCAACCCTTTCTACAACACTCCCCCACCCACCAGGACCCACAAAGTGATGCTCCCTCAGCTAGCAGTGACTTCGTCATTATTTTGTCGCTGGTTTGCAATCTGGTTAAAGCATGGGCGCAACTTAAATTGCCAAGTTGGTGGCATGATTTGTTCCACTCCTTCACCACTTCCTCCCCCTTTCCCTCCTTCTACTCCTCACCCTCCTACTCCTCCTGTTCCTCATCCTCCTCTTTCTCCTCATTCTCTCCCATCTCCTTCCTAATTCTCTTCCATCCCCCCCCCCTCCTTCCGTACTTTCCTCTGGAAATTTTGGCGCAGCAGTGTCGTCGCTGTGGGTACAGGTGATATAATCAAGTCACCTCCGAAATTACCACGCTACAGTGCTGATGCGTTTTCCTTATTGGTTTCTTGTATACCTCATGCTCATGCTATCTTGTAGTCAAGTGCCGCATACTGTAGTACAGGTACAAACCACTCAAACCTGACAGGCCTTTTAACAGCAACAACTAATTAATAATGGGAATAGTGCTTTGTTGTCATCTGTATCAATAGTTTGAATGGGAACACTTAATATTTGGCACTTAATTCTCAAATTTGATGAAACTTGCAAATTTGATTATTCGACACTTTCTTTTCGACTAAGATTCGCACTGATCTGTAGTTCATTCCAAAACACAGGGTCTTGTTACAAATCAATTTACAAATTGAAATTACAATCTCCAAATAAAAACTTCAATCATGAGGTTTTGCAATAACTATGAATACAAGTTCTAAAAATATAATTTTATGGATTTTAATGCAACAGGCCTCTGATCATCATATAGGGGGTGGTTTTTAATGCATAGTAAAGCCTTTTTCACCACATCTCCAGACACTCAAGGCTCATGTAAACTATTAGACAAGGGGATAATTCGTTATGGGTTTGTATGTGTGTATGCACACCTACGGACATGTAACATAACTTGCCAGGCACTTATCGTATCAGATCAGACATGAATGTTATGTAGCAGACACTACCAGGATTCTCTGAGAGAATCTGAGAGTTCTTGTTAGGTGTGGTGCATAATCTGGTCCGATAAAATGAGTTATAACAGGTTATTATTGATAATAAGTGATATAGTTATATTTATATAGTCACGTGTCTGAAGATCGAATAAAAAGTGTTATTATGTGTCTGATACCTATGTGCCTGTAACTGTGAAAGCAACTTTAGAGAGTTTTCAGTAGCCCAATACCTGCAGTACTTTTAGAAAGAGCTGCAAAACGATATGTAGTCCTACTGAGGAGTTCCTTTACAAAAATTGATTCAACTCCTCTGTGAAAAGTCAGTGTATTTTCCAGAAGTTCATTCAACTATATTACTCTTGTTTTATTGTATAACGTTATTAATATTAATCAACCTTTTCATTGGCTGACTTTATTTAACATATTTAAAAAGTATAACCTGTGAACCTGATATACCATGACATATTATATTTAATATTAGATATTATATACGTTTTAAATTAAAGGAAAAACGTAATTTTTTCTAGTTCTTTTCGAAAAACCGAACAACACCATCTATTAATTTGTCAACACCACCTGTGATCACAAAAAGTTTGTATTTCTTGACATCTACGGTACTTGAAGAATTACGCCAATTGTTGAGAAAACACGGGCCGTATTTACGAACGTTCCTTCAGTTTCTCTTGACTCAAGGGACTCTTGTAATGCCTATATACTAAATACATTTCAAGAGTCTCATGATAGACTCTATTAAGATAAGACCTTTTTGACTCGAGGGTTTCTTGAAATGCTTCTAAACTAAATACATTCCAAGATCCCCATTATAGACTCCATGAACGAACCTTCAGGATAATTTGACTAAAGGGACTCTTGAAATGCCTTTGTACTAGATATGAAGTCCCTTGAGACTCTTCAAGAGTCCCTTGAATCAGAAGGAGCGTTCATAAATACGGTCCTCAAAACCATCGTTCTTTTCTCTTAAAATCGTAGAGAATGCACGATATTCAATTCCACAAGTTCAAACTGTAGGAGTGATAGCCGCGAGCCGTAGCAGGTATCAGATAGATAAGCTGCGTTCTCGTAGGTCCTGTTCGTAACGGTGACCGATTAGATTGGCCAGCAAAAAGGACACTGTTCTCTGCTGAAAATCACTTCCCGGTGGTTCGGAACCCACCTAAAACTGTAGGTCCAACTCATAAATCACCATCATCCAACTCATTACCCACGCACAGGTCTAAGACCTATGTGGGCTTCATTAAAAAAAAAAAAAAAAAAAAAAACTGTAAAACTTGAAATAATGTTGAAAATATTTGTAGTTAATGATGGAAATACGACTGTAATTGGGAGGAACGACTGAGTGGATGGTATGAGGGTATTGCCGATTGAATCGCAGTTGTCGCGCGAATTTTGTGTAGTAGATAAATATATTTGTGATGGCGGCGGGGCAGCATTTATTCGTGGAGCGTTGCGCTGCGAGTGTTTTCAAGGGTTATGCAGCCGAGTCAACAATGGGAATTCGAACGGATGTTTCGCCAGGAGATAGACGCTCTTTGTCAGATGACAAACCTAGTTTCCGCTTTTTGACAAGCAAACGAATGGAACTCTGAGCCGAAAACGACGCCAGCCAACTTATCTGCCAGTTGCGCGCTGTGTGAACACTCACGTTCAACCACATAGTCGTTATATTGATACCTCATTCAACTTTTGCTCTGCTTTGCTCTTTTTGGATGCTTCGTCTTGTTCCGTCTGCAGCGCACACGTCAATAATAGTTTCAAAACAAGAATACTCCTAAAAATGCACCAGCTATCTCATTTTATAATAAGATAAGATAAGATATAATTACATCCTAAAAACATTCGGTATAAACCAAACAGAGGATGAGTCAACACATATATTATAGTAATAATTTGTGAAATTATACTTCAAGTACCACTCCAACCGTCCATCAAATAGCATACCCAAGAACTCAACAGTGTGGCACCGAAAATCACTCAAACTGTCCAACTCATCTGAAATATGAGCCGCAAAATGGGGTGGTTGAAAGACAATAATCTTGGTTTTGCTCATATTCATTGAGAGGCCATTTTTTGCAAACCAATTTCTCGTGTTTTAACCTGAAATTATTATTGATGTGTCGTCTGCATATTGCAATACAGGATTTTTAGAGCATGATGCCAAATCATTGAATTACACAATAAAAAGTGGGGTACCCAGAATAGAGCCCTGTGGAACACCTGCAGCGACTGTAGCCCACTCTGACCTGAATAATTTGTTAATCAAAGATAATCCTCGAATTTTTGGAGGTATCATTTGATATTTTCAAATCAAGTATTCTGTTACAAATACTGTAAAGGTTTCATTTTATAATAATTTATTAATCAAAGATGTTCCTCGAAATTCTATGGAGGTTGCATTTGATATATTCAAATCAAGTATTCTGTTACAAATTCTGTAAAAGTTTCATATAATATTTACAACCAAGAGGCCATTGTTGATCAAAATTCTGTAAAAGTTTCATTTAATAAACCAAAGTCTAGTTTATTACTCGAAATTCTGTAGAACTTTCATTCAATGTTTCCAAATCAAGTATGTTACTTGAAATTTCGTGGGAGTTTTGATAAAGTTCATTTTTCAAAATTCTGAGCATGTTTCATTTGAAATATTTTCAAGTATATTCCTCAACATTCTGCAAGAGTTTTATTTAAAATATTTGCAAGCCAAGTATTAAATTTGTTGCTCAAAATTCTGTGAAAGTTAAACATAATATTTCCAAATCAAGTAGGCTATGTTATCATCATTAAATTGATTATCATTAAATATCATCATTTGGGAAGTGATAGCCGAGTGCTGTAGCAGGTTCTGTTCAATCAGAGATAAGCTACGAAACTTCTGGGCGCTCTTTGTAAGGTTGACCGATTGGATTAGCCAGCAAAAAGACTCTGTTCTCTGCTGTAAAATCACTTCCCGGTGGTTCGGAACCCACCTTAAAACTGTAGGTCCAACGCATCAATCACCATCATCCAATTCATTACCCACGCACAGGTCTCAGACCTATATAGGCTTCATCCTCCGAAAAAATTCCAAATCGAGTATATTTCTTGAAATACAGCTTTTTGGCATGATTAGATTGTGTTATAATGGTTAAAGAATAATTGTGTTACAGTGGAAAAAGAATTTCGCTTCAATATGGCTTCAATTTTATCTGTTTACATTTAGATTTACCTTTACATTTACTTTTAATTTACTTTTACCTTTACCTTTACCTTATTACCTTTACCTTTACCTTTACCTAAACCTATACCTTTACCTTTACCTTTATCTTTATCTTTATCTTTACCTTTACCTTTACCTTTACCTTTACCTTTACCTTTACCTTTACCTTTACCTTTACCTTTACCTTTACCTTTACCTTTACCTTTACCTTTACCTTTACCTTTACCTTTACCTTTACCTTTACCTTTACCTTTACCTTTACCTTTACCTTCACCTTTACCTTTACCTTTACCTTTACCTTATTACCTTTAACTTTACCTAAACCTATACCTTATCACCTTTACCATTACCTCTACCTTTGCCTTTACATTTACTTTTAATTTACTTTGACCTTCACCTTTACCTTTATGTTATTACCTTCACCTTTACCTTTACCTTTACCTTTACCTTTACCTTGTTACCTTTACCTTTACCTAAACCTATACCTGTACCCATACCTATACCTATACCTGTACCCATACCTATACCTGTACCCATACCTGTACCCATACCTATACCTATACCTGTACCCATACCTATACCTATACCTTATTACCTTTACCTTTGCCTTTACATTTACTTTTACCTTTACCTTTACCTTTACCTTATTACCTTTACCTTTACCTTTACCTCAACTTTACTCAAGACCGCTTTGTTTCAGCATCCACTCAGCCTCGGGTTGTGTGCCTCCTTATATGCTGTGAATTAGTGTCATTGCCACGTTGCTCCAATCTGTCATACGCTATTACACAGCACGTGTTTGATTTTGCAATGGTGTTCATAATCGAGTATTCCACGCTCCACTCTGCAAGCGCCCTTAGAGAGTCTGCTTTTGAGAATGTTGTCTGATCAATACCAATTCAAAATGCTGTAACCATCCTATTTCTGAGGGAAAAGATACAGAATCAAGTGGGAGGGAGTTTAGTGATTTACTGAAGAAACTTTCAACCACATTCCTCCTGCCCAACAAATTAATTTATAAAAAGCAATTTCCTGTCACAGAGTGAGACTGAATTCAATTCTTGAAAAAAGTAATGCGTACGAACGGAACTTCGCCGAAGTAGAAAAATTCCGCAGAACTTCTGATTAATTGTAATCGGACGCAAATCTCATTTCGAGGGGAGACTTGCATTAATTACCACTGAAAAACGCTAAGTAACGTCACCGAACGGAAAGTGCTGGGAAGGATCAAGCTCCGAGCTCCTCATGTATCTCTCTCGTTAATGGAATTTGTTGTTTCACGAATTATTCTTCAGATACACGGTGATAAAAATGCTGTACAACGGCTCTTTTTCTTCTAAAAAATGCCTCAAAATTCAGGCACGAGTATTTGAATATTCTTCCATGAATTTTGTAAGTGAAAATTAACAATATTCACTATTTGTTACAGTAGTCTCAATCGTTCTTGTATTCATTGAAAAATCCCATATTATTTATAATTCTTCAGATACACGGTGATAAAAAGCTGTACAACGGCTCTTTTTCTTCTGAAAAGGCCTCAAGATTTTGGCACGAGTATTTGAATATTCTTCCATGAATTTTGTAAGTGAAAATTAACAATATTCACTATTTGTTACAGTAGTCTCAATCGTTCTTGTATTCATTGAAAAATCCCATATTATTTATAAAAGATGCCCAAATAAGTATGACAGTGAACTTACTCAGAACAAAATGACATGGAAAGCTAATATTAATTTACAATTTGCAATTAATAAAATTTTATAATCGTAATTTATTATAAACAAAATTGCATGAACAGAATGAATTTATATGAATTTTGCACAGTCTAAGTCAACAGAAATGAATCATTTGGTCGATGAGAGTCATACATTTTTTTATCCAAAAGTTATATAGATATGGAACAATAGATTAGTACAATAGCATAGTAAGCATTCCTTAGATTATAAAACATCTTGTAAAATTAGTTCAGTCGTCATTCTTGTTCACGTACTGTTACTATGCTGGTCAGTAGACCGATTTTGTTCTAATAAATGCTTTTTAAAAACACATTGGCGTGTTCCGTTATCTTAATTGGCGCCCGGCACAGGAACTGTGGACGTTTTCATTAAGTTCTTTTAACTTATTATTTCGCGACCAATAGTCTCGAGTAGTGAAAACGCGAGTGTTAACTCCTCATCCACATCAACAACCCTAAACGGAAGCAGCCAAGTGGTCATCCTGGCAGACAAATATAACGTCAACCGGCCGTTAATAAGCAGCCCAGCATCAACGGACAACGAAGAAGACCCGGAAGCTCATCACCACGCCACCCCAGGTGCGAGTTATTCCGTCATCCAGTCATCAAGGTTAGAAACAAATTTTTCAAATTCTAGAATGGCGGAGATAAATAAGCCTCTTCCTCATGAACTTTTAAAGTACATCCCTCGATATGATGGAACTTCATACAAACTTCCACAATTTATCTCCACTTGTGAAGATTTATTTGGAACATATTGTGCTGAAAATATAGTAGAAAGAGATGGAAATCATTGGATTCTTTTCAAGGCGGCCATGAACCACCTTGATGGACCAGCTGAAGCAGTAGCCTATAATAATTCTTGCTCTAATATCGCTGAATTAGTTAATGCCTTGAAACAAAATTTTGCTGATAATAGATCTGTACCAGAATTGATTGCAGAATTAGCTGTAATGAAATCATACTATAAAGAACATCCAATTGAATTTTTGAATAGATTAGATGAAAAACGCACGCATGTATTAACCAGATATAAGTTGGATGGTGTATCCGGAACTTTATTAGAAAATTTAACTCAACAGCTTAACGCAACTCTAGTTAATACTTTTGTTCATGGTGTACACCCAACTCTAGGATCTCATCTACAAGTATTGCAAGTACAAAACTTGGATGATGCTAGAAGTAAATTGATTAATGACTGTAGTATTATATTACAACAATTGCGCTTCAACACCACTATTGATACAATGAACAGACACGATAGTGGATTTACACAGGCAACCAATTCTTTTAGAATTCCAAATTTCGAACGAAACAATCAGAAACAATGGACCCAAGGAAAACCTTTCCAGAATTTTTCAAGAAATTTTCATGGTAGACAACAATTTTCACAACCTAGATCTCAACAAAATCGGTCTACTGACCAGCATAGTAACAGTACGTGAACAAGAATGACGACTGAACTAATTTTACAAGATGTTTTATAATCTAAGGAATGCTTACTATGCTATTGTACTAATCTATTGTTCCATATCTATATAACTAAAGATATTTATTTTTGACGAGTTTATAGTCTTTTTTTTGGACCCCTCTATATGTGTTATTGTGAAAACATAATAGAAGCCTCAGGTGCTTGAAAGATGAGAACACGGGAAGAGTAGGATACCTTTCGTAGTATTCATGATATATTATTGTGGTAGATATAATGTAACTAAATCCATAATGTATAATACTGATGGTTAGACCTAGCCGGGAAACAAGCAAGTACCCAATGGGTTGCAATACCACCTAAATAAATTTTATAATCGTAATTTATTATAAACAAAATTGCATGAACAGAATGAATTTATATGAATTTTGCACAGTCTAAGTCAACAGAAATGAATCATTTGGTCGATGAGAGTCATACATTTTTTTATCCAAAGATATTTATTTTTGACGAGTTTATAGTCTTTTTTTTGGACCCCTCTATATGTGTTATTGTGAAAACATAATAGAAGCCTCAGGTGCTTGAAAGATGAGAACACGGGAAGAGTAGGATACCTTTCGTAGTATTCATGATATATTATTGTGGTAGATATCCATAATGTATAATACTGATGGTTAGACCTAGCCGGGAAACAAGCAAGTACCCAATGGGTTGCAATACTACCTAAATACAGGTAAATTGAACTTAAATTTGAAAATACAGGTGAATTAAATGATACTGTTTCTGATATTTTCTGTTGTCTTTCAAACTAACGATTACAGTACGTTAGTTCACTCATAGATAGAATGTAGAGAAATAATATAGAATGCATTCAAAATGATAAAGATGTGGGAAAAATCAGGAAATACAGTCAAAATCAAAATAATTATTCTATAATCTAAAACTACACTAAAACTGACACTGTATTTCACTTTTAAATAATGTTTTACTCACATATATTGGAGATGCTTGAGGAATGCATTTCACTTCTGAAAAGAAGCTTTCGAAAAGAAGCTTCGTCAGCCTGAAAGCTTCTTTTCAGAAGTGAAATGCATTCCTCAAGCATCTCCAATATATGTGAGTAAAACATTATTTAAAAGTGAAATACAGTGTCAGTTTTAATATTAGATTGTTCATTAAGTATTTCGTCATGGAAAACATCAGAGAATTATTCTATGTAACGATATTTTCTAAACATCAAAATCCTCCACGTGAATTTGTATGGTGTTCCTTGATCATGGAGAGACGATTTCTCATCAGCAAATAATTATCTAGAACGATTTTTTCCTAAATAATCGATATCGCTAGACAGAAGCTTAACTTCTTTTTGAAATTTAATCTCTAATATAAAATAATACACCTAAATAAAAAGAAATAGAATGAGTTGTCCAGAATTGGTGATCTGCAAAACTGGTGAATTAACAAAAAACTGTGAATTCACATTGGTGATCTGCTATGGCGAATTAACACGACTTTACTTCTTAATTTTTCTACTTATAAGAAAATTATATATTATTTCAATTATTTTAAAGAATTATTTATGAGTAGTCAGGCCAATATCATTAATAGTTTGATTACTGACTTGCATTAAGCTGCCGAGCTCGTAATAGTTTACTTTTTAAAGATTAATTATTAATACTAGTAACCTAGTAAGCTAGAAATAGTAGCCTTTTCACTAATAAAAATACTGCAAAAAAATTTGATTTCAAGAAAATCCATTTCATATCTATCTAGACTATTTTTCCGTGGTTTGAAACCCCTGAAAATTCAGCATTGTGCATGAAAGAACTCTAATGTTGGGTTCTTCATCGAATTGTCAGTGCAATCACGTAGGCGCTGTTTGCGAGGCTTATCTGAAAATGTTTTTAGGATCCTCAATAATAATAATCCGTTCCTACGCTTTTCAGACCTTTCCAACTATTGCACACAATGAAAAACAATTCCGCCAGAGCGGTTGAACTTGGCTGGCTTTTAAGGCTCTGTCATCAAATTTGAATAGAATATGAAAAATTTATTAATATTATTATATTATTGAAAACAATCAGATATCAGAATTTTTCATTCTATAGATTATACTTCATTTGCCTAGAAATATTTAAAAAAGAATACTTTATTTGGAAGTGAATAGCCTACTGATTTTTAGTTGAAAAATTGAATCTGGAAACTATAGGCCTACCGAGAAAATCACTTACAAAGTATATTAACTACATGTGAGTTTCACTCAATATTTTCAATTTTGAATAAGAATACAGTATTATTTCATTCAATGAAGCAAATAAACGTTAAAACTTGTAGCATACAAGGATTTCTAGGGTTTCTGAAATACAGGTTTCATTGTTTACTATTTCAAGTACAAACAATTTCGTGTTCAGTCATAAGTCAATTCAATTCAATTTTGAATGCTTTAACATAATTATTAATCAACAGGACATACTAAATTAGTTATGACTTATGACTGAACACGAAATTGTTTTGACTTGAAATATTACAATTATTGTAAACCTTTAAAATAAAGGCCTTCAAGAGAAATGAAACAGATGATCATTTTTTGAATTTAGTTTTCAGTGTATTTAAATTTGTCTTGTGATCTAATCTTGTTTGTACCCAATGTAGCAAAGTCAAAATTTGCGAAAAGAACAGTTTAGGGCTCTGAATCTTTGCATTCCTTGTATTTTTGCCTCAAATAAATAAACTGGCACTATTATGTTCCATATTGCATGTAAACTATGTCATATTCAACAATATTAATAATACTATGAGTCTGTAACCGCTGGTTTTATAATTAATATTTTATCTTATGTTTGTTTCATTTCAAATTATTGAACAATTCCATCTCATGCTACTGTATCGATCAAGTTGTTGGAAAAGAGTCAACTGGTCAAAAATGAAAAGAGAATATTGTTAAATTCCACACTAAGTGTACGCATTTTCATAATGTACTCATAGTTCTTTTATAATATCATTTTTATAGTGTACTGTGTAGATGTTATCGTTTAGTTGATATTATCCTGTATAAATTAGTTGATTTTTACTTTCAAGAAAAAGTCACACTGGAAAAAGAATTATCGTGTCTCTTGCAATAATGTTAATACTGAACATAATTTTTTATTAACTACAGCAAAACATCGTAACGATTTCAATTTAATTCATCTTTGTCAATCACATCTCACTCACATCTATAGACGAAATCTTCTCTCTTCTCCTTCTTCTTTTATTACAGCACTTTTATTACTTGTAAAGTGCACAAATAAAAGTCATTTATCTATCTATCTATCTATCTTCTGTTTCTTCTCTTCCTGCACTCCTCCTCCTCCTCCTCCTTCTCCTCCTCCTCCTCCTCCTTCTCCTCCTCCTCCTCCTCCTCCTCCTCCTCCTCCTCCACCTCCTTCTCCTCCTCCTCCTCCTCCTCCTCCTCCTCCTCCTCCTCCTCCTCCTCCTCCTCCTCCTCCTCCGCCTCCTAGGCCAAGACTGCGCCTTTTTGTGAAATTCATCTCTCAGATCCAAGTTCTCTTTTTCTTTTTTAAAATCACATCAATAATTTCTGCTGTACAATACCTTAAATAAAATATATATTTGTTGTATTTATAATCTTTTCTATTCAAACCATTCAACCATTATGTTCACTGTACATCACTTCAACTAGGGGATCTGAGAGTTGCTAATATTAATAATACTTTTATCATTCTTGTACATTGTAAATTTACACAAATAAAGCCATCTGAATATGAATCTCCTCCTCCTCCTCCTCCTCCTCCTCCTCGTCCTCCTTCTCCTCCTCCTCCTCCTCCTCCTCGTCCTCCTTCTCCTCCTCCTCCTCCTCCTCCTCTTCCTCCTCCTTTTTTGATTCTTTTTTCTTCTTATTTCTTTTTCTTTCTTACTTATAGTAGAGTAAGGAGAATGATTTTTGACCTGTAAAGATGAGAAACCACCTTTATTGACAGAAAAGCGTTGAAGTTCATCTTCTGCATCGTCTCAGCATCACCGCGCTCAGCGCTCAACTTTTGACAATACGGGAAGGAGGAATTATTGTTTGAAGTTGGCTCCGTAATTCGGGTTTCTTGACAATGGACCGGTCTAGTAACAATACGGTTCGTTGTCGACGAAACTCAGAAGATGTGAGCCAGCTAAATCTGCAGAGAGCATCACTCATCACTCGTCGCAGACCAGTCAATAAAATTATCAAGAACTTCCTAGAATAAACTAAGTAATATTCAGTTTGAATCTATAATTATTATTACTGTTTAAAAATTGTTGTCACTCCATGAAACTACAATAGAAATATTGAGAGCTTAATATATAACGTATATTCAGTTTCAAACAGTAATTATACAATTTGTTAAAAAATTGTTTCTAGTCTTTGGCTTTATGCATGTTATTAATATAGAAACGCTGATTAATTGGTTTGTTGTGATTCTTGACATAAATTAATTAATACAGTAATTAGAAAAAAATTTGTGTTATAATTCGTGTAAAAGTTATAAACTGATTAAATTATTAATTCAAATTATAAATTACAATGAAATTATTAAGATCTCTTAGAATAAACTAAGTAACATACAGTAGACTTAGTTTACTTAGTTACTTAGTTTACATAAGTAACATACAGTTCAAGACTCTACTTAATACTTATTTAACAATATTGTTTCCAGCATTTGCTTCTCTGTTTGTTAATAATATTCAAACGTTGGCATGTTGGTTTGTTTTGATTCTTGAAATAAATACAGTTGTATCAAATATAGTTTCAATTTTTAAATTACGATTAATAGTAGCCTACATAATTTTTATGTAATAGAACTATTGTGTAATTAATTGTATAACATTATGTGAAGTGTATTAATAGTGTGCTTATTGAATCAAGTCATCATACAGCTAGTCATCATACATCATACAGCTACATACGACGCCATAACGTGAGTCAATTTCCATTAAAAAGTGTTTTTTAAGTTTATAATACATATTAGTGGAAACAAGATGGATCTTCAACATCATAATTGAATCCTTATAATTGTTGTTTCACAATAAAGTTCATAAAGTTATAAACAAAATAAATTATCAATTCAAACGGCTATATCAAAAACAGTATCAATTTTTAAATAATGATTCACAGTCACCTGTATAATTTTTAATGTAATAGCTTTTTTGTCTCATTGTATAACATCATGTGAAATATATTAATAGTGTCCATATCAAATCAAGTTATTACTACTGTGCTTCTTCATTAGATCCTATATACCTTGGATCCTCCTACTTTAGATCCAAGATACCTTGGATACTCCTCCATTAGATCCTAGATACCTTGGATCCTCCTCCATTAGATTCTAGATACCTTAGATCCTCCTCCATTAGATCCTAGATACCTTGAATCCTCCTCCATTAGATTCTAGATACCTTAGATCCACCTTCATTGGATCCTAGATACCTTAGATCATCCTCCATTAGATCCTAGATACCTTAGATCCTCCTTCATTAGATACCTCTAACATTTTGCTTATAATTTGTGTAAAAGTTATGAGCAGAGTAAATGATCAATTCAAACAGTTATATCAAATATAGTTTCAATTAAAAAATTATTAATGGTCCCCTACATAATTTATAATGTAATAGTTTTAATGTTTAATAGTATAAAATCTTATGAAGTGTATTAATAGTGTCCTTATCGAATCAAGTTATTGTGTAATTATGCTCCTACATTAGAACCTTATAATTAACTTGTTATGTGAATTTAATGACTTGCAGTCAAATATTCATTAAAAATAAGTAAAATCTACTTACTGTGTAGGCCGAGTGCTTTCGAATCTTTGAGATCCGTTTTCAGAGGCAAGTTTTCAGTGGCCTCTGAAAATGGATCTCAAAGATTCGAAAGCACTCGGCCTACAGAGTAAGTGAATTTTACTTATTTTTAATGAATATTTGACTGCAAGTCGTTAAATTCACATAACAAGTTAATATTAACAACGCAGTTTGTCATGGAACAAGAAATCCAGGAACCTTCTAATTATCGCTTCAACCTCTTATAATTATTGATTTGCAATATCATGTGCTTTTAATATTTTCTTGATTTACTGTCTATGGAGAACAACAAATGATATTGATTACTCCGTTTTACTTTATTATTCAATTTTTAGTCCAGTTATAACTTCAATTCTGTTCCAGTTATTCAATTCAATTTTTTATTGGCTTCTTGGGTTTCTTGTTCCATAAAGATATCTGTTAATATTAACTTTTATGGTACATTCAAAGACTTGCAGCCAATTTTAGCCTTTATTTGTCTTTGAAAATACATAACATAGCATGAAATATTACCTTAAAATTAGTTAAAAAACAAAATATATATTGGATCATTCTTTTTCAATCCACAAATGTGTTACACAACTGATGAAACTATACAACCAGTTCTATACAGAATAATTATTTCAAATGATGATACTTCAGTATAAATAATATTGCAGAAGTCCAAATATATAGCACATAATAGCGTGTGATGTTGCATATTATGGCCCAACACTGTTGAATCAAAATCAATTTGAATTAGCCTACTATTGATAGAAGTGATGAACCGAGAAGTGATGATAGAAGTTATTATTGTGGGTAGTATATTTATTATTTTTACTCTTTTATTTGTCTTGTGTTATAGCATCAAATTAATTTTTCCCGATGCACAAACTCGAAGAACAACACGTGGGAGTGTTGGTTGATTTTCTATATGAACCGTTTAATATTGGATTATCCGTTCACATGTGGCCGACTCCAGTCTTCGCACTGAAGGACTCCCTTTGATGAATTTAATAATTCACTGATTCGAATCAACGATTCGCGTCTTTCAAGTCAAAGGCTCCTCTCATTCTATCTCACAGTGGTGAGGTTAAAGGCTATGAGGGGGGGGGGGAGGATTCAGCGCTCTTTCAGGCGTTTCCAAACCACCCTTTCCCCCTCCATCACCTCCTTTCAACCATTGAATGGAAAAGCTTGATTCGCCTAATCACGTGGAACTCCGGGCAAACTGGTTCTTTTGATTTTAACCACTCGCCTCATCTACTCTTGTATCTGTCTTGTCAACCTTATAATCTCGCTGAGCATCAATATGAGGACAAATTTTCTCAAAAATATTCATGTCATTTTCACCCACTACATCAGCGCTTTGAGATCGAATCACATGCATACTTTTCATCTAAGGTAAGTCTATTAATCCATAAACACCAATCTCTCCTCATATCTATGGACTGTTACTAAATCATCTTCTTTTTCTTGATCTTTTTCTTCTACATCTTTAATTTTTTCTTTCTTCCTTTTTTTCTGAGCTATCTTGGGCAAATATAGAACAAGTAGAACAAGAACAAGTATATATAGAACAAGAATATAGAATGTAACAACATAACAAGAATAAAGAACAAGCAGCGGCGGGCCGCTTAGCGCAGTTGGTTGGGTCGTCGCAACTTCATCTTGCTGTCGTTACAGTGGTCGTGGGTTCGAATCCCGCTTCACTGTCTGGTATCTATGTGTTTTCATTCACCTCATCACCCACGCACAAGTCTCGGACTCATGTGGGCATCATCAGCAATAAAATTAATAAAAGTATATGTGCATACTCTGTAGTTTTTTATCAATCCTGATGAAACTATAAATATTTCGACTGCAAATACCAGTCAGTTACTTTTCTTCACTCTTTCTTAATTTGTCTTGGGAATTTCACTCTATCTGAACCCCAGCGCCGCCCTTTCTTTTCCGACTTCTCTATTCATGCACAATTATTTCAGTCTGCTTCCTAATACTACTGAAACTACAATAATTGATATCACCACACACTGGTTTACAATATAATAGTTAATCTTAACTTTAAAAAACCACTTTTAAATGGAAATTAACTCACGTTATGGCGTGACGGCCGTTTCGCTCTGTTGTCTAGAGCACCTACCTTAAGTCAGTGTACTGTGGGTCGTCTGCTGATGCTCTAGACAACAGAGCGAAACGGCCGTCACGCCATAACGTGAGTTAATTTCCATTTAGAAGTGGTTTTTCTAAGTTTAGATTACATATTAGTGGAAACAAGATGGATCTTCAACATCATACAATAGTTTATTGGTATTTTCAATAATAAATTATTGTGGAGCACAAAAACAATCAAATTAACAAAAGAAAATATTAAATTCGTTCAATCGTACTGTATTTGAATGTACAAATAATAAATAATTTTATGTAAATATTTCCGTAATTTCATGTACAAACATAGATAAAAATCAGTTCGAATTGAGAACCTCCTCTTTTTTGGAAGTCAGGATGGGAAGTCAGGAAGTTTGGAAGTCAAGAGAAATATTCTTGGATTTCTTGTTCCATAAAGATCTGCGTTGTTAATATTAACTTTTTATGGAAAATTCACAGACTTTCCGTCAATTATCTATCAATAAATTGACTGCAAGTCGTTGAATTTATCATAAAAAGTTGAGAAATTCTATCAATCGAATGCCAACTTGATATTTTAAGAAGACCTACCTTTCAACCTATAGGTTGAAGTTCGTTGTCATGCAATTTTCCCGGTGATAATAACATCTCCCGTTGCTTAGAATCGAGAATGTGAAGTACCAATGAATTCCCAAAACATCGCAATAGAATTGGCCTCGTCATCACTCGCTTTACGATAATGAATGAATGCTTTTTAAAGTCTGAGATTTAATATTTTATAAAAGCCTGTTGGTGGTGAGCTGTTGAAGTTCGCAGATATTAGACCATAAAATTCTTGCCAGTACCGAGTCTGGTCTCCTGGGAGGACTACACAAGCCGCAAGGACAGGCTTTCCTCACATCACTCATACCCAGTGTGGGTGTCCTCCATTAATAAAATCATTATTCTTGCCGTGTGTAACATGCAAATTCATCTACTTCGAGAAGAGCATTAAATGGAAAGTTTTAATCACATAGAAGAATATGAAGAGCTTATTCAACATTCTGAATATGTAGGGTGATTCAAAAAGGGCGCCGATTTTAAATATTATTAATTTAAGGCAGTGGCGTAGCCAGGATTGGATTTCGGGGGGGGGCTCACCACGGGGGGGGGGGTTCTGGGCAGTGGCTTAGTCAGGATCAGATTTCGTGGGGGGGGGGGCTCACCAAGGGGGGGGGTTTGGGTTATAGGAGGGTCCGGAGTTTTTTAAATTTAGTGGTGTAAAAAGCTAATCTAGACAACTTGTTGGGCTCTAAAGTTCAAAGAAATTTTTGAAAAATTACTACCCAAGAACCTAGGTGGCCAGGTTTGAAATGATAAAGCTTGATATACCGATATCTGTGACTATTTTGAGTCAAAACCCTTGAATTGGAACTAACCATACTTAACTTATGTACTGAATCTCAAAATTAATACTAATTATTATAAGTTTCATATAATTTATGTCATTAGCCTAAAACGCACCCAACCCAAAGTTCATGAAATCGGAATTTTTTTATCATAGCATACTGATTTTGCACGCTTGCATAGAACTTGCATTTATTTGTGTGTTTTCATTTATAAAAACCCAATTTTATGAACTTTGGGTGTGTACAGGCTAGTGGTTTATACTGCATTTTAACTTCAAAACTAAATTTTCTACAAGATGAGTTTATTCAAAAAGGTGATTTATCAATAATAAACAAAGTTAATCCATTTCAAACTTGAAAAATTGCGTTTTATTCAATGTAATAAATAATTATGGTAGTCACAGTTTTCTAACATGTTTATTCGATTTCGTAGCTCATTTTAAATCAAAATTATCCATTTGAGCACCTAACAAGTTTCTATATGAGTAAATATTGAGGAAAAATAAAAAAAAATGCATTAATCTGACTATAACTGTAGCTATATTCTATTACACAAACAGGGTTTCTGTATTCTGTTCGTTATAATACTACAAAACAGATAGAACTCTTCGGCTTTAACAAGTCCTTATCTATTATTTATTTGAGAATTTTTTATTTCTGAAATTTCGGGGGGCCTGGGCCCCATGGGCCCCCCCCTGGCTACGCCACTGATTTAAGGCCTTCACTTACACTAAAAACACAAAAAAATACATGGATACGTTCATCTAACCTTCCGATTTCATGCATAAACAATTATTTAAAAAAATATCATCTATTCTCGGTTCGATTTTGCAAGAAATCTATTCATTCAATTCTCTCTAACTATATGACTTCTAACTATATAAATTAAGAGAAAATTAAATTAAGTTTAGAGCCTGCATTCAACGGCTGCAAGTCTCCTCCATGGAAACATGGATTTTCAGGCATTTTGTCGCATCTAAAATCATTGTTTTTTGCCGAACCACCCTAAAATTCTTGATGAAGGGGACTGGTCAACGTTGTTCACTAAGCAGTTTAGTGAATTTAAAGAACAGAGTTTTGGTGTTACAGCACAGTTAAATTAAGGAAATGATTCATCTAAATCAGAGATTCATTTATTAGATTGTGCATTTGGAAACTAAGGAAAACAAGGATTCATACATGAAGAGATTTCAAGTGTACTTCTCTTCAACCGAAGCCTGTGAAAGAGAGAATTTTACTCATATTTTTACAAGTGCTATCATGTTTTACAAATTTCCAGTGCTAAATTTACGTTTTTTACTTCCTCTATTAGGCTACTCCACTTTCCTAGAATAGATTGTTCCACCACCAATGGAAAGTTGTATATGGATGTACATGAAATGTATATGAAAAGTTCATAAAATTCCATAGTCAAAAAAATCAAATATTGAATTATTATAAAGTTGCTTGATGGAATTTAAAAAAAATATTTACAAAAATGCAAAATAGTACTGGAGTTAGATAATACTACATGATATTACTCAATTTCTAAGAAAATTTAAAGTTCTCAAACATTCAGTAGCTTCCACATCAACACATAAATTATTATTGTTACTCCTAAACTAATAGTATTAAGAAAAAAAATTAAAAAAACTACGGGAATATGGGAAATGTATCTAGTTACATATTTATTCATGACAAAAATGTAATAAAGCAAAGATTTCGCCCACAACTGCTTTCTTTGCAAATGTTTTTCACTGAAGAATCCAAATGTTAAGATATGCCAATTTTTCAGAAGGAATTTCACTTTGAAGAACAATGAACAATTCTTTCCAATTCAAGAGTATTAAGGCGCAGTATAGGTAGTACAAGAGTAACAAGAGTACAAGAGTATGACTCTCTAAGTACAAGAGTATAAGGCGCGCAGGGTTTTTGATCATAATTTTTTTTTCGAAGTTTAATATATTGGATATTATCAAGGTATTGAAATGTTGACTACTGCCATGAGAAATTATTTTTCTCATTTAATATTTTATGGAATATGGGAGTTCAAAATTGATATTCTTTCGGATTTGGGGGCAATTGATCTTTCCTACAAGTTATTTTAAACTTTTAATATTTTTTTTTTAAATGAAAGACACATTGAGGAACAAAAATACATATTTTTCTTTCTGATCAAACAATTAGTTATCTCAAAATAAATTTTTTAAAACATGCGAAAAATTTCAGTTTAAAAAAAATTATTTTGAAAAGACCAATAGTTAAATTGAAATAAAAAATGTGTCATTCTTTTCCCCAAGGTGTCTTTCAGTTATAAACAAATTATCAAATGTTTAAAACAACTCGTAGGTGAGTTCAATTGCCCCCAAAAACCGAAATATCTCATCTTTGAACTCCCATATTCCATAAAATATTTGATGAAAACAATAATTTCTCATGACAATAGTTAGCATTTCAATACCTTAATAATATCCAATACAATGAACTTCGAAAAAAAATTATGACCAAAAACCCTGCGCACAGCCTTAATTATTTAGAATTACACTTTGTAAAAGAAGCACTTACACAGTCTAATCGTCCAAAGAAAGTAGGCATGATTCTTAAAGTATAGGTATATGAACTAGTAATACATTGGTATTAATAAATTACATGTTAGTTTGAAGTAACTGACAATTTAACTAACTGATAAATATACAAAAACAGAATTTATCAATTTAGAATTCCATCGTTTTTTCCATTGAATTTCTATCAATTTCATCGATTTCCATCAGGCATTCAATGTTGTCAATATCCCCTACTGCGGAACCCACCTAAAATAGTAGGTCCACCATGTTCCCCGTAACATGGCATAAACGGCGAGGTGGAACTACCCGTAAGGGTCTCCCCACCATTAAAAGCCATACGCTTATTATTATTACTGCGGAAGTCTTCAGTATGAGCACTTTAAGGAGTCAAAATTAATAATAAATTACACTTAAGAAAGAAGGAAAGAACCTTATTAATAAAAAATATGTACGAATCACACAAGTTCAATCAATACTATTCAATTTCTATGTTGATTTAAAGTTTTCAAACATTCAGCAGCAGTTTTCACGCCAGCAAGTTGGGTTTTCAACGAGTGGTGGCTAGGCGAGACGGGGCGAGGCGAGCATAGGTGAGAAGCGTTTTCATCAGGAGGCGGAAACCGTGATGGGGGAGGGGCGTGCCGGAAATAAGTTTCCGCCAGTTTAATGATTGCAGGGAAATGAAGCGATAAGTAGTGACGTCACTCTGCCACCTCGATCACCGCTCCATCATCGATGATGATGATGATGATGATGATGATGATGATCTGGAATCAGTGCAGCGCAGAAGAGGGTTCCAATAGCCCCAAAGCCCATCGGCCGGAAGCCTTCCTCATCAGATTGTCCAGTAAAAACTACCAACCTTCCACACACCTGTATAATCCGATAGCTGAAAATATCGTTTGCCCATCATCCAGACTAGTGAGTTCCACATCTACTCCACGTGTGAAGTCTGATGAGTTGGTTCATCAGTGCTCTAATCACAAAAGTACAATAATAAAAATGAAAATACGAACTCGTCATACATTGGTATAATTGGTATATAACATTACATTAAGAAAGAGGGGAAGAAATTTATAAACAAAATATATACAAATCACACGTTCAATCAAAATAAACGTAATAGACTAAAATAAACAAACTCATCAACCACCATCATCCAATTCATTACCCACGCACAGGTGTCAGACCTATGTGGGCTTCATCATCCGAAAAAAACATTACCTACTGACTTAATATTAAGAGGTTTTAGCCAAAGCAACGGAAGTCAAAAGATTTTCATCCGGGTAAGGATCCTTTGAATCCTTATAGATAAAAGTCCCTATATTCTAATATACTGAAGTGAAAATGAAAATGGAGAGAAAGAAGGAACAGTGGTTCTCGGTGTTATCTGCTATGTAAATGTTTACTTCTAAGCAATTAATTACTCTTCTTTTGACACTTTTATGGTGTTTACTTGGAGCTTTGCAGAATGTCCTAGATATTTGATTAGAATTTAACGGAATATTATCGAATATTGTGGAAGGTGCAAAGGACTTTGTCTGTTTGTTTTAGAATTCGGTAGAAGTTTATAGAAAAATCGAGAGATATCTCGATTATGGAAAATTATAAAAAAAGAGAGAGACTTTTGTAAATGAGTTCAGTTGTTGTTCTACGTTGATAAGTGGCAGTAGTGACAGTTCCCGTTAATACAGACAGTGCAATCCCGTTGACGCTATTACAAACCATGTAATGAACTTTCGTTGTCTGTAGTGATAATTCTTTTACCTATTACTGTATTACGGACTTGTGCTACGTAAGTTAACTGTTCTTTCTCGACGATTCTTTTTTAATATTATTGGACAGTTTATTGTACAGTTGTTATTTAATATTAGATCGACCTTTTAACTTTTAGTGATTGATTTTTGTACAGTAATATTGTAAACTCTTCATCAGTTGAACAATATCGATTTATCTGTTTTGATTGCTTATTTTTGTGTAAGAAATTACTGATCAGTGTGAGTTCTGAATTATTTGTGTTAATAAAGTGCGAGTGATAAATTTAAGTGTTGCCAGCGTTATTTTAGACATAGAACCCGTAACAATACTATTTAATATACATCGATATAATTTTTTTTAATATTGACATATACAGTTTATTAGGATATGAGGACATTTATTCGAAAGGGCTGCTTAGTTGATAAGTGTGCTTCATGCATACCTACGACATTTTTTTATGGTGAAATTCATAAAATGGCTATTTCCAAACAAGTTCCGGTTCATTGATTGAAACTTTGCGAGATATTCAAAGCATGCTTTCTGTCTACACTCTATTATTTACTTTACTTGAATTGTTAATATCCAAAAATCTGGTTTCAATGAATAATGAATGTATGAGTTCGCCAGGTATGCAATATACTGTAGGTTATGAACAAGTTTTTCAAGCAAGTTCTAGTATAAATGTACTCAAACTTTAGGACCAGTTGAGAAGTGTACCTTGTATTCCTGTTCCATAACGATCTGCGTTTTTAATATAAACTTTTTATGGTTAATTCAACAACGTCTTGCAGTAAATTTTAATTGAGACTAAATGATATTTTTACTTGCTTCAGGCCAACCGTTTTTGAGTCATGGAGACTCATCTTCAAAGGGCTTAGTGAGTAAGTAAAAATATAATTTAATCTCAATTAAAATTGACTGCAAGTCGTTGAATTTACCATAAAAAGTTAATATACCTCATACCTACATTCTATTACTGTCAACTTTCTATTACATCTGTCAACCAGATCTGGTTTCAATGCATGAGTTCACAAGTACTGTATTAAAATGTATACAATAGCCGATAAGGGAGTGTCAAAATAAGCTCCACTGTTGCTCATAACCTCAAATTAATTGATTTCTCATACTCGTTTTTCGTTCGTGTTTCGATATAAGGGAATGTCAAAATAACTTGCTCAGAACCTCAAATTGATTGTTTTTTCATTCGCAGACAAAACAGGTTGCGCCTGGACGACAACGGTCAACGATGTGTGCTGCAAGTCGACTGATACGATTGGATTTTGACGATGGTGGGTTAGGTGTTAGCGGGGGGGGGGGGGGTTGATGATCACTCCGGGTGCTAACCAAGAGTCAGGTTCGAGAGAGAGCCGATCGCCGCCGCAGCGTTTTGTTGTTTGGAAGCGTTTTAATAATCGACAGCAACTGCCGTCGATTAATATTGGAAATATAATGCAGAGGAGACAATGGAGCAGTGCGAGTGCAGGGGCAAGATAGGCTGACTGCCTCAGTCTCCCAGTGCAGGAGCGGCGCAACGCAGATAAACATTCAATACAATAGGCATCGTCGCCGGAAACTTTGCAACAAGCTAAATTGAATTCTGCTCATCGAGTGATGCTACCACTGCCAACTCGACCGTGATTCAAAATTCGTCAGTTGTTTCACATCGACGGCAAACAACAAAAATCGAAAGATTTTTGGAGTAGTGCACGCCTGTTCCGTATACCATCCACCATTGTTTCAAACACGTTACTATAATCACTTTATATATTCCAAAAAAGGGCTCTGATTCTTTTTTCTATTATAATAACGCTACCGGACTGCCCCACTTAGCCAGGACGTTTCTGCCCCATCTCAGCCAGGTCGGTATAGTGACTATAGCGTCCTGGGTCTCAGCGGAAAGTTTGGGGGTGTCATCACAAATGGGATTTTACTGACCTTCTTTTGTAAAACTGCTATTCCTTCCTCAATCTTCACCAGTAAATCAAATCTAATTAAATCAAAATTTACAATTATTGTTGAGTTATAATTTACTGTATAAATTAAAGTATACTTATAATTTACTATCTAAATTACAGTATAATTATAACTTGGGTATATAAATTACAGTATAGTTATAATTTACTATATAAATTATATTGTTAAATTTATAATTGTAAATTTATAAATTTACAAAATCTTTATAATGATAATAGCTTAAATAGCTTAATTAAGACAAAATAATAAACTTTTTATGTTTGATAAACGACTTGCAGTCAATTGGAATTGAGAATAAATTATATTTTTACTCAGTGTGAGTAAAAGATTACTGTGGTGTTCATATAACTTGGCAGCGTGTAGAAGATGGAAGGGCTTGCTACATCTGAACCCAACTGCTGCCAAGTTATATGAAAACTACAGTACTTATCTGTGAAGATTACTTACTGATGAAGATTTCGGGGGGGGGGGGGGCAGCTGTCTTACAAAAGAAGTTCAGTAAAATCCCATTTGTGACGAAATTTTTACAGTGTGAGTAAAAATATTATTTATTTATTCTCAACTAAAATTGATGCAAGTTGTTGAATTTACCATAAATAATAATATAATAACATAGTTAATATTGACAACGCAGATCGCTATGGAACATAAAATCTAAGAACAAAATATTTTTTATAAAAATTCTTTTACATTAACCCCACTATAGAAATAGAAACTACGTTTTAGGGCTATGCTATGAGTCCAGTTAATATTATTTTTTTAAATAATATTGGTATTGGGGGAACATGATCCTTGTGACTTACCCCCCCCCCCCCCACTGGAATCATCCTTGGTTGTATCAATTACTTTCCCTCCCTAAAATATGGAACTACAGTCTGGGGAAGATCTTTCTAAAAACTCTTAGAAATCAAAAAAGCTGTAAAAAGAATTTGGTAACCCTCTAGATTCACTTTCTGGTAATCATTCTACATTCTAAAACTCTGTATCTACATCCACAAAAGCAAAGGTTACTGCACACATTATTTATTTGTTTATCTATTTATTATTACATCCACTTTATCTATTTCAATTATTTCGAAAGTTCAAATTAAAATTTTAAAAAAAATTAATTAGTATGGTGGAAATAATTCAAGGATATTACAATTGGAGATCAAATACTCTTGTCTGTAGGTCGCTCACAGGACGACGTTATTTGAGAAATTCCCACAGTATACAGGGCCAAAAATCTATAAGAGAAGATATTTGGACCTCGGACTATAGAAACTATAAACTTTGAACTTTGGACAATGAAATTTGAACCTAAAATGCTGGACTTTGAACTTCGGGCTTTAAATTTTGAACATTGGACTATGAACTTTAGAATCTGTAGAAACTCTGAAGAACTACATTTAGAAATTATATGACTACTTTAGGTAATTAGGTAACCACTTTATCTATTTCAATTATTTCGAAAGTTCAAATTAAAAAAAAAATTAATTAGTATGGTGGAAATAATTCAAGGATATTACAATTGGAGAACAATGTAGATGGAGGCTATTTTAAATGATAGCATCATCGAATTCTTGCATTTCTATTTGTTACTATCAATTCAATTTAATATTATTCACACGAATACAATTATAAGACAATTATAAGACAAGACAACATTTTAATATCATGTGATCAAACCATTGGTATAAGATAACTTGTTCGCCAGTGGGAGTAGGAGTAAAATTAAAAACGTTGCTCATATTACAATAAAGTCATCAACATACAGAACAAAAGTATAATGAAAAATAAGACAAAATTGTCACAACCACATTTATTAAAACTTCGAGAAACTAGTTTCGGTTTGATTGAGATTGATAATGGTGTAACAACCGAAACTAGTTTCTCGAAGTTTTAATAAATGTGGTTGTGACAATTTCGTCTTATTTTTCATTACGGATACCTTTCACAATATCACCTTCGCCATTACTAAGAAAACAAAAGTATACATGCACAACAGAAGCACATGGTTACTGTTGCCAATATTCATATATCGAAAGATTTCAGTGCATTTGATACAGTAAAATTGAGAAATCATATTCCATTACCATCAAAAAAATAATTTTCTTCAAAGACGCCCCACCGACTGTGCTTGTTTTGAAATGCGAATCCAATTTGCATCCCTAAGCTTCCGTTGAAGTCGCAATTACCTGATGTTACAGGCAAGCTTGAGCTTTCCCGGTAGGTCTGCTACGCTACGTGACTGGCCAAAGGATCTGACAATAATTTCAAGGGGATGTTAACAAATCAGAAAGGGGATGTTTGTTTTAGGCTGGTCTTCCTCAGAAACAACTTCAATCTTATGTTGATGTGCATGTTACACAAAAATAAATGTGATAGATCAACGATTAGAAGGCTAGAAAAAACTAATTTATTGGTTCAATATTTAAGCCACCTTATATTGGTCTATACTAATTTTAACTAATATTATTTATTAATTTCGAATTCCTCAAAGTGCTATTAAATTATACTAAAGACTTCCGCAATGGCGGATATTGACAACAGCAATTAACAGCTGATTGATTGGCGGACGTCAGTGTGATTAACAGAACTTTGAGAAATTTTAAATTAATAAATACTTTCTATATATTTTAGTCATTTTGATAAATTGTCAGTTCTTTCAAAACGAACTTGTAATATTATTTGTTTGACATTGAGAAAATTCCCCAATAGTAATGGAGCAACCATGTTGTTGGTATGGTGGCCCCAACAATCAACCTAACAGAATAAAATTCTTTTCAATTTGTTTAATTATCAATCCTTTTGGCATTAAATGTTGCAATAACTATAAAATGATTTTTTGTGCAACTGCACCAGTTTTAACTGTTTATATGCGCTTTGTTTTGCTTTGTGGTAATCAAATATGGATTTTAATTTCTTGTCATCATGATCTCATCAGCATAACCTGTATAAATTGATCCTTGCAGTTTAGTTAATCGATATTATTTCAAGACTTCTTTTTGCATTTACCTTTTTTACATTTCCTGTCTGGAGTTCATACTTGATGGACTCACGACAGGTGGTGTTCTACCAGAAGTTTGAGAATTGCACGTGGGTAAGAATAATATTATTCTTATTATAAATGGTGTATATATATATTTACATATAAATATACATTTATTTTTTTCATTTTTACCCATGTTTAGTTCACAGTTTCAACTTTTATTTTGTATTAATGTATTCTTGATATTGTGTAGTTATGCCGAGTTTCCTCTAAGTTTTGAATTTTCTACCTCAATTTACAGTAGAAACAATTAGTCTGGGCGCACGGCCATTTGGTAGTCAGCCATGGCGAGGGGAGTGTTTATCACTCATTTCTAAAAACATGTGGCCCGTGCGAAGCTGCAGATATCTTCAAGGTCAACTAGTCAACTTTTAACAGGACGGCTAGTAGTGAAACCAGAGCCACGCGTCCAGACTAATTGTTTCTACTGTAAATCCACCCAGTTCCTTTAGCGTATTCTACAGTTGGATTATTTCCTCTGAATGAATAGCCCAAGTGGATAATAACAACAATTTGAACAAACAATGGAACTTGAAATAATGAGAAGAGATTAATCCAACAATAAATTGTCATTTCGTTTCAATGACAACCCACTAATTGCACAGACACTGACCAAGTTAATTGGCGGTTGCAATGCTTGATCGAATGTGCTTATTGCACGCTCATCAGATTGGATGTTTCACTACTACCAGGAGCGGTCCCAGCTGGAAAAATTAAAGGAGGTCACAAATGGGGTTTCGCTGAACTTATTTCAGCCAGTAAATTCTTCAGAGAGGGAGGATGAGAAGGAGTCATGATTCCTACAATAATAATAAAAAAAATATGAAATAATAATGATAATAATAATAAGATAATAATTTATTCGACCAATAGCACATACAATACTTGAACACTTTCAAATTGATTTATAAAAACACACATTATTAACTGTATATAATACATGCCTATTGTCTAATATGGCAGGCCCTAAGGTACTCCTGTGTGGGGCGCCTCATACTTGTACATCAATTCAAGCGAGAAAAAACTATGAAAAATAACAAATAGAAAGTAATAAAAAAACTTGACAAATTGAATAACATTAGTCTTAAATCAAATCTAAATCCTTTGTGCGGGCAAATGTTATAAAAATAATCTTCACTTATTTAACAGAAAATAACCAGTTACAGATGATGTGCTGTTCCTCACCATGTTAAAAATTCTACAAATTCAGAAAAGAAAAAAGAAAACTTTTGAGTAAACTAAACCTATATAAACCAAAACATAGTATAATAGCTTAGTATTCTGTGGAACTACTACAAAGAAAACCAAAATATATCATAAAAATGTCTCTACGTCATCGATATTAAAAATAAATATTTTCAATAATAATAATAATTGTTATTATTATTATTATTATAATCATAATGATAATAATAATAACAATAATAATAATAAACAGTAAGAATTGCAATAAGAATCGGAAGTTATACCCAGAGACAAAACCTCCAAGAGTTGGAACAAAATGGAGTGAAGAGAATAAAGCTGAATTTTCACAAAAAATGAAAAGCTGGTGGGCAAACAAGAAGAACAAGTCCAAAAAATGAACCATCTTCACTCAGCATCTTCCTTTTTGGTAGTTTTACGTCTAATAATAATAATAAGCGTATTGTTTTTATTGGTGAAGAGATCCTTATGCGAAGTTCCATCTCAGCGTTTGAGCCATGTTATGGCGAACATGGTGGACCTACTATTTTAGGTGGTCTCCGAACCAACGGGTATGTAATAATTAAGCTTATAACATCAAGTCATTCAAGCACGGTCACCCATCCAAGCGCAGTCTTGAGCGCTCGTAACTGATCCTATGACTGCTCTTGACTACTAACGTATGCAATGTTCACTGGATATGGGAATCCAAAAATCATATTATCCAACAATCTTCATTGGGATTTGAAATTATTTTTACTCCCAAATTTATTGAAAAATAAACTAATGTGTAACAATATAGTCGAGTAAAATGGAGAATTACTCGATAGTGATTGTATTGGGCGGTATGACTGAATAGTTGTGTAGAAAATATTATAATGAATGCCATTCCACGGTGGTTGTTAGTGTGATATAGTGGTCAAGACGCCTAAACTACAATTGAAAGATCCGTGGTTTGATTCCCGGCGCTGACCGAATATTTTTGTGTTGTGGCATTCACCGATTTCCACTGGTTAGCTTCTCAGTAGCGATGTCGTCCATAAATGTTGAATATGTCCTCCATTGGCTGCATGTACGACATCTATCTATCTAGCGATCTAGCCGATAGCTGAATTCATCCCAAACTGTACGTAAGTTGTCACTGAAGCCACATCAGCTGATATAGAGTTTTTTGTTCATCAAAATAACGAGGTAAGGGAGGAACATAAACACGATCTTTAACATAATATTTTTACAAGATATTATCTTTCCCACAGGAAAAATTCACATGGTGTAATGTCAGGGGACCACCATGGCGTTGCCAGTGCGACACAACAACGTGCGCAGTTTCCTCAATGACAACTTGCCTCAACGTTGGATAGGGCGTAAAGGACCGTGAGTCCAGGCTTTACATTCTTGACCTCCTACGTCCCCTGACATTACACCATTTGATTTTTTCTTGTGGGGATTTGTTAAAGATCGTGTTTATGATCCTCCCTTAACTCGTGATATTGATGTACTAAAAAACTGAATATCAGCTGCTTTAGCTTCAGTGACCGAAGACAACTTACGCACAGTTTGGGATGAATTCAGGTATCGGCTAGATGTCGTCCGTGCAAACAGCCAATGGAGGACATATTGAACATTTATGGTGCATTTTCGTTAACTTCAGTCTATCATGAGTAATTTAGTATGCAATTTGTTGGTGTCACGCCCTTCTCCCTAATAAATAGATCTATTTAAAATCGGGCCATTCTTTTAGGGACATTTTCATTTGTATTTGGTTTACGTTTTTTACCATTCGATTACCTTAATTCTTATGTGCGCATCTTGATCGCTCTGTAGTTGTTATGATAATACCAATAGTCAAAATAAAAATGATGATATTTTTGTACAACTGAAATAGAATTCACAGCTACGAAATGAGAACTGAATCTTAGTAGTGATGTTGTGATGATAATGTTATCGACGCGAATGAGCTGGGAGGGAAAGTTGTGAGGCTTAATAGTGATGAACAAGGGCAGAGGGGAAAGAGGAATAGATCATGAAGTACATAGACTGCTCACTCCAATGGGGAAGTTTCACGTCTCAATGAATGGGGAGCTGCAGTGATTGAATGGATGGAAAAGAAGGATGAACGCACAAAAGAGCCAGTCTCTGAAAAGCTGAATGGAAAGATGAAAATTGGTTTTCACCTGCTACAACTATTATCCATACATGTCTTGTAAAAATAAATTGACATCTTTTTTGTGGATTACGTCTTCGAGACTACAGTTAAGGAGTATAAGACAAGTCAATACAAGAGTATTACATCTTGGAGACTCCAGTTAAGGAGTATAAGACAAGTCAAATCAACAATTATACACTTATAATTACACATCTTATATACTAGTTACCATAATTACTATATCAATTAGTTGAGGTGAGGCTTAATTTTTATGTGAAAGGAACTCTTGTACCGTACACTATAAAACGCTTTATCAACTGAATATTTTTTCAATTGGTTTTTTAATATTTCTATATTTTCAATACTCTTTAAATACTGCGTTAGCGTCTTGTAGAGTTTCTTACCATTTTTATTTTGCTTAAATAAGCTACTATCAGGACTCACCAAGTGATAATCGATAATCGCCTCGGCTTCTTGTATTATTATTATTTTTTTTGTATACTACGTCTTGGAGACTCCGGTCAAGGAGTGTAAGACAAGTCAGATCAACAATTATTATATTAATATTATACTTTTATATACTAGTTACCACCATAATTACTACATCAATTAGTTAATTAGTTAAGGTGAGGCTTAACTTTGATGTGAAAGGAACTCCTGTGCACTATAAAACGTCAAGATTTTGGTTAAAATCACTCTTTTTTACATATAAAGTAGCTTCATACGCATATAAACAGGGTACAGTTAGGAGACCAAGTCTCTTGAACAACGGTCTACATGAATCTAATCTATTTACTTTTTCCATGCACCTAATTAATTTTATTATTATTATTTATTTATTTTTTTGGTTTGTATTACAGTATTGTTATATTCATTGTAAACCATGGACTTGGTTAAGTGGAAGAGTAGACTTTTTAGTCTAAACTTTGCCACGTCAAGGAAAAATAAATAAACTATTCTATTCTATTCTAACAGCTTTCTTTTGGATCCTACTGTTGTAGCCAGCTGAAATTCAGAATGCGTATTAAAAACTGTCAGAGCTTCATTATTGTCATGACTTTCTCACAGAGACAAAATAGCCTATTATAACACAACAATAATTAATAGACAATTACAATCACTAGAATCATTAACGTCCACTCAAATTGAGAGGATGCATCATAGGTCGGGGGTATGGATAAGAGAAAGTTACTAATCCATTGAATCCAACCAATAGGAAAGCGGCAGGGGCAATCCGGCCACCCAAAGAACTAAAAATATTAATATAAAGAAACAAGTGCTCTAAACTTAGAATTTAAAAATGTAATACCCTTAATGGAGAAGTTAGTTTAATTAGAACATTAATATGTCAAATTAAAATTCAATTTCATAGTATTTCTTTATACCACAAATATCTCCATGTTCATAGAAGGGAGGAAGTTGTCTTCTAGGGTGGAAATGTGGACCTAAGACAATCTTCAATTAGCTCTACAATGATGAACATCAGTGGCTAGATACAACGGACCCCTCGGGTGTTCCACCGCTCGCGATCCGGTCGGGTGTTACAGACACTCCCAAAGTCGAACTGGACAATTTAAAGTAAACTAACAGTACATGATTAGTTCACAATTATTCGAAACATGAATCGCGCGGCGTGAATTCCTGGCGGCGGCTGCGGAGGATGTTATCGGAGGACGGCGGCATTGCAGGGAGCAAAAAGGAGTGGTGACCCGACGTCCATCGACTTATTCCACCGTTAGTGCGACGCTAAAATCACTCCAGGTTCTATATTTTTTCATGTTATTTATATGTGTTATTCTACATCAGCTTCTCATGCTCTGATTACTCAATCGACGATTCAATATATCAATCATTCAATTCGACAGCGTTACTTTATTAACAATTTAAGTTATTAAGAAAATTATAATTATGTTGATTCAAGAACTCTTTCAAGAAATACTCTCAATCGATGTTATATTTTAGCATAGTGATTACTTATGTTCAAACTCTCAATAATTATTTTTCATCATTATAACATCAAAGTCCAAAGGAAAACAATCGTTCTTGTTAATTTCAAGCGATCCATGGATCCCCTTTCACTCATGATGCGTTATATTGGTGGGAAAGACAGTAATATTAATTTTGTGTATTGAGAGTTGGTCGAATCCTGTGACAATTGTGTGGTCATGAAATATAGCCGCTGATTTAAACTGGGGCAAATTAATCTAAATTATTGAACATTCACAATAAGGTAAGTACTGAAGTTTATTCTACAACCTGGAAATGAAGAAGAGGCGTCTGGTGCTAATGGATTTATATCATGATGACCAATGATCATTATGATTAATTATTCATTACGTTTTATGAGCTAGATAGTTTAATGAACTAACCTTTTAAAGATTAATTCTACTAAATTTACTTCATGTCATTCCAATCAATTTCAATTGGAGTTTTATTATTCATTTAATTATCAATCAATCAATCAGCTATCAATATACATACAAATACTACACTAAGTAAATTTGAATTGTCATAAGCTGAGTAAGCTAATAAGTAAAACATCGATTTATCTGTCACTCTATTACCAGTCACTTTCTGTTATCCATCATCGTAAATGAGAGATTTTTTCAGTTATTTGAGCTAGCACCTAGTTAGAAACTAATAAGTTATTCATTCTATCTACAGTCGCGTCTCCATCAACCGAACATGCTCGGCGAACAGTGTTCACTGGAATTATCTGATATCGCCGAACATTGTTTGGTGTTGGTTTGGTGTGGACGCCTTCTCGAACATTATGATCGGTGTGGTGGGAGTAGTGGCGGGAACCTATTGTTGGTCGTCACTATTCGCTCACAGACCGAACATTTCAATTGAACACACGAACATGTTCGGTGACTTGTATTCGCCAACAATGTTCGGCAGACATGTTCGGTTGGTGGAGAAGCGGCTTTACCTATTCAAATACTAGTAATTATTTTTTAAATTATTTCCAGGTTTTCAAAATACACAATAACCTTCTTCAATGGCGGTCCCAGGGGGGGGGGAGGGTAATGACCCCTAAAATCTCGGAAATTTACCGGAGAAGGGATAGGAAGAAGGGGCAAAAAGGTCAACAAACCCCATTTGTGACCCCCCTCCCCCACCCATCAAACTCCCGAGCTTGGACCGCTCCTGTTCTACACAATAACCACACAAGCACCAAAGACGCACTTTTTCACTTCACTAGCTCGCATGGTTTAATTATCTCATTGAGCCTCCGGATCAGATTATGAACGTCAAGTAGTTGGATTACCCCCATGTTCTTCTCATGCTGATGGAATCTGAGTCTCTCGCCATGTTTGGCGGCAAACCTCTAAAAAGTGACAGAGCTGCCATCTATTAGCATGAGAAGCAAAAGGTTCCACTGTATAGATATAGACCTCACACCATTCAACCTGAATCAACAAGGGAAAACCTTTCCAAAAATTGAGTTACGGAGAGAACTACTTCTCCAACAAAATTAATTTCAAGATGAGGCCTTGAAGATGAGTCTCCATGACTCGTAAACGTTTGGCCAAGAGTGAGTACAAATATTATCCATTCACAATTAAAATTGGCAACAAGTCGTTAAATTTACAATAAAAAGGTAATATTAACAACGCAGTTCGTTATGGAACAAGAAATCCAAGAATTAGTTTCAATTTATTTAAATGATATTGTTATTCTCGTTTATAAAAGTAATGATGTAATAACCAGGGAAACTAAGAACCGCAAAACCACAATTTTATGTAGGAATATTCCAAATAAATTGATGTTACAATAAGTTTTGATAGAAATTCTGAAGAGTAGAAAATGCAATACGGTACATATTGGACTATGGACTACAATACGGTACACAGGTGGACTCTATAGTCCACCTTCACAGTAGGCCCATATCTCACAAGCTGTCCTCTCACAATTATGACGAAATTTGTGGCTCTAATGCTCAAAAGGGGGTCTAGGGGTCCTCCCCTGGAAAAAATTAGAAAACAACCTCTCTAAAACCACATTTTGAGCGTTTCTAGACATAAATCCTTTTATTTTAACCCACTTCGTGGATCAAAGTGAATTCTATCGAGTGCTTGAGCCATCGCCAAGGGGGGAGGGATTGGGACCCAGGGACACTTACTCAGCTTCGCCCTTACCTCTTCTAACAAGAACCAATTTTAGACTGGAACAAGAACAAGAGTTATTTTAATTCAAACACAAAAAGTTATGATGATATTATGGGATGAGAATAAATAAAAATGAATTGAAAAGTTCTTATTACTTTGTTCAAAACAAGAAACTGGCAAATTTAGAAAGAGAACTAATCAGCAATAAATTATGCTATTACGATAATTTAATAATAAAGACGTGGAGATTATTGTATGAAGTTGATTATAGGCCAGAATACATTTTCTGCTCCGACTGAAAGAAAGCTGAATATTTTTATAAAACTGGAAAAGTACTAAAATTTCAAGATAGCGGCTAAGAGACCAATACTAATTTCTATCAACGGTACGAATGTACACGTACTTTTAGTATGATAAGAAGATGGATATTAGCTGTTTTTACCAGGAATCACTTCTGTTTCTACTCGTTCTAGGGCAAATCTTATTCCTACCAGACTAAAAATCAGTACAATATTACAAAAATTGAAGGTAATAACTCTAATATAATCATGATTAAGATAGAACTGATAATAAAATCGCGAACAGAGCTGCAATAAATTAATAAGGGAAAGCTTTTATTGATGGGGAGATCCTTACGGGAAGTCCTACCTCGCCATTTGAGAAATGTAATGGAAAACATGAAATTACAATTTTTGGTAGGTTCCGAACCACTGGTAAGTGATATACAGTTTTATGAAGATATTTAAACATGTAGTACTAAAATGAATACTGCTTTATTGCACAGATAACTTAAAAAATAATAACCCACTAAATTGATAATGCAAACGACTACGTCACAGCTCCTAGGTTTCCAAATGTTAATAAATAGAAAAATATTCATTGTTTCAACTGAAGGAACACTATAATCAACACTTGATCAATAAATGAATGTGAGTTATAAAAAAATTACTTATTGAATTATACCTAATCAATAAAGCAAATGTAACTAGATTATAGTTGGAATTGATAATAATAAAATTGAACATATCACAAGGAAGACTATATACTGAAGAGTTCATTAACAATATTGCTCATAAATTAGGGTGATTGATGTTTTTGTAGTCCTTCAGCAGCTGGACAGAGTCAATCCACAAGACATTGCAAGGACAAAATAAATAATTACCTGAAAAACAAAGATTACTGATAATTTTTTCCATTCATCTTTGCATAAATGCTGTGGAAACAGAAAAAGCTGGAAATATAACACTTTAAATAAACGCAATACAGTTGGATACAATAATTCATTTCTGGCTAATACAAAGGACTAAAAGATACACATTCATATTAATACTGTACTCATAATGAAATATACAGAGTACATCAATACTCTTGAATCCCGTCACAAACATATACAGGATGGCGTAAGATATGTTGTCATTTAATTGGATTTTATTCCAAAAAGTACACTATTCAAGTGACAGCTTTCAGATTCTGCTTGTAACGTCATGTAGTTCATGAAAATAGTACCAAATTCACCCCTTTATAAGAACTATAAAATTTTAATATTTTGTGATAGCTGACAAAGACCGTTGCACAACGGTCTAAAATAAATATTTAAAAAACGGTCTAATAAATATTGCAAAATGTTAAAAAGATAAATGTAAGATGAATATTGTAACGCGAAAAGTGTTCCAGCGATAAAAGGAAATTGTTGTACTCATTTCGGTAAAAGTAAAAAGTAAATGCGTATGGCTTTTATTGGTGGGAGACCCTTACGGGTAGTTCCACCGCTTCAACTATTTTTTGAAAACATGGTGAACCTACAATTTTAGGTGAGTTCCGAATCACCGGGAAGTGATTTGACAGTCTTTTTTGCAGGCCAATCCAATCGGCCACCGTTACAGAGGGCCCAGGAGAGCGTTGCTTATCTAATCTGCTACGGTTCACGGCTATCACTTTCCTCATTTCGGTAAACAGTGGGTTCACTGAAGACTAACAACATGCAAATGAGGACTACATCAACAATTTGAAATTAGGAGTGTGGCCCACACAACATGTTCCCGCTATGCATTAACATTGAACTCGTCCGAGCAAGTAAAGAAAAAAATCAGTATAAAGTTGGAAATTTCTCGCCCATTTTTTTTACGAATTCTTCATTCCAACCATTATTTGATCCTCTACAAGATGACTGTAATGGATAAACTTACAGTGTAATATAGAGTGGAGATACAGTTTGCAACTCAGACAGGCAATGAAGTCAGTGCTACACAAAACATTGTATTCAGCGACCCACGTCGCTTGTTATTCATGGTAGCCATGTAACTTTTCCTTTGAGGGTTCTTTAAATAAAATGTGTATCACAGGAAATACAAAAATGCAAGGGAACTCATAGCCATTATTGGGGATTTATGCGGCGCGATATCTGTATAGGAGCAATAAAGTACAAATAAGTACATCATTTTTAAACCCAACTTCAACGAAGATTGATATTCTACATACTCATTGTCATGACCACTGTTCTTATCAATCTTTTGTAAAATGGAATAAATAATAAAAGACTATGTGCAAGACAGGGTCAAACATTTTTTAATTTAAATGAGGCATATTAAACTTTTTCTGCAACATCGTGCTTTTCCATATTGTATTTTATAAAAAATAATTTTTTGCTATAACTCAAATGCACTATTTGCAAAACAAATCTGGTGACATATCTTGCTGCACTGTTTGGACGCTTTTGTTCTATTGATCGCTTGCGGAAAAATCAAGGAAAGCCCACTTCAAAGATTGGAGTTATCACTTCTACACCTATAATTTTATAAAAAAATAGACTATTCTTATCAATTTTCTATAAGATTGAATAAAGAATAAAAGGCTAAGTGCAAGACAGGGTTTTCCGTCCCTGACTTCGCTTTTACATGCCTCATCACTCTTAGATTGCCATCATCAATTATAACCTCAAAATTCTGTATAAATTATAAATTCTCATGAATAATCACTCTTCAACTTTCATCAGTATATTATTGATATCTCCCAGTGATTATAATTCATTTTTTGACATGTTATGGAAAATTATTATTATACAAGAATACAGTTAATCTAGTCTAATCCACCCAGATGAGTTTGCGATTTCCGATCAACATTTTTGTATTTTGTGTTATCACATATAAATAACGGTCAAGCCTTATTGCTTAAGCTGGGCATTCACATTCCGATTTGCAGTACGACTAGTAGTATTGCTAGTTGGATATTCGACTCCAATCACGCTCCTACTTGCAATCCAACTTTATTCCTAGTCAGCTGTGAACGTCGCTCTCAAGCCGAAAAATGTAACCGAAGTTGCCCGAACTTGCCCGAAGGTCAAGCACTGACTGAGGTAAGTTGGACGACTTTGATCCGACTCCACCACACACGCTCCAACACCGTCGACAGTCGTCCAGTCGTCCTTCTAGTCGTCATTCTACGCTTCCAACTATCCAACAAGCTCATTTACGTTCCAATATCGGATCCAACCTTGGAGGTTGGACCACAAGTAGTACTGCAAATCGGAACGTGAATGCCCAGCTTTAGACCCTATATGAAAATCATCTACAATAATAATGGCGGAGATTAGAATCTAATGACAGAATCATTCTCCATGATTTGAAGGACAGAAATTCTTTAAGAAGTAATTATTGCTCAACTCACCAAAACAATACCACAGATTATGAAGTACAATTTCATGTTTTTCCAGAACAGTGCTCGCTGTAAATTTCTACTGGTTGCCCGAAATGTGACCGCATTCGCAGTGAGATTTTCTGTTTTATCGACTAGCAATTCCAAACGTTCACCTCTCATTGCTATGTTATCTGCAAAAGTGGAAATCAAAGTTTGAGAATGAAAGTAAACGGTAAGAGATATTGTATTATTACTTTGTATGTAAAAGAGTGATATTAATCAAAATCTTGACGTACACGATTATAATACAAGAAGCCGAGGTGATTATCACTTGGTGAGTCACAATAGTAGCTTATTCAAGCAAACACCTAGTTATATGGGTAGGAAACTCTACAAGCTACCGCAGTTTTTAAAGAGTCTTGAAAATACAGAAATATTTTTAAAAAAATTGAAAAAATATTTAGTTGATAAAGCTTTTTAGTGTTAAAAATTTTTTAGTTCAAGGGTAGTTCAGAGAGATAAGCTGCGTTCTCGTAGGTCCCGTTCGTAACGGTGACCGATTTGATTGGCCAGCAAAAAAGACACTGTTCTCTGCTGTAAAATCACTTCCCGGTGGTTCGGAACCCACCTAAAACTGTAGGTCCAACTCATCAATCACCATCATCCAACTCATTACCCACGCACAGGTCTCAGACCTATGTGGGCTTCATCCTCAAAAAAAAAAAAAAAATGACTTATTGTATAAGTTGAGAATCAACATCTTAAACTATGTTACAATTGTATTTGACAATTGCAATGTTTATTGTACAATGGCAAATAAAGAGTCTATTCTATTCTTCTCTTCTTCTTCTTCTACAAGAGTTCCTTTCTCATCAGAATTAAGCCTTACCTAATTAATACAGTAATAATGGTAGCTAGTGTATAAGATAGTATAATTGTTAATCTGACTTGTCTTATACTCCTTAAATGGAGTCTCCAAGACGTAATCTACAAAAAAATTAAAGATTGAATTGGAGAGGGTACGAAGTATGTATGAAACGATACAATAGGAAAGGAAATAATGAAGTAACTATTAGTTGTGCTGATAAGCACCATTAAACTTAGGCAAGGCAATATTTGCTGGAATTTCAAGTTCATACATCTTATTCAAATTTCAGTAAAGAATAAGATTGAGAAAATATTTCAATCTTTGTAATGTTATGATTTAAGCTAGCCTGATGCTGTAGTGTAGATCTGTTTTTCATAATGATAATTTTTATATTTAACCCCAAAATTAATAGGGATCATACTTGAGCAATAAAGAAGCTATATATCAAGTTTCAAGAGTCCGGACTTTACATGGACGGACAACGGCACGATTTCAATGAGGCCCAGTCGGGTCCTTAAAACCTATTTGATTCTGAAACGTCGAATTGGCTAAGAATAAAATGAAATTTACCTTACGACTTTACAATACAAAGCTTTCGCAAATCTACACTAAAAATTCGTTCAAGCTAAAAACTACGATAATCAGTTTTAAGCTACTGGTGCTACAAAAAATAAACATGGCTGTTCTGCTTCCCATATTTGAGTGAAATATTATATGTTTTGACAAGTATCTGTTATTATAAGTTTCTCTTTACATTAATAAAGTAGCTGATAGGCCAAAATGTACACGACATGAGTAAATATTGATATCCAATCAGTCATATTTGCATTAAATACACCGCAAAGCTACCTCACTCCCTTTCTCAAACATTCGCTCGCACAGAAACATACACAATTTCATTCTCTTACTCACTCTAATTTAGGTTAGGCAAGGAGACCACTGAGCTAAAATACTATACTGAAGGTAACACTGATTGAGAGCACAGCATGCCGTCTAAAAATCCTCACTTTAGTGCCAACTAAACAAAATTAGACAACACTGTGGGCACACATTTCATTTCAAATCAAGTTTTGTGATCAGCTGAGTGTATAAAAAACTGTTTGTTTGAGAAATATGAAATTATTATTATCTATAGATTGTATTTCAGCTCGGTATTTATACCCAACTTAAAAAAATTAGACAACATGATATTCTGGCCAATTGCTCTAGTCAGTGCTGACTCCAGATTGTAAGCTCAATGAAGGAGACCACCTCAAATTCCAAACTACGCAAATTCTAGCTGTAATGATTAACCATAGACGTTGCAATGCTGCAGTAGCATTCAAAGATGCCCAAAAATGTCGCACAGAAATATAATTTTTTATAGTTATTGTTGTATATTTCATTCATTTATTGAATTAACTGCATTACTTCTGAACCTTTATACATAACCTTTAACCTAAATTCAATCATTTTAATTTATTTGTTGCATGATTGCACCACTTTCTTGCACGTAGACGTATAAGTGGCTTGAAACTGATAACCGTATTTTTTAGCATTACTGGAGTTTTATCTCCGAATAATCACTACCTGATATTAATAATTGAGAGTTGAATAACTCAGTTGAACTGATGAATCGCCAAGAAGTGCCCCAGCAACGTGTTTCATTGAATGCCTCAACATTTTCAACTATAGAGGCTTAATTTATTTGGATTTGATATAACTTATCTACTACTTCATTATATCATTATACTTAAACGTATGATTGTTAAAAGGAAATTTGCTAGTTGGATAATTGTTGAGATATATACTATGCCAATGGCATATAACTTAATTGGTGATTCCTAAGTGTTAATTAATTTTTAAATTCTATCAATTCTTTCAGAAGATGAAGCCCATAAGTCATATACCTGCGCGTGGGTAATGAGTTGGATGATGATTATGATTGATGAGTTGAACCTACAGTTTTAGGTGGGTTCCAAACCAACACGAAATGATTTTGCAGCAGAGAACAGTATTGTTTGCTTGCCAAAACAAAACGGTCGGCCCAAGCGTTCGTGTCTTATCTTATCCGACTGAATAGATATCTGGCACGGCTTTTAGCTAATCACTTCCTTAAATTTAACATGAATCAATCGAATTTAGCTGATCATTCAAAGAATTTCTTCAACGAACTGTTGTAAATTGATGGATACCACTTTAATATTTTATTCGATAAAGAATAAAGAGGTGGTTGCAGTTCGATATACCAGTGAAATAGTCGTTGCGAGTTTCGATACCGGATGGAAGTATCGATACTGTATTGCTTATCAACACACCTGTTCTGTATCATCCGAATGATACATAACATCTGATAGCGTGGTATAGATGGTAGGCTATTCAGTATCGATATTGTCAAGCATCGAAGCTCCTTCGACTATTTCACTGGATGGGATATCGAACTGCAGCGCCGAAGGTGACAGTCCACAGGTTTACTTGTCTCATTTAATACAAGAGTGAATTGTATCTCTAGTCAATGTATGTAATACTTTGTGACTATTATTTGTAATAACATGTGACTGGTCTGTGCATTGCGACCTCCTCAATATTGACAAAGCCTATTGTTTAATGATACTGCTCTTAATGGCCAATAAATATTCTTGATTCTTCATGGTTGCTGTAATTTTCAGAATGAGCTTGTTTGTTAACCACATAGTCTGACACCTGTGCGTGGGATATGTATAATACTCAATAAAAAACAAGACGGCTAAACAATAAGGAGTTGTGGTGTAGAAATCATATGGTAATGATTTGCTGAGGCAATCATTTTTATTGATTCTTATGAATAATTAGGCATTACAGTATTATTTGACTATTGCAGTGTCTTTGATAGTCGATGAAAGACTGCTTGACACATTAGCTTTAAAGAATGAAAACAGTTTCTGATCCACTTCGATAAATTTCTTAGAATATAAAGTAGAAAAACGTTTCATTAAGAAGAATGGCTAGCAAGCAATTAAAACAATTCACTAAATTTGAATCTGCTGACTGACAAGCAGTTCATGCATTTATTATGTGAGTTTCAGAGCAACAGAATTGGAGAGACGTATTTGAATGAAACATTTAAATAAACATAAAAAATTCACTAAATTTGAATCTGCTGACTGACAAGCAGTTCATGCATTTATTATGCGAGTTTCAGAGCAACAGAATTGGAGAGACGTATTTGAATGAAACATTTAAATAAACATAAAAAATTCTCTAGATATAGCTATCTCTACGTAACATTTACGTACATTTGATGAATTCAAGGATTCTTTATCTAGCAATAGCCAACATTTATTTGGATGGCTTCAGGGGATTTTAGTTTTAATTCCAATTGAATTCGCCAAGAAACTTGCTGACTGTAATGATGATCATTTGCTCAATTATTGGAGCCTTCTACGTTGGAATGATAATTATTTCTCTAACAGCGGTTTGCACAAACTTTGATTAGTCTGATCAACGATCACCGGTTAGAGATATGATCAGTGATCGAAGATCACATTTCTGATCAACATTTGTGATATTTTTTGTACGTTCAATACAAACTAACCATATTATAATTAACGAGATTAATTAATTTGTATAAACTTTTTTAAAATAACATTTCTATATCTAAGATTTTATTGAATCATATCTTATCTTTATATTCTATCTAATAAATAGATTAATACTACTGATCTGAATAAATAAGAACTTACCAATATTATGAACCATTATATCTTTTAGCTCATCTAATTCCCCATGAACTCGTGAGATAGTATCAATGTCCTTTGATTCTGAATAATATTTCTGAAAACAACGAATAATATTTTAATGATTTCAAGTACGAATGAAAATCCATTTAGTCATTGATCATCACAGCAAAAATTGTTTAAAATTCGATTAATACTTAGAGAGTTAAGACCTACGATTCTTAACTCTAATAATGAGTTACTCTTAATCTAAAGTTTGAAAATATTAGTTTTTTTCAGAGGATGAAGCCCACATAGGTCTGATACCTGTGCGTGGGTAATGAGTTGGATGATGTTGATTGATGAGTTGGACCTACAGTTTTAGATGGGTTCCGAACCACCGGGAAGTGATTTTACAGCAGATTGAAGATTGAAGAATTTTAGAGACTGAAATACACACTTTATAGAAGTATAATTCTACAAAACAAACAAACAGAAGTATAAAAATAGACAAGTATACATACTTTTCAAAAGAATGATAGTGATTGGAAGCTGAGCAATTATTTTATTTTGTGGAAAAAAGACATGAAAAATCGACTGTGCAAATTGAATCAAAGGTTAGGTCTGATGATTGTGTTCTATTTTGCGATGATAATTATTATTGAGTACACAGAGTTCCTCTGTGGCATCATCCTTATTCTTGGGCGTGAGGTCTACTGTTCACAAAACTACTAGTCATGCATATACAAGTCAGGTTAGCCACTAGCAAAGTATTCAAAGATGAACAATTAAAACAAAAAGTTAGAATGATTTACCATTTCATTCCCTAAAATTGGTCCAAACTCAGAGTTCATTGCATAAGCGATAGCGGTGTCTGCTCTGCTGCCATAAGTTGAACGGAACCTCTTCTTTATTTCATTCAAATACAGAAACGCTCTTGATCTTTCAAATTCCTGTAAAATAAACGAGAATAGAAGTTGAATAACTCCTTGAGATTAGAAAAAACTGGAAAAATTAATGAATAATGGAGTTATGAGATTCGCCATGATTGAAACACCAACGACAGCAGACCTGCGAGGATGAAGTTTACATTTAGGGGCTCTGAAAATTTTACTAATCGCAAAAGCTGAATTTTAAATTGGAGAATTATCAATGAAAAGGCCATATTGTAGCAGAAAGTTGAAAATTTTATATGATCACAGTAAAAAGACTCCTTGACCTTGTTCCATGAAACTTAAAGGATCTGTAATGCAGAAGTTCCTATGTGTAATACAAGTCATATTCATTTTATGAAATAGGATCTTGTAAGCAACAAACTCAATTAGGAATTAAAATATTAAATCCTCAATAAACAAGTACAGTTTAATTATTGATAATCATTTATTGCTCAGCCATTCATCGTATGGCATTATTCAACTTTCAAATTGCGTAACAATAGTGTGTTATAAGGTGATGAAACACTCGTCTTCTCTGATCGCTGGTATAAATCAGTTAATAAATTTAGTATTGAGGAATGCTTCTGCGGATCCATAACAGAGAAGGCTCCAGGACGATTTTCATGTTTTTCTTTTCACTTGGACGGGGAGAGGGCTAACTATAAACCATAGGAATAGTTCCTATAGGTTTCTTAACTATACTTGATTGTTAAAGGGTATAATTGATTTATTGCTAATGTTAGAAAATTAAAATGAAAAGCTATTATTTCATGGTCACAAGAAAGTTGGGATAAATGTGCAAGTGCTACAATTTGCCGGGCGCCAAAAAATTTGCTAAAAATGAAGAACTGAACTGAACTACTTTTCACAATATTTTATTGCTTGTACTAATTCACACTCAATAGCAGAATTAATTGATTTTCGTATGAATGTATTAATAGCTAGTAAAAGTGGTATCTAGTATCCACTAGTAAAGTTTACTAGTATCCACTACTAGTAAAAGTGGTTGATTTTTTCTTTCAAAATATGTAAAATTATGTTTGCTTAATTTTTTGCTGTTGGAAATAAATTATATTATTATTATTATTTCTATAAATTATAGGAATTCACTTTTAGCTAGATTCATTAATTACATTTTAAGAACCGAACAGAAACATAACTTCGGAGATTTTCACAAGCAAAGCATACTAGAATGCAAGGACAGTCATTATATTTTTTTCGTAATTAGTTTTACACTAGTTATTATTTGTAGAATATAAAATATTATCTGGAAGATTTTTGTTTTATTTTAAATTTGCCATTCATAACTGATTAATTCCATATGAGGTAGGCTATGCATTATAACCACCATTATATCGATTATGTAATTAATCTATTTCTATCACCTAAAATTTATTGTTGGAAATTTTCTGGGGTACTTACATCGTCTGCAATACACATGTAAACAATTCGATCTTCACATATGTAATGAAATAAGTAGCTGCTATGAGAAAGAGTCTTTTTCCGGTCTTCCGGAGCTATTTTTGCTAGAATTTGCTCTGTCACCTCCGAAAAGTTTCCAGCACATGTTGCAAACTTTGCAAGAACCGTAGTTCCTCTAGCAACCACACTGTACAGGATAGGCATCTTTATCTGAAAATAAAAATGGGGAAGAAATTTAAATCTGGAGAAATTATTCAAGCAATGAAGGAGAAAGGCTGTAGTAATCAATGTATTGAAAATCTAAAAAAAAAACAATCTGTATAATAAACTTATACTACTGGACATATAAATTCAATTATACATTGTATTATTGTGCTGTAATACAGGCTGAACAGCCTATGATAAAATGATAGTACTGCACATAAATTAAAATTCATATTGTGTTTTTAAAGGCAGGTATGGAAGAAACTGAATTATACAATATACGATTTTTATTACTATAATATGATTTCGGTGGACGGGACATGTTTTGAGGAGGACTCACTAACAAACAGTGTACTGAGGAACAATCCTATAGGAAGGAGACCAGCTGGAAGACCTAAAACAAGATGGTGGGACCAGGCCCGGAAAGACATGAGAAAGATGGGGCTAAATGAGGAAGACGCTGGTGACCGGAATCGTTGGAGAGGCTGTGTTGTTGAGGCCAAGTACCGACTGGGGTACGAGTGGCCACTACAGTAAGTAAGTATAATATGATTTCTCTTGTAACCTTTACAACCAAAGTATAATATGATTATTACACCACTAGGCTTGGCAATGACTTTTCAATGAGTCGTTCAATCGCCCTCACTCTTATAAGTGAATTGTTCATTTCAACTAGTTCAAAAATGAGTCATCAGCAATGCTCGTGCTAATTTACTACCATTGCTTGTTCAGCAGCTAAGCGCTCACTCTCATACTGAGCACTCATACACACACACACACACAACAATAAACAGCCTTGTCGTATGTCTGGCGCCTCAATATGAATAATTCTCAGAATCTGAGTCATCAGTTTAATATTCCAGAGCACAGAGCATATTCTATTTTTCAGAAGTAGTCAGCCAGGTTATGGAGCTGAGAGAGGTGAGTGAGTGAGCAAGCTGTTGTTGTAGTTAGTTCACTTCACAGTTCAAAATGCTCGTTGAGTGGGGAAGTGAGTGCTCTTGTCTAGCAGTGTCTAGCAGGCCGCTGCACTGCTCTGCTAATTCAAAGAGCGCTCACTAGATGAAAACACAAACGCAGCTCAAAAATGAACTACCTACTTTCTGAATTTGAACTACTAGTTCGTAGTTCATTTTAAAGAGTCAGTTACTTTGAACGACTCGCTCATTCTGGTCACATCTCTATACACATATAGGCATATGTATGATCTTCTAGATTATAACGTCTGTATGATATCAAGAATGAATTATTTCCAACGCGTTACATTATTAGTAGTTTATTAATTTGGTTTTGAAGGACAAACTGCCATTTCCTTCAAAGCCAACTTGTGATATACCAGCCAATATGGCCAAGTCCAAAATGTGCGCTGCTATACAGAAGGGACACTGTAGTCTAGTTTTGGTCCCGGCACCCGACCGGCAATTGGGAGGTCCGTGGTTCGATTCCCGGCGGTGACTGATATTTTTGCGTAGTAGCGTTCATCGTTTTCCAATATATTGTAGCCTATTACTGTTGTCAATATCCGCCATTGCAGAAGTCTTCAGTATACTTAATAGCACTTTGATGAATTCGAAATTAATAAATCATGTTCTAGATATTTGTCAGTTCCTTCAAAACCAACTTATTACTATTATTCTACTGTCCATTGTAAGTAATTAAAGTATGCATCACACAAATACAAACAACATCTATGAGCTACTGCTTTTGAACACTTCATTCTGAAGTAAGTTTAAGATTTAGCACAAGTGATTATGATCACCTACGCTGATAACATTTAAAATATACTGCAAAATATTTACTTAGTTCCAGTGAAGCACTATGTTCAAAGATTTAAGGATTCTGACAATGATTATGTAGCCTATAACCTATTATTGGATGAATACGGTCGTCCAGCCTGAAGAAGAGATGAAATAACTTGCAGTATTCTATCTTAGATTTGTCAACAAGTATTTCTAATTGATTTCTTTCCGAAAAGAAAACCGAATTCAGTAACTTATTGCTTGTGATGATAAATAATAGAGCATTCATTCCTGTATACTATCTTATATACACACTTAAACGTTATATTATTGTTGTTAAAATATTAGTTGTTTATGTTATTTCAAGTATATTTATGCAAGCATAAATATACTTGAAATAACATAAACAACTTATAACAACTTAAACAACTTATAATAATATACTCCTGCTTGCAGACGAAGATACTTTCTTCCAGCAAGCAGTATTGATTCATTGATTTTGTTTTTGTATTGGCTATGAACAGGTCATGTAGGAATATTGTATGTTGTATCATCTTTTATTCGAATTTATTTCAATTTTTGCATTTTTTGTTGTGAAGATCAATGAATAAATTTTATTTATTTATAAGTATGGGATCAATATCCATAAGACCTTAGTTTCAAAACTAATAAATACCATCAAACTTCTATGAAATATAATTTTGAAGGAGTACATCAAAATGAAATTTTATGCATGGTCTTTTGAATGTTCAAAGTTCAATTATCATGGCAAATATTCTGCCATCACACTATACGAAAGCAAGTAGTGAGTTGATAGAATTCTACTTAAGAATTGATTTAGTGAGTTAGGCCTACATGTATTCTATAGAAACAGTACGTAAACTGCACTTTACTATGAAACTACATGTCTTTATCTTATCTGGTGCAAAGATGACACATGTCATGATGCTTGGTGGATAAGTTTACTATTTCAATTTATTCCATGAATACTACAGAATTAGGCTGATAAGGGGAACAGTATAAACTAAGTTTAATCCTTTGTACTTGTAAGTTTCAATTGAGTCTCTGTTATATCAATGAAGTTGAATTATAAATATTTTTTAAATTTAATAATAATATTGGAAATCCAAAAGCCGACAATAGCTAATAGGCCTAATTTGTTCAAACTCAAGTGAGTTATGCTGATACAAGTGGAATGATTGGACAAGACAACTTTTCGTCAAATTCTTCCTGTCAAGTCCTTGTCTAATTCTAGACAAAAAACCTGTGAAAAATATTTCATTACTGTTTTTTTCTACATTGAGAAAAATACACTTCTTTACACTTGAAAATACTCTATCTATTGGGCATGTTTCATGTTTCCGTGCTACCACAAAGTCAACTTTCCAGTAAAAATACAGTGTGACCAGGCATCAGAGTAAAATAATCCAAACTTGTTGCTTCACAGTAGGAATCAATAAGGTAGAGAATCACGGTTGAGGTCTAAGGTAATAATCGCAGGTTTAATATAGGCTGTATTCGAGTTGAGGCTAAAATTAAAGTGGAACTAAGTCTAAACTGGATTGGATTTTCGAACAACTATACCTTTCAATGGTTCCAATTGTTTATGTCAAAGAAGCTTTCATTAAACTATAAGATATCAGTTTCAATTTGAGATGGTACACTGCAATTTCAACCAAAAAATATACGCAATACAAACTAAACAATATAACTTATAACCCAAACAATAAGAAATAGACAAAATTGGTAAATAATTTTCAATTAACTATAGCTTTCAATGGTTCCAATTTGTTCTGTCAGTGAAGCTTTCATTAAACTATAGGATATCAGTTTCAATTAGAGATGGTACCGAAATTACTGTACAACCAAACAATATACAGTACAAACTAAACATAACTTATGATTCAAACAATAAAGAATATATAAAATTAGCATCGAATTTTCAAAAAAACTATACCTTTCAATAGTTCCAATTTGTTCTGTCAATGAAGCTTTTTTTAAACTATAGGATATCAGTTTCAATTTGTGATGGTACCGCAATTACATAATACAACCCAATCGAGGGTTATGTAAATCCCTGCAACCCAACTTTTAACCACAATTCAAAAAGTATCACATAGAAAATAGACAAGATTTAACTTACTCACCTCATACAATAAACTGGAAAGTTAAATAGATATTTATGGACTATGTAAACATCTCAATGAAATTTCCTGTTTCTATCGCTTAGTAGATTATTCGACTGCAGCCACTATGAAAATGCATTCAACTCACACTAGTTTAGAATGTCAATTCCACTCCTCATGAATCATTCAATGTTGATAACAACTACATGTAGGATATTGGAATAATGATAATAATAATTACACAGTATTAAAGTGACTGTCGTCTGTCTCTTTCAGAGAAAGAAATGAAGAAAACGTAATAGAAATGAGATTAAACTTTTGTTTATCGGGATTCGATTTAGCCTTGGAAGGCGACCATCAAATCATGCAATCAAAAATCAAATCATATGTTTCAAACAAAAAACAGCTGATTGCTTCCTGTAAAATGATCAAGTGTCAAAATGTTCTAAAATGAAAAAAATATAATATATTATTATTCAAATTATTCTTATAAAAAATCATGTCGATACGATAGTCTATCAAATAATCAGGAGATGATTCAATAGCAATGAAGAGATGTGCACTCTCAAATAGAGATATCCCAACAAAACTGTCGTTGAATATTATATGAAATCATTGATCACAATTCATCTATTGAATCTCTCAGGAAATCATACTAATTTTTTATATGCTTCATCAAAATTATTCAAATTTTGAATAAAATGCAAAGAATACACTAGGACTAGCTCTCAGTTGGTAAACCTGCTAGGGCGGTATGTTTCACTCCTTCCCTTCTAGATACAAAACGGATGAATGGAAGAGGGACGATAGAAAGGGAGAAGTTCGAAATACGAAGTGGTGGTAGGAGGAATGTGCGTCCCTTGGTTACTGCTACTACCTATACAACTTCTATATACTACGTTCGCACTTCCATCGTTTGCCAGATCCCAAAATCCTCCCCCATTTGATGTGATATCATCTGCGCCTGCTCTGTGACTAGCTTTATCCTATCATTCCTTTTACTCTCATTTCCAAATGCATTCGTTGAATTCAGTGATATAGTGGTATGTTTTCGTATGAGCAGTGTAGACATTTTTAACCCCTGAATGATATGTTCCGTTCTGTTTGTTTACATTTTATAATTTATGAAAAAAGTGTGAGATTGATGTGTGATTATTTCAAATTATGTTACCAATCATCTGACGGATAGGTTTCCTCGATAGTGTCTTAAATAATGTGTTCATTTTTTGGATTGTGAAATAAACGAAAACATGTCTCCTATCCAGCGAATATTAGCTTTAAGGGTAAGTAAATCTTTATTCACATACTAAACAAAATAATGCAGGTACCTACCAGAAATAGAATAATATGAGAATGGCAATTTTCATGTGCATAGAAATAGTCGGTAGTCAGTATAGAACAACTCTTGGTTATTCCTCAAGTGATAACACCACCTGTCGCTACTATGGGTGGTGGTTAGAGGACAATGAAAAGCTGGAATTCGTTTTCATAATATGACTTAAATGATAAGGCGCTGCTCAGAAAGTCTTCGACTTACCTGAATCTTGATCATGTAATGAGGAGGAGAACGGATGGGCTCAGAATATAGGTAAATTATATACCACATAAATTCAAATGTACTGATATCAAACATAGCCTTAGAAAGGACATAAATATAAGCGCCAATAATGTTTGCATCAACTTAATGCATAGTGCAAATGAAAAATTGATTAGAGTCCTGATGAAATGGTTATGATTTCTTTTAGAATCTTCAGTGATGTTATTTCTATTGAATCAATTATTTAAACTCAAAAATATTGGTATATATATAATCGATGTCATAATGCCATAGCTGTTCAAGGAGTTCCTGTAGCCGAGTAGTTTAAGCGCTTGGCTGCTAACCTAACGGTCCCGGGTTCGATCTCAGGTCTGTCACCTCCCTTGTTTCGGAGGACACGTTAAAACTGTCTACTCCACCTACCTAGAAAACAGTCTTAATGTCATGACAGAGGCCCTGAACTAGCAACTGATAACTCTGACACCAGACCAGAACCAGCCAGGTCACAAGATAACATTATTTGAATAAACAACTACATTCCCATCTGTACATAATAGGTTATATGTATATAGGTTCCAGGAAAAATGGATCACACTTCGAGATTGGGTATGGAAATCACAATAAGAATGGAAGTCCATACAAACTTGAGTCAGGAAACCCTTCCTTGCAGAATTAATTATAGCTGAAGATCACGGATTTTTTAATAAGTTTATACATTAGTAATTTTTAATTTTTTCATCAATTAAGTCAGTAAATTGGCCATCGTTTTTATTTCAAATGCGCTGAAAAAACGAATCAAATGCTTTACAAGTCTATATCTACAAGGGCTATCGAGGAAACGAGGTAATTGGCAAAATTAGTGACCTAGGTACTGTTGTTTTTTTGGATTTAAAGTAAGTTGAATTTTGTTAATTAATGAATAAACGCCTTGACTTAACAAGCAAAACTTGTTGAGAATTACATTTTTCATTTAATGTTTCAAATGACATAAGACATAATAACCAAAATTGTGTCTAAACATCATAGTCAGTTTTATCTAATTAAACTCCACAAGAATAGTAAGCTGAAAGTAACCATGCTATGCAGAATCAGTGTATTTTGATTCAATAGAATAGAAATTTATAAAGTTTGAATGTGTTTTTCTGCTATTATGTCATTTATCAGTTTTTATTTGAAATTAATTCTCTACAAGTTCAGTATGTAAGGTCAAGTGGTTGTTTATTGATCAATTAAATTTCACCTTGAACTTGATAAATGGAGGTCCTTGACCTATTGCTTATTTTGTCGAAAAATACTGTTTTTAACCGATTTTCAGTTCATTTTACATAAAATATGACCAACATACAAAGTAGATGAGTAAACTGTTCTTTCAATATAAATTTATCTGCAATCTACTGCTATCTTCATTTGTGTAACAAAGATGCGTTTTCAGATCCATGTTATGTATAAAATTTTAACATAATTTTCAACTACTTTATGATCAGCTCAATATAATCAGTATATTCTGAAGCACCCTAATATGATTATATAAAACTTGTTGGCTCTCTAAAAGGTGGTACCATAGTCAGTATAAAAACTTTTAATCTCACACTTTGACGCATTTACTAGAAATAGCTAGTCTTTGCTCTGGACTCTGCTAGACTTGCTCTGGAGTTGATTGAGGAATTAGTAATGGATGCTAATGATAACTTTTATGCTTATTTAAAAACGCAACTATAGGTGTAACAGCATCACCCATGAACATTAATTTTCATTGATTCTTCTAATCAATTTTCCGTTGTCAATATTAATTGTTAGGCCATACTTAGATCTTTGATCAGACAAATTTATCAAAATTAAATTCCTTTTATATTAATTACATAATACCACGGGTTTACCCGAGCTTTGCAACGAAATCAAAGGTAGATTTTTTTAAAATTAAAAATGTAGAAAGAAAATAATGGCTTTGAGGTGCACTGAATTGAGTTCGAGGTATCTTTGTGCCAAATTTAGTGTTCCATGCCGTTTTTGTGAAATCCGTGAGACTGACATACACACACACATACTCTCTCTTATTATAAGATGATAGTTTCCACTCAAAAATAATAGTGATATTAAATTAATACTTCTTATAATGAATACAAGGCCGTAGGCCTATTCATGAGAAAAATTTGAGCTGGTTCTTATTCTAAGAAGCTCTATTCTTTGAAGACATTCTTTAAAAAAATGTGTATTCATAAACGTTCCTCGAACTCATTCAAATTTTTTCAAAGTCAGTTACTAATTATTATGTAAAAAATCAATTATTTTAATGAATATTACGTAAGGAAAACTTACAGTACTACATAAATTCGGCCATCTATAACTAGCAGCATTAAAAATCCACAGTAACTGCTCGCCCAATTCCATGAACATTACTTCATTATTAAATAGTATATCTTGAAAAGTATCACTGTACAGGTCGGCCAATATTTCTTGGTCCCTGACATGCGTGGAGCAAATATGAAATAACTCCCTCTATATTTATGACAGTTCTTTATTTCTAATGCTCAATAAGAGTAGATTATTTTGGCATTCAATATAAGTAGGCCTATAGATTAATGTTAGCCTATATTATATATAGTTCCATGGTATAACAAAGTCAAGGAATCCATATCTAACTAATTATTCCCTAACATAGGAGGGGGGGGGGGGGTGGCAGGGGGGCTTAGGCCCCCCCAAAGATCTGATAAATAATTTGAAATAGGCCTATCTACGTGAAACATTAAAATCACAAGACTAATTTAATTATTTATTTTAAACAACAGTATTATAATTTCTTTTAAAGTATTAATGTAGCTAAATAACTTAATAAGTAAGGTTATTTTTGATCAGTAAAAGTAAAAGTTCCTAAACCTACATAACAGAGACTAATCAAGGTTGCACTGTCGTCCGTCACTACCAGTTTACAACACGCTATTTGTTTACAAATAATATAATTGTATTAAAATTTTAAATAGGCAAAATGAAGCTTAAAATGACATTTTTAACAGTTATATATTTTAAATTTTCCCGGGAAAGACCCCCCGACCCCCTTTCCATGGGAGTATTCCATACCCCCTGGTGTTTTCCCCCCAAACAGTTTGGTGAAATGGCGCTCCTGCCCTTACAAATGACGCTCTTCGTCAGTGAGTTTTGTACACAATTATGTACACTATAGCTATACAGTTAACGGTGAGATACAGTTCTGTACTGAGTAGCCTACTCAGATGCCAGAGATCAAGAGAAATTTGAAGACCTATAACGCGATTATAATCTAAAATCATTCAAATTTCTTGAATAAATTTAAAAGCTCCATAACTAATAACAGTTTTAAATATATCTGTTTATCAGGTTCCACAAATAAATGATTGCACAAGTTGAATAGATAGCATTATTAGAGATGCAGGACAGCTCTCCAGACCTAAGCTTGAAGCTGCGCCGCGGCTCAAGCGGCTCTCGTGACTCATTCTACATGGACTTTGCTCAAGGCATCGACTCCGATATAGAAGAGGTCGCTACTACCTCAGCAGTATTGCAGCAAGAGTGCACAACCGATGACGCTTCTACACCAACTGCCACAACTGTAAAGGATGAAACACCATGGTGAGTAATGATAATATAGTATTTTGTACCCTTATTCACGGAAATCAACATGAATGAAGAGGTTTTCAGATTGGCGGGCCGCTTAGCGCAGTTGGTTGAGGCGTCGCAACTTCAGCTTACTGTCGCTTCAGCGGTCGCGGGTTCAAATCCCGCTCCTCCGTCTGACATCTATGTGTAATCATTCACCTCATTACCCACGCACAAGTCTCGGATTCATGTGGGCATCATCAGTAATTACTCGAGGAGTGATCCAGTTCTTTTCTGGAAATAGTTCACAATGGTATGGCTACGGTATGGTTTCCAGTCCAACTAAGGGCTTGTTGCATATTGATTGATTGATTGAATCATCTTTATTCCACAAATGTACAAATACATTGAAAAGTGTCACATAACTTATAAAAATACTTGATACATTTATTAAAAACTAGTGGTTCACCCATGCTTTGCAACGGGATGATTGAGTTTAACTCATTATACATGGATTTTAACCGCCAATGCCATTATTATTCCAAAAAGGGAATTAGGATCTGAAATATTGATATGGAACAAATGTGTTGCTTTGGCTTGTGACTTATTTGCATCATAGTAACGTATCATGTATCAGCTGTTCTATGAGCTTCGTGCATCTAAACACATTCTAAAACAGTAATAGTGTCCATAAGTGAAAATTTAACATTCATTTTGAAAAATGGAGAAAGAAAATGAGAACTCGACCTTCGAGGTGCACTGAATTAAGTTTAGAGCGAGCTATGTGCGAAATTTAGTGTTCCAAATCGTTACCGTTTTTATGAAATCCGTAGGCCTGATTTACAAATACACACACACACACACACACACACACACACACACACACACCAACCACCATCCGATAATATTTCCCATCCGATCAATTAGTAAAATTCTTCCATTTAGGGTTATATGAAGCTGCTCCGTATTTTAGTTTAATTTTGATTGAGAATGGTGAAACTAAAATACTGTATTTCGTGGTTTCATAGTAAAAGTGTTATTAATAAAGTTTTATTCATTATCATCTAAGAATTAATCATTAGCATAATTGTTCTCGAAAAACGTAGATATTAATACCTCCAGTTTGAAATTTGTTTTTAAATGATCCTTCTCAAGATTATTTATAGTTCCTTGTCATCGTGACAACGCTTACACAATTTGAGCGAATTCCCTGACCATACTCTTTTCAGTCATAAAGAAAATGGAATTTTTTAAAAGTGCACTTATATGAGTTGAGCATGACATCTCCAATGATGTTATATTTCTTAATATTTTATGCTTAATATATCTTTGTATAGCGTTATGAATGAAAATATATACTGAGGTCAGCAATAGTGCTTTTTGGATGCTTGACGACACAGGATGACCCCTGTATCAGTAAAAAAACTGAAAATTTGGGGGTTGAGTGCCAATGATCACTACCTGCTATGTTACCCTCTCAACTGTTCGGACTCCACCAGAATCCAATTGACAACATGGAGAGACTTTCACAGCCCTGGGTTCTATTTTCTTCATACATGTATTTTTACTTCTGCTTTCACTCATTTTTTCTTCATCATCATCTTTATAATAATCTTCATCATTAGCATCATCATGTGCCGCTATCACACCCCTTGTAAAAGGAGAAAAAATAAAAAATCTTAAATTTTTAAGAGAGTTCAACGACTTACAGTCAAATTTTTATTAAGAATAAGTAGAATTCACTTACTCTGTAGGCCAAACGTTTTCGAATCTTGGAGATCCATTTTCAGTGTAAAAATTTGACTGCAAGTCGTTGAATTCACTTAAAAAGTTGATATTAACAACGCAGTTCGTCATGGAACAAGAATCCAGGAATAAAAATTCTGTTGAAAATAATGAATAAGATGCTATGACAACCACTTTCACGGTAAACACACAAGATACGACAGAGAACATGGAAATTTTCAGTTCCAAAGTTATCTACAAAATGATGCTAGATGAGCTGGCAAATACAGTTAGATTAGCAATACGGCGGTTAGACTAGCCAATGTATTTCCATTGGAAGCCAATGGCTCTCCTGACCTGACTTTGTTGCCAAACGATTAATAATATTCTTGGATTTGTTGTTCCATAAAGATCTGCATTGTTAATATTAACTTTTTATACTGTGGTAAATTCAACGACTTACAGTCAATTTTAATTGTGAATATATAATATTTCTACTCACTTTTTGACCAAGCGTTTTCGAGTCATGGAGACTCATCTTCAAAGGCATTTGAAGTTCGAAGCTATTTATTTATTTATATAGACAAATTAACAATAAATGCAAAGATGCAACATACCAGAGTCCAGAACTGCTCACTGCTCTCTTCACAAATTTTGATTGAGCTATTTCGTCCAAAACTTTTAGGTTAGTCCACTGAAGATGAGTCTCCATGACTCGAAAACATTTGGCTTAAAAGTGAGTAGAAATATTATTTATTCACTCACTTATTTATTCAATTAAAATTGACTGCAAGACGTTGAATTTACTATAAAAAGTTGAGATTAATAATACTATAGTCTCGACTGTCACTTCATTTTAAAAATATCAATTAAACTCTCAATGATAGGAGTAGTTGTGATAATATCAGTCTTTTGTGGTTTTATAATGAGCTTATAGTTAGTTACCTTCTTGGTATTGATGATGTTGATATTGTCTGTCCAAAATATCTACTTATTCAGATATACTTATTTCTTTTGTGATGTTCTCCATACGAAATATTCGATGAACAATCTAATATCAAAACTGACTGTAGGCTATTTCTATTTAAATTACGATTTTTTCTCTGGCTGGCAGGCTGATAAAGCGTCTCCTTAGAAGCTAAATGCATTCCTCCAGAAGTGAAAGAAAATCATAATTTAGAATTTGAATTTGAATTTCTTGTTCATTCCAAAACATTTGCTGGAAAATTGTCAAGTGCATAAGAGAAATACATAAATACGAACATACAAGAAATACAACATAAATTACTTCTTAACTTTTCATGTGAAATTTAACGACTTGCAGTCAAATATTTGTTAAGAATAAGTATAATAACTCACTTAATCTGGTTATTATACTTATTCTTAACAAATATTTGACTGCAAGTCGTTAAATTTCACAGGAAAAGTTAATATTAACAACGCAGTTCGTCATGGAACAAGAAATCCAGGAATAAATTACTTCATCACATATTTTGAACATTTTCACCCTAGATATAATTAAATTTATAGAATTACAGTGTCTGTTTTGATATTAGATTATTACATTTGTTGTATTTTCTACAAGTAACGCACAACATTTTTCTTGATCATGCCAATTTTCAAAAAATTTGATCTGGAATGAACTGCGGGCTTGTGTCGACGCTCTCATTCCGATTCTGAGTGCGACTTTCGGGTGTAGGGCGGTGCGACCCGCATTAAGAGTCCCGCTCTTAAACTTGGAAGCGATAAAACTGAGGGCGCCCTCGAATAAGAACAGTGAAGAGGGTTGTGCAATGGTCGGCCCGGCCCGGCCGCCGCGTCTTCCTCCCTCGACTACTACGTGTGAATCAAGAGTGAGAAGAAAGCTAAGAAGGAAGGAAACAAGCCTGAAAGACCCTCTGGCTAGAATCCTCCAGCACTACTACTTATGTTACAAATTCTCATCTCCCGGGCCCCGGGGAAGTTGGGCTTCTGGTTCTTGTCGTGTTAAATCATATACAGATGTGCAGGATGCGTAAAGACCTGTGTAGGGAGGGGAATACCTCCCAACACTCTTTATTTGTGTTTGTCTTTCGAGCCTGACGGCCCATTCTCTAAACTAAATATCAAAAGATCCTACTTTAGAACAGCTTCAAGTTCTTCACGTGTAGACTTATTCTGTTTTGAACTTGGGAACTTGGGCTGTTACATAGAAGCTGTTCTTCACTTTGTTATGAGAGACCTTGGAATTTAATTTTTTATCAAGAGTCTATATAAACATTCACATTTTCATCAAGAGCTCATAAAAAATCACAGATTTACATTTTTATTTATTTAGTTTTGCAGTCTCCAACAAGAATTAGTTGAGAGGAAATCATAATCTGTGATGATTTCCATGACGAAAAATATTTTATGAACAATCTAGTATCAAAACTTACGCTTTATTTCTATTTAAATTATAATTTTACTCACTGCATGTGGAAATGGATCACCATGAAAAAATATAAATTTTCACATATTTACAAGATTATATTACAGAGTATGATATTTCTTTAATCTAATATTGAAAACTGAAACTGTATTTAATTTAAATTATGATTTCACTCGCTTAAATTGGAGAAATTCACTTCTGAGAAGAAGCTACATACGCCTCTCATGGAACTCCTCCTCAGAAGTGAAATGAATTCCTCCAGTTTAAGATATTAAATCATAACTAAAACAGAAATACAGTGTCAGTTTCAATATTAGATTGAATAAATCATACTCTACAATTTAATATTGTAAATATGTGAAAATTGATATTTTTTCATGATGATTCATTTTCAAATGCGGTTATTGAAGAGCTCATAAGATTTAAATTCTATGACTTTCTTTGGATTGATGAAGGTGATATTGTGGAAGATACCCAATAATGAATAATAAGACAAAGTTGTCATAACCATATTTATTGAAAACAGTGGGATACTGAGATCGGTTATACCATTCAATCTCAATCAAACTAAAACTGAAGTGCATCATATACTAAACACGGAATAATGCTATTTGAGGGAGGAAATGCCTCTAATAGGCTGACTCAATAAATGAGGCTGTGACAACTTCGTCTTATTATTCATTATGGATAAATCTTCCACAATATCACCTTCACCACTGCAAAGAAAGTCATAAAATTTGCATTTTTATCAAGAGCCCATACGAATTACAGTGTTTTATTGATTTAATCTTGAAGCTTCCAACTTTTAAATAGACGAGAACAACTCAAGTTAACTGAAAAAAGCTAACTTTGTAATAGAATTTTGTAAAGGTATAGAACATTTTTTATCGGTAGTGATTCGTTTTTACGTAAGGTTAGGCGTGTTAAGTGGTGGAATCACACATAAAGCGACAGGCCTAGCCGTGAATCAAACCCGTAACCAACGGGGTAATAATCAGCTTTGCTTGCTACTGTACTTCGGTACTTTATAAACTTATTAATATACACAACTTTTTATACTTTGTTAGTTCTTACTGGACATTTTGAGGTATAACTACGTATCAAACCATTGAGAACATTAATCAATATTGAGGGTGGGCAAAAGTCAAGTTAATCAAAAGGCTATTCGAAACTTTCATTTGCATCAATAACGAATTACAAAAAGGCCAACTTTGTTAGATAAATCATTTAATTTTGTTAAATACAGCTATTTATTTATTTATTTATATAGACAAATTAACAATAAATGCAAAGATGCAACAGACTAGAGTTTAAAATTGCACTCTTCACAAATTTTGATTGAGCTATTTCATCCAAAACTTTTAAGTTAGTCCACACTAGAAATTTAGATTGACTAAAAAACTATTCTATAAATGACTTGTTTCTTTTCACTTAAAGACTACAGGTTTTAAAAGTTCACTCGAAAAAACACTAAAACAATTGAAAAGAATTCTATACCGGATTCTATTAGAAAAAATGGAAGCAAAACCAAAACAAAAAGGAATAGACAATAAATTGTTCATGGAATAACTTAAATAATAGTAGATGTGAAAAGTGAATAGTGAGATAAGATTATACAAACAATTTTCTTCTCTTGTAAACTTTCTACTATCTTCTGTAGAAATTCGAATCGCCAATATACTTTATTATGCATCTTAACATACATTCAGACCTACAGGACAAATAGTGATTAATAGCGATAATTAGTGAAAAATATTTTGCTATTTCTATATATATATTTAGTACAGTATCAAGTAAATATTGAATCTACAATAATTGATAAGAGGTTCTGAGAACTGAAACTTCAAATACATTATTTATTTATTGTGACAAATATACAATGAATGCGAAGGAGCAACAGGCTCAAGTCCAAAACTGCTCTCTTCACAAATTTTAAATAATGTTGCATCGTCCAAAACATTGAGGTTAACAAAGACATTTAGATTTTCTGAGAAACTTCAATCGAAAAATAACAAAATGATTCTTTTTCACTTAGCGACTATCAATTTGAAACTTAACTTGAAACGAGTTAAAAACAGTTAAAAATAGTTTATAATATTATAACATTTTGATTGTAGATCAAAATTCATTATCTGTTGGATAAACCTGGTTTAAAAGAGCAATATTAGTTATTGGTTAATTTATGACCATTTCATTCTCCATTGATAAGAGACTTGAGACAGGGTACGACAGAATAACTTCCTCTTTCCAAAACTTAATAAAGCCTGTATGAATCAGAACATTTTTTTTTCGTTTTAAAAAATGTAATTATCCTACATTAAATTTAAGTTTCACGTAGTTTTGAAGATAAAATCAGGCAAGTGGAGTCCCCATTATTCATGCCCTGAGGAAACCAATTTTATGAGTTTGTCATGTTTCCTGCTAGCATAACATGCGTTAAAAAAATTAAAAAAAAAAATTACTTCCTAGATGTTGGTCTTCAAATCTTGACCGGTCCTTAGACAATTCACATAAACATAGGGGTTCAAAAAAATCCATAAAAATGACAGGGGGCCGAATCGGGAGAGCGGACGGCCACTCTAAATCGCCCCTAATTAAGATTAGGTGCTCTGGGAAGTGTTCCCTCAAAAAAAGTTCTCAGTGCAAAGAGAATGGGATACGCTACCTAAATTAATTTTTCTTAAAATCTGATTGAAAAGAAACTTTGGGTATGTGTCTACATTATAAAAAAACAAATACAACTTTACTATTCATGCAAAAGGCTGTAAGTTTAGAAAAAGTAGATTATGCTGCCACACGCTGTATAAGATACTAGCTGGCACGATGTGCGTTGCTGCGATCTCATAAAAAATAGCCCAAATTTTATTATTCGCCACCTTCAACTGAGGTTACATTTCAAATTTCAACCTTCTAGGACTATTAGGGAAGAATCTAGGTTTTTTATTTTATTATTCGCCACCTCCCACTGAGGCTACCACTAGGGCTCTTTCAACTGATCAGAGAGGCCTCCTTCGTTGCTTCCTTTCTCACCACCTCAGAATTAACATTTAAAATTTAAACCTCCTACGACTATTAGGGTAGAATCTAGGTTTTTTATTTTATTATTCGCCACCTCCCACTGAGGCTACATTTCAAATTTCTAGCTGTATTGGGTAACAGAATGATGTCGTCAACCCGGCATAATATTACATTTCATCATACTCAGTCATATGTTTTCTACATGACTGCAAGGCTCCGACTACACGGTACATGCAAAGTATTTGTGTTCTACGCAAATACAGCGTAAATAACGCCGCTAAGGGTCCTGCCATATGATTAAAAACTGTTGAAGTTGAAGATGCATTTCTCCTTTTTGTGTCCTTCAGCGAGGAATTTTGAACTCCCAACCTTCACAGGAACCATCTCGGAACTATTCTACATTGTGCCTGAAAATTTCATAATAGGTTCATCGGTTTCGGAGTTTACTGGGGACATAAATACATAAGTAATGAAAAAATGCATCAATTTTTAAAAAATGTATCAATATTTGAAAAAATTTATCAATTTCTGGAAAAATGCATCAGTTTTTTAAGAAATGCGTAGATTATTTAATAAAATGTATCGATTTTTGGAAAAAATGCATCGATTTTTTGAAAAATGCATCGATTTTTGAAAAAAAAATGCATCGATTTTGGAAAAAATGCATCGATACATACACACATCGATTTTTATACATGTAGAGAGGAGATGAGACGTTGGGTGAAGTGAATAAATTAGTCAGCTGATTTTCTCATATTTTTGACTTGGCGCTTGGGATTCTTGTTATTTGATGTGAATAAAAATTGAGTCAATCACAGCTGTTTCTCACGCCTTCCTATCGGACTCAAGTCGACTCAACAGATCAACAGTCGACTCCAGTCACTCAGTAGAGTCCACTCACTCAACTTACTCAACGTATTCAACTTTATTCACATCACCAGATTGTTATGATATATTATGATGCTCATTACCGCTAACAAGCTCTACCATAGCACACAATCCATTTAATTTTAACTAATTCCAATTATTTTTAACCGACTTCCAAAAAGAACAAGGTTACTATATATTCGACCTGTATTTTTTTTTTTTGTACATCAATCATTCGAACAATATTGAACCTATTTTGATGAATTTTTTTTTAAATGAAAGAGCATCGCTCAGCGGTGGTCCCATCCAAGTTTCGCAAGGATCGGCCCAATATTTAGCCCAATATTAAACAAAAAGGAGCATTCTTCGATGTCTTCATTTCAATAAAGTTTGAATAGGATAGTTCCACACATAACCGCCAATCGGATAACCGGTGTCTTCTACCAGGCTGATCATTTTATCATATAGAGCGCTTCACATCTAGACGGGTTTCGAAATCATATGATGCAATGCAATTATGCCGGGTAAACGACATCGGTTACCCAAAGCTGGTTCAGTGTGAAACAAGCCTATAATGTCCCGTTTTGACCAATCACGTGAACTTAATTTGAATCGAGAATAAGAAGAATATAATATTTCTGTCCATATGAAAATTGTAAATAATTCAGTTGATGTTATTGAGTAATAGGAATAAGGTTATTTAGTTTCAATCATAAGTTGGAGAATTTGGAAAAACAGCTGATCTCAGAAGTATTTTTAGTTTTGCTGCTGTGATGGATTAAGAATATTTATTCTACATTAAATACATGTGCGTACAATAGGCTATTTTGAGGTTATGTTTAATGATCCTTTTGTACTAGCTCAAAGTTTATGTTTTTATATTAAAAAAATATATATGACTAATATCACGAAAAATATCGTACATAACTTGTCCGGGAAGATGTTTACCATACTCGTATGATAATACCGCACTCAACTTCATTTGCGCTAACTTATCATATTTTCAGTAAACACAATTTTCCACACTTGTAACGTAATATAGGCCTACTATTTCAGTGTAGGTATATTTTGAAAGGGACCACATCAGAATGAATCAAAAGCCATTTCACTTTTAAGAAGCCTTTCGCTATTATAATTTTCCTAAATACAATATTCCACATTAAATAGAATGTTGTAGAATTTTCCTTCGTTTATCTTTTCTTATAAGTGGATTTTTTGTTACTTAAGTTTGGATGTTATATTGGCTTGCTAATTTGATAAATTTTTCATAATGTAGGCTTTAAGAAATTTCTCATGTTTTCAAAGTTTGAATATTCAACTAAAAAGCTTAAAATAAAACATATTTTAAAACAAAAAAAGAAACCGACTTCAGTGAAATGATAAAATACTCACGTACTAAAAAGTTTAAAATAAAGTATTTACTTTAAACTGTGAAAATTTTTAATTTCATACAAGTAATCTTTTGACTTCAAAAGATTACAAAGATTAAACTTCAAAGATTAAACTGAGAAAATTTTTAATTTCATACAAGTAATCTTTTGACTTCAAAAGATTACTTGTATGAAATTAAAAATTTTCTCAGTTTAAAGTAAATACTTTATTTTAAACTCTTTAGTACGTGAGTATTTTATCATTTCACTGAAGTCGGTTTCTTTTTTTGTTTTAAAATATGTTTTATTTATAACTTTATTACACTACCGTGTAATTAATTACTCCTTTGATGAAGAATTAAACTGATTTATTTTGCTGATTTGATCCAATTTCTTTGTACATAATACTCATGATGAGCCATTTCGTATAATTGGAGCTTAACTTATATGTAAAAGTTTTTTAGTTTATTTGAGATTGATAATGGTGTTACAACCGAAACTAGTATCTCACGGGTTTTAATTAATGTAGTTGTAAAAATTTTGAGTATCATTATTCATTATGGATATCTCTCACAATATCACATTTGCCACTAAAAAGAAAGTAAAAGATTTCCACGAGAGATTTCCAAAGATTGTTTCACACATAGAACTTAGAACATTCCTCTTTATTTTCCTGATTTGTGATTAAAAAGAGTTATTGGAACTTGATTATTGACAGAATAATAGCATTATTAATACTACTATTGTTCATAATGAACAATAATGTCACAACCACTATAACAAAAACACGAGTTACTATACTTTCGACTGTCACGTCATTTCCAGTCCCAATCAAACTCAAACTAAAATACCGTGTACCTTGCAGAGTCTCATCCATACCCTCCATGTGGAAGGAATTATGTATTTTTTCAAACCACAAAACAAACAAATAATTTGTGAAAGTTTTATGAAGAAAAAACAAATTCTACACCAACCCTGATAAACCTCTGCGGGATCGATCCTTTCAATAAGCATATATATAATCCTAACAGATAGAATGAAAACAGTAAAATTAATAAATTGATATTAATTAATCTGAGAACAGTTAACCGACATTCAGAATATTCAGTAATATTGTTCTAGTCTTTAATAAACTGCATGACCCAATACTATTTTTTATTTTTTTATTTTTTTTTGACTGGGAGCCTCTAGGCCGAACTCTACGTTGGAGGCCTATCATTAGCTGACACTAGACACACTCATTAGTGACAGTTAAAGCAAGAACTAACCGAATATTCACCCCTGTAATAGAATTATTAATAATAATTTTATTAATTAATCTATATATATATAAATTAATGTCTGTCTGTATGTATGTTCTCTATAGACTCCGGAACCGCTGAACAGATTTTTATGAAATTTTCAGGCACAATGTAGAATAGTCCCGAGATGGTTCTTGTGAAGTTTGGGAGTTAAAAAGTCCTCGCTGAAGGACTCAAAAAGGATAAATCTATCCTTAAAAGAACAGCTGATAGAAGTCAACAGTTTTTAATCATATGGCAACCCCTTAGCGGCGTTATTTACACTGTCTGTAACACAAAGACTTTGCATGTACCGTGTAGTCGGAGCCTTGCAATATGTAGGAAACATATGACTGGGTATGACGAAATGTAATTTATGCCAGGTTGATGACATCTGTTAACCAATGCAGCTAGAAATATGAAATGAAATGAGGTGGCGAATAATAAAATCAAATACCTAGCTTCTATCCTTATAGTCGTAGGTTTAAATTTAAAATGCTTCTTCATTCAGAGGTGGTGATTAAGAAAACAGCGAAGGACCGGAAAACTGAAGGAAACTATGATCGGCTGGAAGAGCCCTAGGACTAACTTCTTCCCTAATAGTACTAGAAGGCTAAAATTCGAAATGTAAGCTAACCTTAGTGGGAGGTTCATAATCATAAAATTAAAAACTTAGCTTCCGCCCTAATTAGGTGGTTTAAATTTGAAATGTTCATTCAGAGGTGGTGAGTAAGAAAACAACGAAGGAGGCCTCTCTGATCAGCTGGAAGAGCCCTAGGACTAACTTCTTCCCTAATAGTCCTAGAAGTTTGAAATTTGAAATGTAATCTCAGAGGGAGGTGGCGTATAATAAAATCAAGGAGAATTTTTTATGAGAACGCAGCAACGCGCGTCGGGCCAGCTAGTAATTAATAAAATTATAGAAAAAAGCTGATTCAAAATCCAATATTTGAACGAATAAGGCTTTCGCTGAATATTCAGTCTTCATTCTCTATGGATTGGAATAACAGTATTCGGTAGGCCAAGTTCCGTTCGCTCTCCATTAAAATGTGCGAAGCCTGAATTGAATTCCACCAGGAACCAAAACAGTCAGCACACTTTTCATTTCACCAGCGAGTTAATTTCCTATGAAGGAAATGGGGTGCGCTAATACAGTTTTCCGAAAATCAATATAAGTCTCTCTACATGAGACTCTGTATGCTCTTTCTAAGGATTAATCCCAAGGAACGTGCTCGAAGGAGGTGAATGTATTACTTTACGATGAAATTTAAAATTTATTGTTTCCTCTTACGGTCTTGCACTTTGTTGGCTCAGTAGCTGTAAATAACGAGATTCATAGTCTACAAGAGACTTTATTTCAATATTTATCAACCGAATTCATGTAAAATTCTCTTGAAAATCATTATTATTAACTTTTTTGGCTCTTGAGGTCTCTTTGATTTGAGTCTATCATTGAGACAGACAGATTGTTTTTTACTACTATCATTATTATTATTATTATTATTATTATTATGTCGTCGATAATGAAATAGAAAATGAAATTTTATACTGAAATTGAACAGTTGGCTGTAAGTCTACAAAAGCCTTACGTCTCATTTCAAATATCAATTGATTTATACCTCATTAACCAGTTCACATACATTCAATTGTAGATTTTTAGATAACTTTTTTGTCTCTCCTTTCTAAATCCTTATTAACAGTGTAAAATGTAAGTTTTTTTTATCGTTGTGCAGGGTTAAAAGTCATAGAATAATTGAGACTTTATGCAATATGAGGCTATACGCAATGATTAGACCAGTGGTTCTCAAACTTGTTCTGGTCACGGCACAGTCTCCTTTGTTGACTGTTGTACTCCTTTGTTGTACTCGCGGCACACTGACAGGCGAGTTGGCAACACTTATCAGTTGATCAAGAAATGCGTGTGTGTTTGTCATCAATTCCAGCAAGAATTGAACTATTATGTAAAGAAGACAAGCTCAAATTTCTCATTAGGTACTAATGTGCATTCTTGTATATCGCTAGAAAATGAATATTTCCTTGTCCATTTTTGTAATTTATATTTAATTATTTTATTTTTAATTGTTGTTCACTTTCATTGTCACATTGTCTGGAAAATTTCGCGGCACACCGCGGCGAATCTCGCGGCACAACGGTTGAGAATCACTGGATTAGACTGACAATATGAGGACCCAATAGTTCATAAATGAGGTTTAATAACTCATATTAAATTTGCCTTAGTTACTATGATATTCTTGTATTTTCATCCTTGTACAGTTACAAAAATCTTGAAATTCACAGTCTGCTAATAATGAACTCCTAAAGAAGACAGGAAGCAGATACAACTAAATAATAGTAAAGCAAAAATCCTAATTCAACTAGCAATAAAGTGTCAGCTTTAAGTTTAGATTGTAAACTAATTATTTATCTGCCTCATGCCCACAACTCATAGGCTATTCAAAATGAAAGCAATAATAGAATTATTAATAACTATTTTTATTAATTTACTATTTTTTCTAGTTTTAGTCTACGTATCATTTACATTTTCCAAATCAACGTGGGAAATATTTTTCATCTGCTTTCCTCAGTTTTGTTCCCTCTTTTCAATACTCTGTTATCACTCTTCGAAGCTTGGAAGCAGTTGCACCTCATTCCACGGTTGTTACTCCTGAAATATCATTAATCTTTTGTCATCCTGTGGTGAAGGATTCAGGGGGGGGGGGCATGAATGCGATCAACGGGGATCTGCGAAGCGGAGCAAGTAGGGGATGAGGTCTGTTTGTTTATTATTATTATTAATGATAGCTTGTTTTTTCATGAGTTTTCCTGCGCTTTTTTCTACGGATCGCCAGTTAGACCGCTGGAATAGTGACATCCGGCAGTGAGGAATTAACTTTATAACGCTGTTGACAGCAGGTCAGCCTTGCAATTTCAATCCGTTTGAGATGCGCCAAGTCAAAATAATGCCGGCTTTACTTTTGTTTTGTACGTGGGCTTTGAGCTGATATCATGTGGTCTCTCTTCGTCTTTTAGCGGTCACGAAATTCAAATGCGGAACGCCACTAACCTACCGTCTTTATTTATTCGCTGGTCTGGCTTCTCTGTCTCTGTTGCTTGGTTGAGTCCATGTAAAACGAGAAGCACTGGCTCCACAGAAATTCTTCTTTCTCATCTAAGTTCTTCTTTTCATAGTTACTTTACACTTATGATTTGTTGATGATCCGTGTGTCATAAAAATGACAAATAAATAACTGTTTTATATTCTTGTTAAATCTTAGATTAAATAAACTATAAATTGAAATTTTTCTAAATTCTGTGATGTTTGTGTACGAAATACTTGATGAAAAATCCACTATCAAAACTGACACTGTATTTCTATTTAATATATGATTCTCACTCACTTATACTGAAGGAATGCATTTCACTTCTAAAGAGAAGCTACAGATGAAGCTTCATATCTCCAGTATAATTGAGTGAAAATCATGTATTAAATAGAAATAAGTAAGTAAGTAAATACAGTGTCAGTTTTGATATTAGATTTTATTAAATAATAAATTCCTGTTGTATTTTCCTTAGAATTATGAGCTCTACCATTTAAGCTTATGCGAACAATCTCATAACCACTTCTATTCTTACGTGTACAATTGTACAATTCTATTCTTACATAATTACATTGTATCTACGTCTTTATTTTATAATTACCGGCCGCAGAATTGTAACTATTTACAAATCACAAAGTTTTAAATTTGGCTCTCTGTTCGGTTTTTGTTTAATCAGGTTTCTGTACTGAAAGAAACTATTTCTTGTTCGTTAAATTTGCAAGTCGTTGAATTCACTTGAAAAGTTAATATTAAAAACGCAGTTCGTCATGGAACAAGAAATCCAGGAATTAAATTATATTAAATTGTCTAACCCATCAACTAAGGTTTAAGTTATCTATAAGGTGAGATTGTATGATCTGTGATTGCCATCTATAATCTCATTCACTCATTCACCTCATTACCCACGTATAGGTTTTCAGACTCATGTGGGCATCACCCGCAGTTTTAAAAAAGTAATCTGTAAGGTAAGCGTGTTGTGTGATCTATGATTTGTCATCTATAAATAATCTCATCAGTCACCTCATTACCCACGCACAAGTCTCCAGAATCAAATTGACGGCACCCGCAATTTAGAAAAATTTTCTATAAAGTAAGAGTGTTGTGTGATGGCTAGTCAAAATATTGACTTGCCTCACTAGCAGAGTGTGTGCGCTTTAATTTATTTAAATGTTTCAGAGTGCGGCCTTGCGGCCAATTTAATATGTGCCTTGGCTGTGGGCTACTATAGGTGGATTTATGATTTCCATCCTATGCAACACTGGCCTTTCATAATAATCAATATCATTTTTCAAATCTAATACATTAGCAATGTATCGCTAATGTGTGGTTAATGTATGTAATTATCCTTGAAGTAATGTATGAAATATGAAGGAATATGAAATGCGATTCAAAATTGAGCGAGGGAATACCAAAACCTATCATCCATAAATTGAAATAGAGCTTTGTATTTTGGTTAGCATGGATTAATAGAGTCTCATCCACAAATAGATTAATTACTTTTGAAATTTTTTAACCTCGTTCTCCTATTACTTCTCATGCTATACATTTTACTACATATAACTATTTTTTCAACAGCTTCAAATAAGAAAAACACTCAATGCTGTAATATGAAAATGATGTCAAAAGCCCTACATTGTGCAAATTTATGAGTAGAAGATAGATAGATAAATGACTTTTATTTGTGCACTTTACAAGTAATAAAAGTGCTGTGGGCGAAGTTGAGGCATAAGAGCCCCCTCTTCCACTTAACCCACAAGATCTTATTCTAAGTGTTAATATTGTCCTTGCTTTTATCATTTACTTACATTATGTATTGTTTTCGATACTGAAAGTGACCCTTTTTACATTACCATGAGCTAAGAGGAAGAGACAAGGCCTTCTGTAAAATAGATAAATTTTTTTCTGTAGATTACATCATCTCATACTCTTATACACTAGTTACCATAATAATAAAATTACTATATCAATTAGTTGAGGTGAGGCTTAATTTTGATGTGGAAGTAGCTCTTGTATAAGATAAAAAGCTTTATGGACTAAATATTCTTTCAATTGTTTTTAAAATATTTCTATATTTTGAAGCCTTTTCAAAAACTGCGGTAGCTTGTTGTAGTGTTTCCTACCAATATATAGTTTTTGTTTGAAAAGCTACTATTGTGATTGTGACTCACCAAGTGATAATTTCCTCGGCTTCTTGTACTATAATCGTGTACGTCAAGATTTTGGTTGATATCATTCTTTTTTACATATAAAGTAGCTTTATACACATATAAGCAGAGTACAGTTAGAAGACCAAGTCTCTTGAACAACGGCCTACATGGATCTAATCTATTTTATCTTTCCATACACCTAATAGCTTTCTTTTGGATCTTAAACTCCCTATCAAGGTTTTGTTTTGATGAATTACCCCATACTAAGATAGCATACCTAATATGTGACAATTGAGACATTTACTGTAGTTTTCATATAACTTGGCAGCAGTATGTTGGGTTAAGATATAGCATGTCCCATCTGCTACACGCTGCCAAGTTATATGAATACTACTATACCTATGTATTTGTTCATCTATCAAACTTTACTGGTAGAAGTTTCCAGTAAACTATTATAATTTATGATATTGGCACTGTATTTCGAATTGTTTTTTGTTATTACTCACTATTGTTACTTGGTATCACATATTTTCTCTATAAATACTCATTTTTTTATTGGTTTTTGGACCACAAACTGATGCAGAATTATCAGAGGATTGAACAAACTACTGTTGAAGGAAATTTTTAGAAGATTATCAGAGGATAGGCTTGGAAAATTACTTTTGCTACTGCTCAAGTAGAGTATTCGAAAATATAGGGTGGCAAAATGCCAAGTGCATGAGCTGACTCCATGTTGGAACGTGTTTGGCTTTTCAAGCAAATTTACATACCGTAATTCTCTTCAATTTGTTTCCAGACGTTGGGTTGCAATTTTTATCAAGCGATTTAAAAGTATTATTATAGACCTTATTCTGGATGCATAAACTTCAGCATAAACGTATTGAGAAAGAATTGCATTGGAATTAGAACATTAAGAAAAATTAATCATATAAATATAATAAAGAAAATCCTTACTTGGAGACAGGTATAAGATTAAACCATTATAATGGAAAATCGAATAGTTTGTTGTCATTGAAAAATTTCATTCATATTTATGAGTCTACTGTATTTCCATCATAAGCCTATAGGAGGACACGTTAAGCTGTCGGTCCCGGCTGCCTAAAAACAGTCGTTAAGTCACGTCAGAGGCCCTGAACTTATTCAGGTGCGACCTGATAACTCTGACACCAGACCTGAGCCAGCCAGGTCACTCGATATTATTATAAGCCTATAGGCTCTCCTCATATATTTCAGATTTGACAAACATAATAGTATTAAAATGAATAAAATATCTTACACCCAGTGGGTATAAAATTGCAACTTTGTTAAAAGTTCATAAATAGGTAATGAAAACAACTTTGTAAATTTCATGGTTATTGTGTAATTGAATACATACTTTGCAGAATATATTTTCAGTATTATACTAAATTAATTAGATGGTAGTGATATCAACTTGCAAAAACTATAATTTTCTAATTTCGATTAGTTTATGATGTGTAAATGATATCGTTCACACATCTAGTAATGTATATATAGTAAACTGCTGCAGTAAAACATGAATACAGTACTTGTACATTATTAAATACAACGCTCTCTTCCACGTCACTAGAATTTGCTTTTTTGCAAGTTTCTTTCGAAATTTCGTTTATTATAACAATGAAAATAGTGAATTTAGTTTACTACATTGTTTCTCAATAAAAATGAATTTCCATCGGGTCTTATTTAGTTGAGTGTGAGCAGGAAACGAATGACTGGCTTCATCCCTATTTCCAGCACTAATGGAAAATATTATTGATTTACTTCTAATACATTACCACTAAAAACTTATAAATAAATTAATCTTTTATTCAATAAATAGAAAATATTCGTAGTATTATTATTATTATTATTATTTTTATTATTATTATGGTGATATTGTGGAAAATATCTATAATGAATAATACTCATGTTGTTGCCACCACTTTAATTAATATCAAAGGAGATACACTTATAACTTACTACTTTTACTTGGGGAAATCTTGTACTAATACCAATACATGATTCAACACTACATAAATACATTTTTTAATATTGAAATATTATGTCGATTCCAATTATTAATTATGAACTAGAAGAACTAGAAGTTCACTGGTTGTTTACTTCTTTCCATGCCTAGAATCCATAGATTATTTTCTTTCTTTTTTATAGCTGCATTGTTCTGAAATCCAATCATTCTCCAGTGCAGCCATCACTGTTTTTTTTAAGATTACGACTTTCAGACTCGGCTTAAGGAGGAGTTTAAGACAAGTCAGACTGTCATTGTCTGGGTTGGCCTACGTGCTTGGCAGCCACGCTCAACCCCACTGACGTTTTCTCCAGCTTAAAGATGGATAAAGATAAGACTTCGTTTAATAGGCAGCATATCGAAGGGATGATCCCAGCCACTACTAATACTGACTTATACTACTAGTAATGACTAATACTTATGACTTATGACTAATACTACTCACTACTACTACTAATAATACTCACTACTAATACCGAACTTTCAGGCACTGCCCGTTGCCTTCATACTGTGCGTTCACGAATACCATTATTTATTTTTATTGTAAAACTTTTGATTTATATCGCTTTTTGTGAAGTATTATTATATAGGTCATTGTAGTGTTGCAGTATATTATTGTTCTGCTCTTTAGAATAAGTTTTTATTCTTTATTTCTGTATCTATATATAAAACTCTAATTTCATATATAGATACAGAAATAAATAATAAAAACTTATTCTAAAGAGCAGATCACCGGACTTCTCCAGGTAATCCACATTAATGATCGAATTCATCGATATTCATGATATCATGATATTCAAATTGTACCTTCATTTCTATTGTACACTACTCCAGATTGCGAATTATTTCAAACTTAAAGTAGCTATCGCTCTTTAGTTGAACTTCGACTATGCGTAAATAGTAAATCTATATAAATAAAATTAGAGATTTGTCTATACGTTTATCAGAATTATATATTTTTTGGTTATTTTCACGTTTTATACATTAAAGAAGCCGAAACAAGTCTTATCTCAATTTCTGTCTGTGTCTGTCTGTCTGTCCCGGCCCCGAAGGCATTTTACGCGGCCTTCTTCTGAAAAACGAGAGCATCGATCGGGATTTAAGTTATTTAACAGTATTGAAAACTATTTTTGAATGTCTTTAGCTATAAAAAACTAAATTAACTTTTTTTTAACAGAATAATAAACTTTTAAAAACCAAGTATTGTGCGATTTTGGATACATTTCTTCTAAGTTTTATGACCACGTTTTATTACCGAGAGCATCGATCGGGATTTAAGTTATTTAACAGTATTGACATTTTCAGGCATAATGTAGAATAGTCCCGAGATGGTTCCTGTGAAGGTTGGGAGTTCAAAAGTCCTCGCTGAAGTACACAAAAAGGAGAAATCTATCCTTAAAGTAACAGCTGATAGAAATCAACTGGTTTTAATCATATGGTGGGCCCTTAGCGGCGTTATTTACGCTGTCTGCAGACTTGTGTAGTCGGAGCATTGCAGTCATGTAGGAAACATATGACTGATGAATCAAAGCTCAGCTTATGTTTTATCCATTATTTATTTGGTGAAAAAAAACCAAAATTTTTTATTTCAATTTATTCAAAAAAAAAATAACATTTTAGGAAGGTGTGGTTTGTGCTAAGCTCTTGGGAATTCGCCAGGTAGCACTGTAAGTTAGGCTATAACTAAAATACCGTTGCAACGCACGGGTGAACCGCTAGTCACTAATATAATCCTAATACAGTATAACATTTGAAGATTCATTGCAAAATGTATCTAAAGCCAAATATTTGCACAATTAATTGTATATTATTAAACTTTATCATTTTTGAAAAGCTAGATTTCAGTAGAAATTGTAACACATAACACAAAGCAACACAAAAAAATCAAAGAACAGTTTGGCAGGCTGCTTAGCGCAACTTCAGCTTGCTGTCGTTTAAGCAGTCGTGGGTTCGAATCCCGCTCCTCCATCTGGCATCTTTGTGTAATCATTCACCTCATTACCCACGCACAAGTCTCGGACTCATGTGGGTTTCATTAGCAATAATAAAAATATAAAATAATACATTTCTGACCCAATAGGTCAATTTTGTATTGCAATTCACTTGAATAACTACAGATTTCGACTGATAGGAGTTATTTGAAGTGAGTGATTGGTAAGGATACCAACTCTCAACCAATTTCATTTTGAGGAATTAGGTCTCACATCAAATTGATTGATTTTAGTTTCATGAAACATTTCCAACTAGTCTCATTCTAATAATCTACTCCATTGAAAATTTGAAAAGATATATAATTGAAATTTATCATGATTGAAAAGTCGTCAATTTGATTTGTTAAAAAGTAATACTTTTTATTGTTAGGAAATGTTCTTGATATTTGAAATTTATTGTTATCCTTGTAAATGCTATATCAACCAATTGCATATTAAGCATGTAGGATATTCTAATCAGTGGAGGGGTCAGTTTTTCCTCAGCATTCCAATGTCAGTCAAAGTTGAGGAAGAATCAATTAAAGCTTTGATCAAATTGGTGTATTCAATAGACCAACAAAGGCTTGACAAAAATGGACGCTATTGGCAAGGGTGACCAATTATGTACATCATTGCAAATTTATCTTATTTTACTGTCTTTTTCTAATTTTGGCTTTTAATGTTTTCTCAATTCTTTTTGAGGATGGAGTCCACATAGGTGCATGGGTAATGATTTGATGATTGATTAGTTGGACCTACAGTTTTAGGTGGGTTTCGAACCACCGGGAAGTGGTTTTGTACAGCAGAGAACTGAATCTTTTTCTCTGACCAATCCAATCGGTCACCCTCACAAAGAGGGCCAAGGTGTTCGTAGCTTATCTTTATCCTTACAGAAGGGCACAGGAGAGCGTTGCCTATCTAATCTAATTGAACAGATACCTACTACGGCTCAAGGCTATCACTTCCTAATCTATTACAACAATTTTACTTATTAATCAAAGCCTTTTTTCATTCCTGAAAAGTCTTAGAAGTTAGTGGCATACCCACGAATATACTTCCCACGAATAGGGAAGTGATAGCCGTGAGCCGTAGCAGGTATCTGTTCAATCAGATTAGATAGGCAACGCTCTCCTGTGCCCTTTCTGTAAGGGCGACCGATTGGATTGGCCAACAAAAAAGACTGTTCTCTGCTGTAAAATCTCTTCCCTGTGGTTTGGAACCCATCTGAAATTGTTGGTTTTAATGAATCATGAGACGAAGGTGTCACAACCACATTTATTAAAAGTAGTGAGATACTAGTTTCGGTTGTTACACCATTATCAATCTCAAACAAACTAAAACTAAAGTACAGAGTAGCTGAATATATTATTTACTAACAGTATATAATTTCTTTAGTTTTAGTTTGCTTGAGATTGATAATGGTGTAACAACCGAAACTGGTATCTCTCTATTTTTAATAAATGTGGCTGTGACAACTTCGTCTTATTATTCATCATGGATATCTTCCACAATATTACCTTCACCACTACAAAGAAAATTGTTGATCCTCCTTGTTTCCAACAACATGACTCAAGCGGCGAGGTGGAACTACCCTTAAGGGTATCCCCACTAATAGAAACCGTGCACATTTACTTTTACTTTCCCACGAATATGTAAATTTGATTGGCAATAGTCATTTGTATCTTTCGTCTCGCAGAGCTTGATTTTATTTTAGTAGATATTTCTCCAGCGTGTGGTTTCATATTTATTCCTCTCATATTTCTGTGAGAGAACTCTACAATAACTGGTCCATCATCAAATAATATACTCATAGAAGATTATATCTAAAGTCATCTCATCAAGCTTTCCAATGAGTAACAAAATTATTAATTTTCCAAACGAAAAGAGCTGATAACATATGAAGTGTGATATGGTACATTGTGTTTCTCCTTGACAGTGATTCTGTGTCATGCCACTCATCGCCACTTTTGTTTTCAACCGAGCGAACAAGCGAGACTAGAATAGAACTGAGAGGAACAGAGATAAATTCCCCTTCGTTATATTGCACATCCCTTTCCACCTGGCATTGTTCCCTGTTCCCCTCTTTACCCCTTTTTTCCCCAGCTGTGTCCCCCTCAACGTATTTCAAAGTCAGTTCTGTGGCTGTGATGTGCCAGTCAGTGTTTTCTCGCTAGGGATAGGACTCACCATGTGCTATCATAGTCCAGTAAAAGTTTTTAAATTTCATCCCATTACGAAATTGCCAGGCATTCAAGTTCGCGATATTAGTCGACGCGGGTTTTCTTCAAAAAATTTACAACATACAAACACAATTTAATTTTGAAACTAAATTTCTACTACATTCAATCATTAGGGATCATCGCATAATGTAATTCCATAATTTATTATTTAATTTATCACAGTTCATTCATTAATTTCAAGTCCAATAATTTAATTTTCAATTGAAACTTCTCCTATAATCAGTAATTAGATAAAATAATTGCATAATATAATCCATTATTTAATTGATCACTGTTTATTAATCAGTTTCAAGCTCAATAATCTTTGGCAACAATGATGGTTGTAAGATTATGTCAAGTAAAGAATGAGAAACAATAATCAATCATTTTAGTCTGAAAAAGGGATTAATAGTGTTCTAGTGTAGGTCACTCCTTCATCGTTCTTCAATTCTTGTTTACATACAGCTCTTGTTATAAATTTCCTGAATTTGAGATTGGATACGTGTATGGAAAATTATTTATAATAGGTTCATTTTTATTCAGGTTTTCTGTTTATTCATTAACCCAAAAAATCCTTCACCCTGTACGTTCTCTGAACTCACACCTTATGAGCGAGCGAACGATTTATTCATTAAATCTCCTATTTATACAGTACTTCTCAGAAAAACAGTACTTTTACATAGTCACTATCGCTGTATTTCATATATCACTCCATTAATCAATTGATCCTTGGTATAGGCTTAAAAACAAACAGTGGGTGTAGTTGTTTTTCTACAGCGCCTCAATATTATATGGCAGTCTGTCCTATATTATGAATTTATATGTATTATAATCTATTAAAGACTATCTTTAAATTCGTTCTCCGCATTGAAAAGAGCTTCGCTTGGAAACAAAATATTTTTAATATCGGTAGAATTACCCTGAAACACCAGGTTACTCCACTCGAATTATTAAAACTACCGTACTTCACAGCTTGAGCATGAGGAAATACAACATACTTTATATTATAATAAATTTAAAAAAATAGGTACTTCATTGATTAACAAATGATTATAAAGTAATAAAATAATAAATTTTCAACATTATTTTTCTTAGTTTTTAAATAAATTTTCTGTTGTGGTTTCAAGGAACAAGTGATAGCTTGTTCACCCAACTATTCCATACTTTGCTAAACAAGATCTTGTCGAAGAAAAAAGAATCATTTAACCAAGTAGGCTACAATCTATCACAAGTTGAAATTTATTCATTTAATTTAATCGTTTTTCAAATAATTACTCAGAAATATCGGCTTCAACAAGTATGTAAACCTGTAATCAAACATCCTATAAATTAGAAGTAATACATTCTTGCAAACAGTTGAAACTTAAATGTATAAGTAAAAATTTATAAATTCTTGTAATACACATTTCCAATTTCCAACTTGAGAAATTTATTATGAGAACTATCAATGTGAAATTGAAATACTATGAAGGGGGTTTCAGTTTTCATATGTTTTGCTGATTAATTGCCCTTAATAAAGAATAAGAGACTTTCAAGCACAATGGAGAATAGCAGAGAGCGTGACATCCCAATGGACATAATGATTACATCAGGCAATGGCCGGAAAGTCTTGATAAAGAGAGTAAGGTATGGCACAAACTTCATTTTACATTGTTATGTGTCAAGATTAATATATTAAAAAGTTATATTCAAGAGATATATATTAAATCAGCTCATTAAATATCAAAAACCTTCCTAATTTGTCATTCAAACAGCTTAGATTGCCTTGCTTCCAGAGATGTCATTTAAAATTCATGCCTTTTTTTTTAATTACAAAAATTAGATTGTGTTTGTATTTTGATAGAATTGAAAGATTTGATAGTTTTAAAATGGTCTGCAAAGTTAGCACAAATGTAAAGCTGTTCCTCCTTGTGAAATTATAAATTACTGCAACAGATAAGCATCAATATGATTATCAAGGAAACAACTGAGGAGTAAGTATCTATATTAAAGATGTAACAGCCCTGAATAGGCTGTTTTTATAATGTATTTTAAAGAATCCGTAGCTTATAACTTCCAGCTTTGTTGAGATTAAATTTCAATTCAAATAATTATCTCATAAGGTTTTAGAATTGGTTTGGAAGATTCCATCAAATCAACTAAAATTTAAAACCTGAACTAAATCATAGTATCTCCTGCAGAAAAATATGAATATTTTTGTGTGCATGACGGATAATTCATTAATTGATTTTATTCAAATAATTTATATAAAAGACCCATTATTAAAAGATACCTTCATTTAAATCTATTTTAATCTTTCTAAACAATCACAATTTATTGATAATCAATCTTCAAAGTGTGTCAAAGAGCGTTGAAATTTGTGTTCTAGTCCAATAAAATTGATGTATTGATTGGAACTTAATTCAAATTATTATATCAGTTTTTGAAGGTTGAATTAGATTGAAAAATCAAATATATTTCGAATCAAAGGAGATTCACGTATTTTTGGAAGATCTGTAGGCTACAACTGTACCCTGATATGAAAAGTTTTCTTTTGGAAAAAAATATGAAATTCAAATTATTTTTCTCTCCAACATCCAAATTACATGCCCTACATTTCTTCTCTCTACATAAATGACAGATTCAGGATTATTCATGTAACGGGGTATGTTTCATGAATTTTTAAATAGTTTCAAATGAAATTGATCTATACTTGCCTATATTCTTCTCTAACATTTTCATAATCTACTTATTTTAGAAGATTTTTCAAATTTAATATGTTTTCCTCAAAAGTTTATAATCTAATTATGTTTTCCAATAATGTTTCTTCTCTAAACAACTTATACACTTGCTCAATGACCTGATGAAATAATAGTTTTATTGTTATCATCTGACTTGTCTTATACTCCTTAACTGGAGTTTCCAAGACGTAATCTACAAAAAAGAAAGTACTTGCTGCAAAATCTTATAGAAGTTTGTGGCTGTAATTTGTAAATTATTATGAAACAGCCCTGGCTACACCATTGCAGATACATTTTCTTCACATTATTTTATTTAGAAAGTACAAAGAATATAGTATATGTCTGTTGATTTTTTCCAATTCTTTTGAAAGAATTACATTTTCTTGAATTTTTATTGAAGAATCTCATTATTTGCATAATAAATACAAGCATTCTGATTATTGATTGTAAAGTGTGAAATAAGCAGTATTTTTAGTTATGACAAAAGCTGTCTTCCACCTCGGACGATTTCATTCTATATATTTAACTTATTTGAATTCGGCCTGCCGAGATTGAGCTCCCCACTTTAACTTGCAAGGGACATCCTTTGCGGCTATTACTCTATTAGCAATCCGATGTCTTAACAAGCGAGTAAAACAATCCGGCAGCCACTTGCTTCAACTGTCAGTGAGATTTCTAGCATGTACAATATTTATCCTAAGATTACTCCGTCAAACAGGTGATTAGAGCTCTCAAAGTGTATAAAATATGATAATTATTATAATGTGCATTGTGTGTTCTCAACATGAAGTATAAAACTAACAGAAGTTGAGTATCTAACAAATACTAGAATAATGTTGTTCTTTAACTTTTATAGAAACGACCTCTGCATGTTAGAGCTGTTCTTTATGCTTTCGTTCATAATTTCTTCTCAAAGTTTATTGGGGTTCGCCATTATTAAGCTATTTAGAAGCTATCTATTGAGATATCGAGAACCATTTAATCAATTAATTTGTAAAATATGAACTCTTAAAGTTTCAAGAATCGTTAGGGGCGGGCGGAGTTGTTTGTGCCTTGTAAACTTGTTTTAGTTATGATGTATTCAAAATTCAGTAAGGGTGTCTTGCTTGACCATGTTCAGATTGTTTTATCATTTTGATTTTAGTCACAATCTAATGATTTTAGTTTGTTTTGTATTGATTTTCCAAGTTCATTTAATAGATGCTATCAAGGCTCAATAATGCATTATGGTTGAGTCAAATATTATCGATCCAAATTTCCTTAGAGCTTCAATTAATAAGTGTCATTTATGTCCCTGAAAACCTACTTATTGTTGGTTTTGATATTGTGGTAAATAGCCTTAATGAATAAAAATTTATGTCACAACCTTATTTATATCTAATAAATAAATAATCAACCTTATTATTCAAAATCAATAATCAATTGAGGTTGTGACATCGCCGTCTTAGTATTCAGTATTCAAAGAAGTAAAACACACTGCTATTAGACAAATTATCACTGCAATTAATCTGGTGTCAGAGTTCTACAATGAGTTTTATACTCCATTCTTAAATTTTGTGCTTTTAATCTCCATAATTGAATTATGTGTTTTGTCTTAATCCAAAATGAATTGGGTACCGTAGTCAGTTGTAGAAAATCAATTCACCATTTAATTGACAAAGACTTGTATGGTGGAGAAGATCTGTAAGTGCGTGCCCTCATGGAATTTCCTTCTATTTTTTCAATCAATGACGATTTAATCTCCATTTAATTGAAACTATTGCCTACCTCGACTACTTCCACTTGCTTTCTGCTTTTTAAATTGTAGGCTACTTGTATTAATTTTTATCGCGCTACATGATGGTGGAGAGAGGATCTTGGCATCAGAAGCCATTTTTTTCTCGTTTAGCATCTTCATTTCTTGTCTCTTTCTATTAATTCTGCTTTGTACAAGAGACTTTTCGTTCAATTTTTCATTATTTTTTATTTCTTTTTTGAAAACACATGTTTGAACGTAATGTCTAGACTTCTCTTCAAGTCATCACCTTCTTTAAACATACCTTAATACAAGATTCTATAGATATACTAATTATATTGATAATGGTGCCCATCGTTGTCCTGATTTATTTACTATAGACAATTATAACAGCAGTTTTTTATGTAAACAATAAATGTATATCAGGGCAACGACGGGCGCTATTTTCAATGTAATGATCTAATGAATACATTTATAAAGCCCTGTATCAAGGTATGTGTGTGTTCTGTGTTTAAAGTCAGTGTTACCTACAACAGATTAATTATTATTAACATTTCGCTGATTAGGTATTGTTCAAGCACAGGCTAAGCAAATTTGGGAATATTTTTCTCTGTTTCAACTATGTTATCATATGTATAGTTATGTGGAGTAGAAATGAAGGAAATTTTCATTTTGATTTATGAAACATTTCAATGTATTTAATTTTATTTTGTTTGTTTTAGCTGGGTGGGGACAGTAGGCGAGCCAGTCCTGCTGCCGTCGCCAGCTAGTCCAAGTGCTGTGATTGTCAGTCCAGAAACACTGTCACACCATTCGTCACCTGTCAGGCAGCCGCCGACTCATGGCCGAACCTCGCAGGCCACCACATCATCCGCCAAAGGCATACCCATTCATCATGGCCTTTCCACATCACTATCTGGGTTAGTAATATCATTTACAATAATCCATCATTTAAAAAATCTTCTATAATAAATATGGTTCTAAATCTGGATTAATAATTGAATATCAATTGAAATAAAGAAAACATTAGCTTATTCACACTGCTGATGACGTTTGCCAACCATTGAGGTATATTAAAGGAGAGGAAGCATAAAGATAAAGGTATAGCCGACGCCATATTGAAAGCGGCTATCTGGTGACTTTCGGTGGCTATAGTTTACTATAGGTGGCTAGGTGACTATAGGTGGCACTGTAGTTATTCACCAATGTTGTTGTAGTTGTTATGTATATCAATCTATGATTTCTATGATTTCCCCCGACGCAATTTAGCACTTCTGGGTTTAAAAATTACTTTAATTGTCGATATCATTAAGATCATACAAATAAAATCATTGTTCATAATTTCTAGCACTATAAAAATAGCATCATCTAAGTTTACTGCAGTATCTATGTGATGTTGATTATTTGTTTGTTGACCACTCACATGCAAAATTTGTAAATTTACATGAATAAAGAAAGATAATCTAATCTAATCTCCATGGCACAACTGCTTAAGGGTGCTTGCACAGTGGAGCATCCAATACTCGATTATAATTACATAGCAAAATCAAATGAATACACGTATAGCCGTATTATATAGTATCACTGCAGTGGAGGTCCCGGGCCACAATTTAGCGCTAAATCACATCAGCTGAGCGATTGACTGAGCGAACAATTGATGTTATGTTAATGCATCGAGAAATAGATTGAGGTATATGTTTGTGAAAGGTGGGTTCTGGTTTGTCTAGTGCATTAAATCAAAGAAATATCAAAGTGGCTTTCATGTGGTACTCATGTCAGTTCATCTTGCATGTCAAAAATATATTTTATTCAATATTTTCTTCACCAGAATTCATATCTCTTCAAGTATTGTGGTATGATATAGTATTGTAGCATGTTTTTTCAGATTATTCAGTGTTTCTTCATTTACTATTCCTTCTATTTATCCTATCAGCATAACTTTTCGTTAACTTTAATTCGTATTTCATGAATGTCGGGTTTTCAAATTATCATTCATCTACTAAGAAACCACAACGATAGTTATAACCTTTAAAAATTAAGCAAATTTAAAAAATTAGCTCAATCGTATTATTTTTAGGTTTATGTATTAATGTTTCACAACTTCGTGATATGTCTCACCACCTAAATCAATGTTGAAGTTTTCCCTGCCAAGATAATTTATAAAAGGTTCAAATGATTGCAGAATAATTATACTGTGAAAATGAATAATTCATGCTTATTTGATTTCTGGTTTCTGGTCTGGTTTCTTTCATTATAGCAGATAATTAATTCTTTCATAATAGCAGTTAATAATTATTTACTAAAATTATCAGGTCCAAAACAAATGTCTTTTGTCCAATCAATTCAAGTCAGTGCACTTTGTATTCAACTGTTTATAAGAAGTCTACAGCTATCAAACATTTCAATTTATTGCAATGGCAAGAGATTTTCACTATTTATTTATTTTACTTCAACTGCACTATTTCCTAAAATTATCAGGTCCAAAGCAAATGTCTTTTGTCTAATTAATTCGAGTCAGTTACTTTGTATTCAACTATTTGTAAGTAGCCTACGGCTATAAAACATTTCAATTTATTGCAATGACAAGAAATTTTCACTATTTATTTGTTTTGCTTTAAACTGATTTCCAATTACATTTCCATTTTGTAATCTTGTAATATTTTATATTATGTTGGCGCCTGCTGAAAAACCCACAAGGTTTAGCGGGACCTTTATTTGGAACTTGTAAATAAATAAATGATTGATTGATTCCAATAAGTTTGTTTCCTGTATCCAGTCATAAACTACTGAAATATTTTAAAATAATTTAGCTTGATCGTTAATCGATACTTGCAGATAGATTTTACGGTATTAATTTTGAAAGAAATGATTGAACTAATATAGATCATTTTTGTCTAGAAGACACACATTTCTCACATAAAACGAATATTCCTGAAATACTATTAAAGATTTCCCCACACCTTGAACCATCGTGAAAACACAAACGCAGTCTTAGTGACGTGACGGAGTTTGACCTTCATGAAATGAAAGGAATTAAACCTCACCATTTAATTTTTTGAGGAGTCTAATTCATTTATTATGTTCCACCAGTCATCCAGCGTATAATAATTAATTATAATAGTAGTTACAATTATTATTGGATCGGATTGCATCAGATTTATTCTAAATTTATTACTATTACTAAATTACTATAGGTATCGTAGTTCAAATAAATAAAAATTACTGTTGAAATTGTACAAGAAAAATTAAATTACTATTCATATCAATCTTAAAATTTTACTAATCTGATATCTATGAATTTTAATTACTATTTATGTCATTCTTATAATTATCACCATTTCTAAATTATTATAAGTAGTACAAATGAATATTAAATAAAAATTACATTTAAAAATTGTACTTTATAAACTTTATTAATATTTATATAAATCTATATAAAACCCTACTAATCAAACATCTATAAACATAATTACCATGAATGTCATTGCTATCGTCATTACTAAATGACTATATTCAAATAGGCCTAAGTAATAAATAAAAAGTACAGTTAAAAATTGTACTTGAAAAACTTTATTGCTATTTACATCACTGAATAGATTTTGTATTTCATCTTGCAGGATTGTGCTGGCTTAAAGATTCTGCTGACGATTTTTTAGAGATGTTAGCATTGTTGATTCCGATCTTCTACTAATATTAGAATCAGTATTAATTTCTGATATTTTCGCCCATTTGGTCTGCCAATTATTGCAAACAATGTTTATAAATTCTGTTTTAAGGCTTCCTCCGCCGAGTACAGCAATGTTACCTTCTATGATGTACCCATCATTGGCGCCCGTAAAGAGGAGGCCTTCTAGAATTGATCAGCTGCAGGTCAACTGGAGAAAAATGGGCACGTAAGTAATGTTGGCAATCAGGAGATAAATATCCTCTTTAATAGAAGGAGCACCTTCTACTGCTGATCATCAAATAAGTACGTAGTCTGTTAATTAAGCTCCGACTAATTATCCTGGTCAGTTCTCTAGCACTAATCAAGCAGCACAATCCTTAGATTTAACACAATTAATAACTTATAATTTTATAATTTTTTTTTTTTTTCAAAAAATGTTAAGCTTATAATTTTTTAACTGTTTATATAATTAACAACTGCGGTGGTACATGAAAGAGCGTTTATAAAGGATATATTTTGAATATAAAGGATGTAGAGGAATCTTCAAATAAATTTGAAAACTAACGAATTTTTGTAATGGAATGAAATTGGCTTCAATTGAAAAATGTTATTTTTTATTTGAATATAATACCAGACGTGTTATAACAATTGCGGTGGTACATAAAAGAGTGTTAATAGAGAATGCTTTTCTGATGTACAGATCTTCGAAATAAATTTGAAAACTAACGAGTTGTAGTAGTGAAATGAAAATGGTGTCATTTGATAGATGATATTTTGCTATTTCATTTTAATATAGTACTAGACGCATGACTGTCGCGGCTGGCTTGTACCTAGTGTAAATGAGAGGTCCAATTTTCAAGCAGTTTGGGGCCGTATATCGACAATAGCTTAACAAATTTGGGCCTCCAAGTCGTCAATTGTCACTGGCTTATCTGTCTGGTTTACAAGCCAGCCGCGGCAGCTGATGTTTTCTTCAAATAAAATGGCAAAAATATATTTCAAATGAATCAAATTTCACTGCATTACTGCAATTTGTTAGTTTTTTAATTTATTTAAAATTATAAACCTCTTTAAAACACCCTTTATAATCAATAACTGCACATGAAAGAGCATTGATAGTTAATTCATGTTTTAATACTCCGGAATTTACAAGTATGTTAGCTAATACCATATTAAATATTTTATCCTATTAAATAAACTTATAATAACTTTATCATTTTTTCTTATTAATTATTTTCTGTAATCAACTGATACTCTTCACTTTGTATCTGCTATAGTAGTGCATGTCGTAGTTCCTATTCGTTTTGTATTACATGGACAAGTCTTGGATTGATTCTTTAAAAATCACTACAAATTCTTGTTTTAATACTTAGTTCAGTTTCTTTTTAACATAAATTTTGCATGATAATATTTAAAATTTATTTCTCAGTTTGAGAACTTTTTAAAAGTGTTGAATGAATTCAGCATCTAGATCAAAATAAAATTCATATCGTATATTTGTTTCTTTCTACCCTAAACTGATTTGTGTTATCAATTTTGGAAAATTCTTTCTTTTACAGTCAAGCCTTGGCAACTACGCTTTCAGCCCTGTATGGAAAACTATTGGTAGTCATGGGCATCGCCTTTCCTATGGCCGAAGTTATTTCAACACATATACCTCCGTCGTTTTATGAAGTAAGAATTCATTTCTTTAAATTTCTAATGTTTTTTTGATACAGTACAAATATTTAGTGATATATTTTATGCTAAATACATTGTTATTAACGTTTTCAAGATGAAAATACGTTACCGGACTTGAAATGTGTCATAATGTCCGAAATTATTTGTACTCTTTCAAAGTAGGTTTTTTGTGAGGTTTCAATTTTAATAGACGAAACAATAGCATTAGGCCATAATCAATCTTCTCCACATTCAGACTTTTATTGGACACGAGAAGATTCCACAAAACTCGTATGTGTTCTCTCAGTTTATTTACAATGTAAATCGATTGGACACTGCAATTTCATATTCAAATTTTACCAAAATTTATTTTTATATTTATTGTTAACACAATATGTATCGTTCATATATCTGAACAAAACTTTACGTATTTTTTAATAATAATTATTGTTCTTGAAGAATATTTCCAAAACATTTTTTATCCCTCTTTAAGCAAAGCTTTATTTATTTCTAATTCATTAAAGCTAATACAATATGCGAGTATTTGATTGGAACTCACACTATCAAATACATTTAAGGTTTTGCGCTAGATAAATAGCCCCATAGCAGTAGTATAATAATATGTAACAGTTTATTTTGTTTTTGTGATGAAATGTAGAGTAGAAATCAATTGAATAATAATTATCGGTTAAGATAAAATTATCATAATTAAACAGAATTTATTAATTTCGAATTCCTTTAAGTGCTATTAGTTTATACTGAAGACAAAAATTTTTTGTACAGTAGCATTTATCGATTTCCATCAGCTATTCAATACTGTTGCCAATATCCGCCATTGCGGAAGTCTTCAGTATGAACTAATAGCACTTAAAGGAATTGGAAATTAATAAATTCTGTTTATGTATATTTGTCAGTTGCTCAATTGTCAGTCACTTCAAAGTAAATTATCATAATTATAAAATGACTACAAATAGTCATAGTACAGTCAATAGTTGATAATCTCACGTCAAGAATTTTATCTTGTCAACAAGTATTTTTCATGGCAGTCCTCATACCTCATATACTTATTCCAATATATTTTTTCTGATATTGCTGTCTAGGCTATTTTTCTACATAATAATATGAGTTCATTAAAATTAATAAGTTGAGTAGTTCCCAACAGGTTTACTACTTCTGAACACAACCATGAAATTTAAATATATTGTAAAAGAAAATTATATAAATTCATGAATATTATGTGTGCACTGATGTTACTGATCTGCTTTATATACCTTCGCAACAATTATTGATTGACATTGTTTTTTTTGCAGGGATTTTACCTGTATTTGTACCTGGGAAGCATGGCGTTTCTTTTCTATATGTATGCTATGTTACTGCGAAAACCAAAGAAAGAAAAAAGCCTGAGCACAAGCAATGGAACAAGCGATTCAATAAGTACGCCTTTAAAATAACTATAAACTTTATTGTGGTGATAATAATTGATTGCATTCATTGGTATCATGAAGATTAATATTTCGTATTCGTTGTTTCTGCAACTTCTGCTAGTCTAATTATACTGTAGAGCCCCTCTAATCCGTTTCTCTTGGGACTAGGAGTATGATCGGATTGAAAAGAAGTCGGATTATTGGACAAAAATAATTATTAGTGCACAATAAATAAAAATACAATTTTTCTAAATAAGTGTGGTCGCATCACCCGGAGCGTCATACCATCCGTAAGCGGACTAGAGGGGTTCTACTGTAGTAAAAACTCTGATTAATTATATTAATTAATCATACAGTACTAATACTTTCATGTAGTACTAATACTAATAGTATAATAGTAATTTGTAGAAATGTGGATTATGAATAATATAGAATATGGAATAATAGGATTGTAACTATTATGGTTTTAATTTTTCCATGAGATTCACATTTTTTTCTGAGGATGAAGCCCACATAGGTCTGAGACCTGTGCTTGGGTAATGAGTTGGATTATGGTGATTGATGAGTTGGACCTACAGTTTTAGGTGGGTTCCGAACCACCGTATAGTCACTGCATCAATTTTTCATCTTACAATTTTTAACGAAGATAAAGTGGTTCCTGGATTTTTGAAGAAATGGGAATTGGTGAATTCAAGACAATGTTCCTGATAGTTGGTGAGACAATTAAAGAAAATGATTTCTCTTCAGTATTTTATAATTTATTAATTTTTTATTAATTTCAATAATGAATTATATTGTTTTTTACTAATTTAGAAAGACCGCATGAAGCGTCATCGGTGAGCTCGAGTGATGAATGTGAAAGCGGTCGTGACACGCGGCAAAACTACGTAACCGACACAGAAATGAGCACCACTGCCACAGAAAGCAACATGTACAGGGGCTACAATGGTCATGTGAGAAGATCATCTACAACTGTACCATTCCAGCACTATGGAAGTTTTTATCTACGCATGGGCGCTGTTGGTAAGTTATAGCGTTTTGGAAAATAAATGTATAGTGGAGAAACCACAAAGTTTCTATCATTAGTGATTTTTTATAAAGAATTTTAATGTCCTAAAATCACAAAAATATTTAACCAATTGATACATATCGTAAAACTATCGACATTTCACAAAATATGCCTCCTTTTCGATGGAGTAAGACACAATAAATTACAATTTGATTTGGCAATATTTTACTCTTCAGCTTTTATCCATCTCTCTACAGGTATCCACTCAATAGATACCACATACCTCCTCAAACAATGAATCTGTTGCAAAATCTAATTTGCTGATTCATCCGGCTCACCGGCTGACTACTTGAAAAGAGACCATTTTATTCTGGACTCAGATTTTACAATTCCCTTCCTGAAAATATTATTTTGTCTGATAGCTTCAAGGTGTTTTCATCCATGTTGACCAGGGCCTTTGTGGATGTGTGTCCTTATACAGTAAAGGAGTGCTACAAAGCTTTTTAAATCTTTTGACGTATTACATGCCAATTGAGCTATGTTCAAATCTTGTGGCTCTATGTAACTAATAATAATAATAATATATGTAGTTTTATTTTGCATCAATTTATTAAGCAAGAAATAAAACAGTAATTGCATATTGATAATTGATGTGCAATATGGATGAAATTGCAGTCGATAAGACATCAGAATAGTAATAAGGATAGTACTTGTTACCGTATTAAATAAGTTTTTTTTAAACTCAATAGCATTGGATGAGATATTTTGGGGGTTTTGTTTAATATCATACTCTGAATTATTGGTTTTAGAATCATCACCTTCATAAAAACTAAACTCGATTGATGTCTCATTTCAATGCTGCAGATTCTAGTTAAGATAGTTACAGGAAGTACATTGTATGATTACATGTTTCAAGTAATGTTACATTGCTGAAGGTTTTAAAATTGATTACAGCTTTTGGAATTGGGAGCATGATATACTCTGGACTGGAGTTTGGCCAGTATTTTGAACTAGAAAAGGACACCAAATGCCATAATATGCTTCTCGCTCTGACACCTGCGACTCGTATGGCATTCATCTTCATTCAGATGTATTTCATCTTTCTGAATGATGAGGTAATTTTTAATTTTAAATCCATTCACGTTCCATATTTTCTGTCCCACTAATATATTCACTCCTTTAGCTTATTTTTTAATCACAGTGTACAAAGAGTCACTACTTATCTATCAAAGAATCTTGAAATTAATCCAGCATATGACATCAAAATGAAATACCCACATTCAAAATGCCATGTCACAACCACTCTTTAATAGTCTTTTGTGAATGATCTCATTTTTTAAGATGAAGCCCACATAGGTCTGAGACCTGTGCGTGGGTAATGAATGGGATGAGTTGGACCTACAGTTTCAGGTGGGTTCCGAGTCAACCTAGTTATATTTATATGGGATCCAATTGAATTATATTTATTGTATGAAATGAAAATGAAATATCAACATGCAGAATATCATGTCATATTCAAAATGGGTCACTTAATAGGGTTTTATAAGGCCAGGAAAACCATTGGCTTGTCTGGACGCTGTATTTGCCAGCTCATTCAGCGTTTCATATCTTGACTGCGAAATTGAGATCTTGATTTTGATCTGAAAGTAGTATATGACTACCATTTGTAATTGATTTACCGTTGTTCTTTCATTAAAATAGATTATGTGTGATATCTAGGTGACCAAGTGATACTTCCCGTTCTCACTAGTGATACATGATAAATACTACAAGCAATAAATCTTTATTCCAAATAATTGAATCCATAAATCTCATAATTTTTTTGGATTGATTGACTTTAAGAAATCCATTTTTCAGCAACAAATGCGTGTTACTCGACACAGAATTCTGGCGAGGTTTGGATTGATGCACATGATCGGAACAAATTTGAGTGTGTGGCTCAACGTACTGGTTCAAGAGACAAAACATGAAATACTAACTTTCTACAATCCAGCGAATAATACAATCGAAGTTGCTCATAGGAATCCTCATACAAGTAAGTTTTTATTTTATTTTTTCAAAATTCACTAGATATAATAATGGTATTAATATTAAGGTACAGGTAAATTAATATTGAGGTACAGAGAATTCTTGTTTTCCTACCACATGCTTCTACTGTTCTTATTACTGTTCTTCTGTTTCGAAGTACCATAGCAGGTATTTTGTCAGCAACATTCAGAGATTACAGGCTTAAATTGAATTAGATAAGGTTTAAATTGAAGTTTGATATGATTTTTAAATAAAAAACTGATGAAGTGATAAGATAACCTGGCAAGATTGTTATATCCTACCAGATTGAAGGTGTAATTTTCTCGACGAAAGTTCATAGGTTTTTTGTGTAGGCCCACTATTTATTATTTATTTTTAAGTTAGTTTATACTGCATTTATTAGGAAGAAATTGAAAAATTATATCCTACAAGATCTACTTTCTGGACTACTCTCAATAATACTTGCTTTTGTCATTCAGTATAAAAAATTATATTACAATAAGAATCTCTATCACAGCATGAAATAAATTTCCATTGCTCAATTACTTGTAATTGAATATAATAGTCTAAGTAATCGTTATTGGATTGCATGATTAGTAGGAAATTTTAATAATGACCAATCCTCTAAGCTTCACTTTCTGTACAACTTTCAATAGTAAGTTACCTTTGTCATTCAATACAAATTCTATTACAGTACAATCAAGTTAACCCTATTCAATGCTAGTATTTTCGAATTGTTTAGTGCTGATACTCAGAAATATCGCTCCTTTAATATCGTACCCTCCCGTTTGTTCTATTACCAGTGATTGTGCAATAAAATTTTCATTATTAATATACAATGGTCAAACAGTGCCCAATGTGTGATTAAAATAGTTTGATTCCATACTTTCGCCTCTAAAATCTCAAACAAAATTCAAAATTATATCCATTTTCTTTGGACTATTGGACTGTTTTAGTGCTACGTTTTATTAATATTTACTAATATTTTTGTTTTGGAAATAAACAGTAATTGTACTTCACAGTGAAATTTCTAGCTTAAATAGGACATAACCTAAAAATGTAAAGTTTTTAGTTGAAAATTTGTAGAGAAAGCAGTAGTGGGCTGTGCCTGTTGCTTCTTTACTTGATTGTGTTTTGTATAGGAAATTAATAAATAAATCATTTTTCGATCTCCTAGACCTAGAGAGTCATCATTTACATCAACTTATTCTACTATTTTACGTACAAAAATAAAATGGGAACACTGATGTAATCTATTCTAATGTACTCAATACTCAAGTTTTGAAGCTCATGACATCGTTGTCAGTTGGGTGTTGAGTCAAAGTGAGTACAGTCAGCAAAAGTGAGTTCGTTTCAAGACAGCATCGAGTATGTATTCTAATGCTCATAATAGTTCAGGCATAATATAATAAACAGCAACTTGTTATTTTTAACAAAACTCTAACACTGGAGAATAAGGGATTGAAGGAGAAGGAAGGGAGAAGATTGAGGAAGAAAATTAATAAGTAAAAATGAAGGAAAACGAGAAGAAAACGGAGAAAAAATAAGGGGTAGAAGATGAATAAGAAAAAGATACTAATAAATTAAATTTGTAGATAGGTTGCTACACATTCTACAAAGAGTAAATAGATTAAATTCATGTAGGCCGTTGTTCAAGAGACTTAGTATCCTAACTGTACTCTTCTTATATGTGTATGAAGCTACTTTATATGCAAAAACGAATGATATTAACCAAAATCTTGACGTACACGATTATAATACAAGAAACCGTGGAGATTATCACTTGGTGAGTCACAATAGTAGCTTATTCAAACAAAAACCTAGTAATATTGGTAGGGAACTCTACAACAAGCTACAGCAGTTTTTAAAGAGTCTTGAAAATATAGAAATATTTAAAAGACAATTGAAAAAATATTTAGTTGATAAAGCTTTTTATAGTTTACAAGAGTTCCTTTCACATCAAAATTAAGCCTCACTCCAACTAATTGATATAGTTATTATGGTAACTAGTGTATAAGAGTATAATTGTTGATCTGACTTGTCTTATACACCTTAACTGGAGTCTCCAAGACGTCATCTACAAAAAAAAAGAAAAAAGAAATCCTGTTTCAATTGAATCGAGCAACCTGCTCTTTATTAATAATGTCCTGTACTGTACTTATCTCATACGTATCATTATTTGCCATGTAAACAGCAATTTATTTCTGAATATATACACTTCAAACAACTAGAACTCCTCTGATTTTTCTCATTTCAGTTTTCAGCAAGCTGATGACAACCACTACTGTGGCCCCAGTTCTGCACAGAGTGGCGAGAGGATTGAAAGGCCCACACCACATCTACGAATGCCGACGCACAAACATTATCGGATCTCTTGTTCAAGATGCTAGTCCATTCCTGTTCCCTTGCACAATTGAGTATAGCCTGATATGTGCTGCTATCTTGTACGTTATGTGGAAAAACATCACCAGAGTGTCGTTTCCTGTTCATCCAGTCAATGAACGCTACGATAAGGTGAGTACCGTAGCAAAAGAGTTAGTTTTTATCGTAGGCTACAATTATCAAATTTGAATTGGCTTCATGGAAAACCGCCAATCGCAAAATATTTACATAATACACAGAAGAAGGTTTGGCATGGCCTGCTTATGACAACCAAATAATATGTATTTGATCAATATTTGTATTTGATCATTATTGAATTTGTATTTGATTTATGGGAAGTGATAGCCGAGTGCCGTAGCAGGTATCTGTTCAATCAGTGATAAGCTACGAAACTACTGGGCGCTCTTTCTAAGGGTGACCGATTGGATTTGCCAGCAAAAAAGACTCTGCAGTCAAATCACTTCCCGGTGGTTCGGAACCCACCTAAAACTGTAGTTCCAACTCATCAATCACCATCATCCAATTCATTACCCACGCACAGGTCTCAGAGCTATGTGGGCTTCATCTTCCGAAAAGAAAAGAAAGAAAAAATATTGCAATAAATCTGTTGAGAATTGTCAAGATTTTGTTGCATCAAATAATACTGCAATTATCGAATAAGATGAATAATTTATTTTTAATTCTTGATCAAACTTGGCCTATGTATTATATTATTGTGCAATGTATATGGTACCAACAGTAAATGTAATTATCTAGAAAAAAGGTTATCATTAATTTTCTTATTCAACACTCCTTTTGGTCTGAAATTTGAACATTTATTTTTTATTTTTAATCATACTCAACCTATATCTATTACGTGGTGAGTTTGTCACAACGACGTTTATTACAATAATAATCATTTTGGTCATTCCCAAATGTGCTAAATTTATAGTTTATAATCAATTTTTTTTAAAGTGAAATCGTTAGTTTAATGTACTAAAGTGTTGTAGCCTACTGTGTCATGTGGATTGACGGTTATGTTATTTGGAAATTCTGACTTTTTAGTCTGTTCATGAATAGTATTTACTTGTATTAAATCAATATATGGCACCTCCTGAAAACCCTACCTTTTTTTCAATGATACTGTAAATAAATTGATTGATATAAAAACAGGAGATACGGTACTGTAGTTTCAACTGTCTCGTTATTCGTGTTTTTATTTTAATACTAGTGGTTGCGACAGCTGTTTAAGTAAAAGTGGTAGGGATGGCATCAGTCTTATTCATATTACATTCTAATTATTCTTCATTCTAGGACTGTATTATGTAGCTTAAGTCATTGATCGTTACACGATTTAAAGTGTTTAACTCATTGTTTCTTTTGTTTCCAGATTGCAGCACTATCACATTACAAGAGATCTCCTCATCACTATTCGGTTGACTGTGCACAAGCTCATAAAGGATTGTTCGTTGGCATTCTCACTCTTGTTTTAACAATAATCTCTCTCATACTGTTCTTTGTGCTCATATCGAGACCAGAGCTTGTCAGCTTTGCTGTTATGGAACTAACAATCTGTGAATTGTCACTCTACGGTATGACGACATTAGCTACACTTTTCGGTATGATACAGGTCAGTTCATATGGATCATATTATAATTAGGTAGACGTTTATTGCCATAAGAAACTTACAAATTATCTTACTAATGAACTAATAAATCTTTATCAATGTCAGTTTGAATGACAAATTGTCAAGGAACCTCAATCACAATTTTAAGGTTAAATATTTCAAGTCCGATGGTAGCAAGCTTTGAAGCAATGTCCTACCTGTTGTTAATTTTGAGTCGAAACCACGGAGGTAGGAAAATAAATGGTCGAAACTTTAGTTTTGTCTAGTAGGTATTAGAGGTATTATCACTTGGAAATTATATTTTGTCTGTACACATTTAGGGTTTCATTTCACCGCCGATTCTTCAGGGAACAATAAATTAATTTTCCTACAACTGCTCGTAAAGTAGTTCTTTACGTACTGAAAACTAATTGTAAAATACCTCTTTACTGCTCAGCAAGCGGTAAAGTACTTTACGCTCGCCAGCTGTTTTCTTTACGCTTCTGTTTTGATTTTGGTGTCTTCTCATTGGTGGATCACAGAATCCGTGAAATTGACATAACCTCAACAATGGCGAACGCTAACCAAATCCGCGCACGGTCTGTGATGTTACAAACTACAAGCTTTTATTGTGTTGGAATCCAGAACTTCAGTTGTAGGAAAAATATTGTATGTAATTCGCGCGTGAAGCTTCTTTATTGCTCTCGCAAAATTACTGCGATCCGCTGTGCGTCGCGCAGTAAATGTTTTGGCTCGAGCAATAAAGTCGCGCTTCACGCTCTTAATACATAAATAACTTATGTGTATTCAAACAGAATAAAAAGTATAAAAAGAAGATCGCCAGTTTCAAATCAGGAAAGATTATCATAAACATTGGGGCATTGGGAGTATCATAATCTATATGCCGAAAAGAGTTTATGTTCTCAAGCTATAGATTCAATAAAAAGGACAATATATTAATCAATTTTGCAGAAACTATCTACAACTACCTCATGCTTATAGTTCAAATACAAATGCCTTGAATTTTTTTCTCAACTATTCATGTATGTTAATTGATACTAGGTCATAGCAAAGCAGTGATACATCATTGGAAAATAATGAAACATTGGAAGCAAGCAATAGCACCCATCTTATTTTGTTTACGATTGCATTTTTATGCAAAAAATGTTTGAAGTCCTTATTTTGTATATTTTTACATAACATAATCGTCAATCTCCTTATTTTAAAAAGTGCTGGGTAACTATGACATTATCTGCTTTATTATCACTAGGTATACCTGATTGTTCAGAATCTAACCACAATATGAGGACTTTTAGGTACTGAGGTTCATCATGCTTCCCATCACGTGTATAAGGGTGCTTACTCAGTTGAACAAGTACCTTATTTAATGTAATTTTACTTTAATGTAAGAGCGTAGAAATCAAACACATGCTATAGAATGGGTTGAGATACAGTGAAGCTGCGAGCTGTGAGTCAAGGCTTATTGATCAAATATGTTAACTGTTGACTAGTATCACAGTTTTTAAAGTGAGCTCCTAAATTGATATTTTTGAGTTGGAAAGAATCAGTAATTGTATTTGAAGTGAAATTCCTAGTTCAACTTGGACATAACCTTAAATTCGGATTTTTATTTAAAAATTTGTAAAGAAAGCAGTAGTGGGCTATGCCTGTTGTATCTTTACTTTATTGTATTTTGTACTATAAATAAATGAAATGAAATGAAAGCTCTAGTATCAAAGCTGCACTGTGCAAGCACCCAGGTGGAGCTACCCGTGTAGGGTGTTAAAGCCATAATTTTGAAAAATTGAAAAATAAAATTCACTATTACAGTGCTTCTAACCAGCAATATTTTTTTCTTGCCGACGATGCACACATTAGTCTGATACTTGTGCTTGAGTAATGAGGTGATGATGCAATAATGTTATTAATGGTGTACCGACAGTTTTAGGTGGTTCCGAACCGCCGGGTAAGTGATGCAAAATCAACTTTTTTAGAAAGATGTGAAAGTTTTTATTGAAGTGCTGGATAATAAATCAGATAACTTCATATTATAGCTACCAGTCACCTATCTCTATGTCACCCAGTCACCCTTGGTAGGTTGAGTGTAAGATAGGGCTATTTTGCCCTAACTCCGCCCTTTTGTGAATCACCTTGATATTACAATTCATTTATTATGCAAATATTCTTATTGTCAGTAATCAAACTTACAAAACAGTGTAATAGTAACGTATCGTCTTGTATCTATTTTTTATCTATCTTCCATGAATTTAGGTTATGTCATTCATTGTAAGGTAATAGTCAGTAGTCATATAAATTGTACTTTTACTCGTATAAAGCTATCTGAATCTGAATCTCAGCCCAGTACAAACAATCTATACAAATACGTGTAGTATTTGTGGGTGATTTAAAATGCAGCCATGATTTCAGGTTCGACAATTGAAGTACGATGGAGCCCGCAACTTGGAGTTGGACAATATTCTGCTGATTGGAGCCCAAACTGGAATGTTCATTTACAGCACATTCACAATTATTGGTGGCCACTTTACCATCGAAGAAAATACTCTACTGGTTCTAGTGACGGCCTGTGCTTCTCTTCTGCAGACATTGTGTCAGACTATGTTTGTACTTGATGCTTCAAGAAGGTAATGGAGAAAAGGAAACTTAATTCTGTTTTGATTTTTATTCGATTTTTGTTCAATTGGAGCATTATTTTTCAATGCTGAACGTCTAGATAATTTTATACTTGACCTCACAGACTTTGCCCAGAGTTAATTATAAGTTTTAATAAAAAAGCAGGCTTGATAAAGTGATGCTGGGTGACTTTTTATGGAACACTGTAACTGTAATGAATAGAATCTCCCCATCGATTGTATTTGAACAGTACAATTGAGCTCTGTGGTTCACAAAAAGTGACCTTGCATCACGTTTCTATTCACGCTTGGCGTTTTGCTAGTAAAACCAGACACTTACTACAAAAACTTGGGGATAGTTTATAGATTTATTCATACTGTACAACATGTAATTTGCTTATCTTTCAAGACAAATATACATTTCTTCGAAAAGAACCTATATGTGTATGATAGCACAATACTCTGTACAAGTTATTGGAGAAGATTTTACACTTTAATAAATTTCTAAATGTTAGCATGATAATTAATTTCAAATTTCCTTACAATTCTGTAAGTTATACTAAAGATCTCCAAAACTGCAGACATTGACAACTGCGTTAAATAGCAAAATGGAAATCGATGAATGCTACAATACAAAAATATTAACATCCTATCATGGTCGTCTCTTCAAAATGTTTGTGTATCTATGTATTTTTGATGTTTATTATTTTTGTTTTTTATTATTATTCCTGTACAAATATTATTTTGTGTGAGTTTAAACTAAAATTTAAATTCAGTCAATGCTGGAAAATGCTAGAAAATAATATTTTGTGTTAATTTAGATTTCTGTATAATTTGAGGATTTTGCAAAAAAATTCAAAACAATAATTGCAACAAATTGAAAGGTTTCCCATCAGCGTGTCATTTGTTGAGTTCATGAAAGCCTTAACATTTACCGGTAAATGAAATTTTACCGGCAACTAAGGCGTATGACTGAACGCCTATACATTTGAATAGACTAATCAGAATCCTTGGTTTTTGGTTAAAATTCATTTTACCGGTAAACTGTTGGGCTCCCATGAACTCAATTAATTTGTATTGATTAATATTATAAATTCAACTCTGTTAAGATGAATTTCAACAATTGATACTGTTACGGGTTCTATGTCTAAAATAACGCTGGCAACACTTAAATTTATCACTTGCACTTTATTAACACAAATAATCTACAACTCACACTGTTCAGTAATTTCTTACAAAAAAATAAGCAATTAAAAACAGATAACACGATATTGTTCAACTGATAATGAGTTTTCCATAAACTGTACAAAAATCAATCACTAAATGTCAGAAGGCCGATCTAATATTAAATAATAACTACAATAAACTGTCGAGGAAGAACAATTAACTTACGTAGCACAAGTCCGTAATACAGTAATAGGTAAAAGAATTATCACTATAGAACTGTCAAGAGGATTATCACTACAGACAACGAAAGTTCATTGCATGGTTTGTAATAGCGCCAACGGGATTTCACTGTCTGTATTAACGGGAACTGTCACTACTGCCACTTATCACGACGAGTTTCAAACAAGACTGAACTAGTTTCTACAAATGCGTTCACCTTAAATAGGTTTTTCAACAATCGAGATATCTCTACATTTTTCTATCATCTTCTAAATAAATAAGGAAACTCGCACTTTCCACAATATTCGATAAGATTCCATTAATTTCTAATCAAACAACTAGAACATTCTACAAATTACCAAGTAAACACCATAAAAGTGTCAAAAGCAGAGTAAATAATTGCTTAGAAGTAAACATTTACATAGCAGATAACACTGAGAACGACTGTCCTCCTTTCTCACTATTTTCATTCTCATATTCGCTACAATACTATATTTTGTATAATTAATTGTATTAATTTGTATTATAAATTTAACTATGTTTAGATGAATTTCAACAATTGATACTATATTTTGTACTATAATGATCAATTTAATTATCTTCAAGGTCCTGTGTAACTCCAGAGCAAATACATAGAAAGCCAGGTAGAGAAATAGTGACATTCCTGCTGGTGACCAACCTGGCAATGTGGGCAATCAACACCCTGGAGAAGTCACGTGCTGAAAGTCATCCGATTCAGTTGCACTTCTATGGCCTGTGGGCGTGGACCATAATCACTCACGTGTCAATGCCGCTGGCCATATTCTACCGCTTTCATTCCACTGTCTGCTTGTGCGAAATCTGGAAACGCGCCTATAAAATGAAGCCAGTCTACATGTAGGATTCGGCCACTGACCCCAGGTTCCATTTCACAGGTGCGTTGTTTCTGTTGGTTTTTATTCAGATTTAAAAAGTATAATGATCTATTGAAAAAAATATTTTGATCTAGAAAAATATTCAAAAGATTATTCATTGTTTATAAATTGATGTATTGAGGATATTTCAATTTCCTACAAAACAAAACTATTCAAATTCGATGTAACCGTTCCTTATTACTTTTTCGCTTAATATTTAAACGTTAATAGTTATTAGAAAAACTTTACTGGTGAATGGTAGCGCAGTTGGTTGGAGCGCTTGTTCTTAGATAAGATTATTTATTTATTCATTTATTCGTTTATTCATTTAGTTCGAAGTTACTGACAATTGAGCAAACTGACAAATTTACTTAAATTCTATTTATAAATTTATTCAATTATTTATTTATTAGGAGATTATAATCAATGAGGACACCGGGATGATCTTATTATTGTCCTCATAACACAAAACAAAGTACAAATTTCAAAGATTACAAGAAAAATAACTATGAATACCTGAAAATTTAAAAATAATAGACGAACATAATCATAATAGATAGATTAAGGAATAGAAGATAAGGCTCTGACTGGCTTCATTTCCTGCAGCCTTGGGTTCGAATCTCATTCAGCCATGGATGTTTCTCATCATTCACCTCATTACCCACGCACAAGACTCCAGACTCATGTGGCTATCATCCGCAATAAAAAAAAACATTTAGCATTTATTTGAATAAGAACACGAATAAGTAAGTGTTGAATCCATATTCAAATAACTTTTTATATTCAAATTCATTTATCCACAAAGTACAATATTTAGGGTATACAAAATTTTTTTATTGCTGATGATGCCTACATGAGTCAGAAGACTTATGCGTGGATAATGAAGTGAATGAGTGAATAGTACCTGGTAGAATGTTCACCCCCTGAAGTGTTTTCCATAAGCCAGGAATAATTATTATAGTATTCATTCTAATACTCAAATTTGAGCTAATTTTTTCTGATCTCCAACTTGAGATAGTATTTTTATGTAATAAAAAATGAATTTTCAAACTTTGTTCGAACTTATGAAAAAATTAAAAATTGGAGTACTTGTTGAATCAATTCAACTAAATAAATCAAGGATTTTTTGAGAGAAGCCCCAAAGGTTTGATACTGTATTTCAATAAGTTCTTGTGTCCACGAGCAAAGATAGTTTATTTTGTAATTAATTGTGTGACCGCAGTCAGTACAGCCTCCATAATGTGGACAATTATAAAATGAATTAGCAGTAAATATCTAAATATTGGAGATGATAGATTATTATTTATATCTAAATCTTAGGTGTGCTGGATCGTACATAACTCACCAATGCAGCCAGACCCTGTAAAGTGGTGGGAGTGAGCTGTTGAGTTTAGAGCTCCTATTCAGTGGGCTTTGCATATAATGCTAAAATGACTAGGTCAGCTCAGTGAGGAAAACAATCGCAACCTACTACCTCAATCCTCGTTTGCGTAGTAAGCTCTTTGTACCAAATACATATGTTGAGATCTGAAGAGTTAGACACAGTCGAAATTTGTTGAAGGGAAAGATACTATAAATACATACACTTTAAATATTGAAATATTGTAGAATATCGAAATCAACCCATACTGTAGACGTATTTAATCAGTAGATCCCAATGCTATATTTAATTTTATTGTATCTAACTTGTAAATCACAATGCTATATTTAATCTTTTGTTCCCTACTCAAGTTACTTCAGTCTGGAATTTTTGTATCATTTCAGCATTCCTCATATCAGGAACCTGACTATAATGAAATCAATTGTGAAGCATGATAGTTTTTTCTTTAATTTTAATCGACTTAATTTGTAATGTAAATCTTATTCCAAATCCTCTTAAAACTATAGCTTTCCTACCTATAGCTTTTTTCCCTACCTATAGACATTGTTTCACACATCCAGCAGTGTTTCAGCATCTTTTTTCTAATTCATTCTCCATCCCAAAAAAAGTGATTTCAAATTTATTGTTTCTGAAGGCAGACAGATTAATGCTTCACATACTAGAACCTGGGATAGTACTCTTAGGATACCGAACCACCGTACTACAATCTATACTAATTGTCAGGCTTGGAACGCACGTCCTAATTCCATTAGATGTATTGACAGTCAAGCAGGCTCCACCTCTTCATTGAAGAGGTATCTTTTGGAGAGAATGACTGCATCTTTTTAACCATAGAGCAACTGCATGACAACCTTCATCTTTCATTTTGTAAATACAGTAATATTCCATCTGTATTGTTCAGAAAATATTAAAAAAAACAATATTTCAATTAATTATCTTCAATCACTTCAGAACTTTTTCAATTTGTATTTAAATTTTATTCTATTATTATGAATTATATAGTCTCTCAGTTCGAAGTTATCAAGGTTAAATTTGAATGGACGAATTTTTGTCCAGACTTCGCCCTTATTACGTAGATGCTTCACATAAAATCTCATCGTTAATATCCAAGCTTTTTCTCATATACAATCTATTGTGTTGTTAATAACATTCTTTTTAATCAGTCAATGGAATTTTGTAAATTTACGGAATTTTTTTTTATCTTTATCTTATCTTATCCCACCATTTATCAATAAATTCATCCTTCATTCCTTCAGCTGTTTGTCCTGCCCATTTTCATTTGCCATTGCATTTACTTACTTTCTCAACCTTGAACATAAAAAATAACATTCCTTCCTGTACTTCAACTTTGATATCTCCAAAGTAACATATATTTTATTTATTTTGTTGTAGAATCTTTCTCTCCAGTAGCCTAAACCATTGTCTTTTTCTCTTCCAGTAAACCTGGGTCAGGTGATTGATGACGAAAACGAAAATTGAAAACTTCTCACAAATCAGAAGTATTATGTAAACTTCTCACAGGTCAGAAGTATCATAATGAAATTCATGCCAAAGATCAAATGATAAATAGAACATTTATCATTGTTTGTTTTTTATGGTATTGATGATTTCTCCAGTGAGTATTATGTTATCTGCAATGATGCATTGTATTGTCTCGTACCTCATTTAATGAGATTTCTATAAATATTTATTTCCCTTATCAGTGGCCTAAAAATGAAACAATTAATTATTGTCTGTTATCGTTATATTTGGAATAAAAATTTAGATCAGTTTTCAATTTTTGATTAGCAGCTATTTAACCATTCTTCTCATTACTGTATTCTTATTTATGTAAATAATTTTCCTCAATTAGTAACATTTTGTTCTTGTAAAATATTGTACAAAAATTAATTTCAATTTATTGGTACTTGAAAAGTATCGTTTGTGTGCCATTAATGGAAGTACTGCAGTATTATCAAGTCGGAAAAACACCAGTTAATCATATTGGAAATAAATATGACAAAAAATATAATGTTTAGATTGACCAATTTCAAGGAAAGCCATTCATATATATATATTTTTTTTTTTTTGAGGATGAAGCCCACATAGGTGTGAGACCTGTGCGTGGGTAATGAATTGGATGATGGTGATTGATGAGTTGGACCTACAGTTTTAGGTGGGTTCCGAACCACCGGGAAGTGATTTAACTTGAATTATAAGTTTTTATGTCTACACTCATTGATGGTCTGACGTAGTTTGAAACTGGACTTAAACGAAAACTCACAATCGTTATCTTATAATAGCATAGCTGGAAATTTAAATGTATTTAACGTGAAGATAGACAAATTGGTGATATTTCTTGAATTTTCTCTATCTAGTCAGCATTTTAATAATAACTGAGTGACATCACAAGTTTAATGAGATTAATCTTGAATGAGATAATCTTTAATGAGAATATAATTGATACTATCAATATTTTATTATCATTTCAACTTTCATCTGTATGATTTGTAAATGATTCGTTTACTTTATAAACACCTTGTGACTGTTTACTTCTATACCGAACTGACATTTAAGTCTAATTGATTTGGTACTGTATTTCATTAGAATTAGGTATTACCGTGGAAGTAATAAAAAATTAAGTATTTTCATGTTCCATTTCCCTAGAAGATTCTTTGCATGCTTGAAAATATGAACTCTATATGTCAGTTTTGACATATTTATGGCATACTTTTTGACATTAAATAAGGTTGTAAAAGCTTGGAGTACCTTGTCTTGTGTACCACTATGCTGTTGAAAAGTATTACAATGTAGGTATCAAAATATTTCGTGTACGGTATATGATTGTAATCGATGTAGTTGGTTTTACCCAAAACATGTTCCATAGGTGTCACTCCTTAAGAATTCAAGAGATAATATAACTGAAATACATAACAATATGTTCTATCATATAGAATGATTTGATTACTATCACGTTTCCGCAATATGAGGTAACGAGCGGAAACTCTATGTATAGAATCTTGAGAAATTTTAGCGGACCATACTTTTTATAAGGAAGTAACTACTAGGTTGTTCCACCATATTTTTTTAAACCTTAGTTTGAATAGCGGTTTAGATTTTGTGATGACTGAACCAATTTGTAGACTGGATCCTGACTAGTTGGATGTTGTTGAATATATCCTAGGAAGTAGTTCATTGAATTAACAATATAATATGACTGTCAATATTTGATTAAATGCTGGAAATAATTTTAATATTCAATGTATTCTGTTGGTGAGCAACGTGGTGTAGTGATTAGCGTAAATGACCGCACTGGATCCGGGTTCGATTCCCGGCAGGGACCGGCTTTTTGTATAATTATTCTACCGTATTACTCATGCACAAGCCTCAGACTTGTGAGTGAATAATCATCGCGGAATTTATAAAGGAAAATGAGTTATTACAGAATTTAATTCCAATAATTTTACTGTGTGAAAATTAGTTATTATAAAATTCAACCAAGTATGAAAGACAAATACAAATATTTAGAGGTCTGAAATTGAATGTATTTGGAGGTTTTTGAGATAACTATTTCCCCAAGGATATATTTCTTGCAATAGTGACAATATTCTAGATGAGAACATTGAGTCTGAGTTAGCAGAGTGTGAAATTTATATAACCTATTTTAAATATATTTTATACAAATGTATTGTTTTTCATTTGGAGAATATTTTTCTTATTTCAAAATTTTAGATTCAATTAGCTCACGAACGTTAGTATCGTTTGACCAAAAATTTGAATAGAATACGTCAGTTTGTTAGAACATTCAATTATAATAGAAAAAAATAATGTTGAAGAATCTTTTTTAGCATGAGTGTCAAAAGTATTATGCATAGATTTAATAATAAAAAACGTTTAACTCCCATATTTCTTGAAGTAAAAATCTACGTGAATTGAGATGAGGCTTCATTTATTTTATCAAATTATTATTCATCATAAGCTACACATTTTTATAGATTTCTTTAATTTTAAACCTTCCCCCTCACGGATTCATCACCCACAAGATCTTCATCAATGAATCATGTATCAAGAACTAAGTATCACTTTATACTGAAGCATAATCTTATAGGCTCACACTTTTCATTGTAAAAATTAGCATTTAATGCTTCTTAATTACCTTGTGCTTGGCATTTATTTACGAATATTGACCATTCAACTCGGGTAAAAACATTAGCTTGTAATAATGTAAAGTTATGATTTTGAAAATCATTATTTAATACATTGTAATAATGTATTTTGGATTTCAATAGATCGTCGTGATTTTTAAAATCATGAGTTTCATGCACATGGTACAATGTAATAGGTTCAGTTCTGATGCTTTGATGCTTGAACAAGTGTATGTAGTTCCATGTAAACAGAATTTATATAACTCTATATTAACGTTTAGTAATAGATTACAATCCTCAAATTATGCAGTATAGCCTTTTGATTGCTAATTAATTGTTATATATTTTTTATTCATTGACGATATATGAATAAGAATAATTCCAAGGTTGTGATTGGTAACTAATTGTACAAACTATATTATGTGTGAAATTGTAGACTATTCTAACATGCTATGATAGTTTCCATGTAGGGAACTCATCGAAATATCTGTATTCGTTTGGTATATATATATGTATCTTATTGTAATAAGAGGCATTTATAATTAAAATAGCTTTAAAACCGTTGTAAAATACTATTGTATTTATATTTCAGCGATATAGAAAGATCTGACTTGATTTTTTCAATTTATTTCAATAGCATAACCATTAATAACGTCTAGAAAGCATAAAATTAATAGAAACTGTAACTTGAATACATAATGAACGTTTCCCTCCAAACAAGTCCAATTATGACATTTTTTAATGTATTAAACAGTTTAACTATTTCAATCTATCTATCTTAACAACCTATCGTTCATATCCAAATTAAACTTATCACTTTTTCAGTCATTCCAATATTACATATATGAACATGTATGAATTAATATATTTTACTAGAGATTGAAAGCTATCATTTCAACCAGAAAGAATAAAAATATTTTTTAATATCGTTAATAATAGACTTACGATTTCACGTAACATCAAGCTCAGATATGAGAATTATTGTTTTAAATATAAATTTTAATTTTGAGTGCCAAATTTTTTGTTCAAATATTTTCATCTTTGTTATGAAAAAGTGATATTGATAATTATTTCTATTACGTGCTCACATGTTTTCAATATTTTTGACTGAATTTTCATTTCAGTATAATTTTTCTATCACTCCACTTTTCTATTGTATTTTTGCATTGTTTGAGCCACAGTCAGAATCATATTGATTTGAGCTATAAATTTTTATTATAATAAAGAGTGAAACTATTTTTTTTTTAATATGCATACATCCTTGTATGTTTGTTCATAAAATAATTTATAAATTTTCATCTCAACTAATATCAAAAGAATAAAACTCTGTTAGATGTTGTCCATTCCACTTCTTTATTACTAATATCATTTACAACTAATATCATTTTAATTTTGAATAAAAATATTTTTATAATCAATAATACTGATTTTACAATTACCTACGTAATTTTATCTAAGAGAGCATAGAACTTTCGATCATTGTAGTCCATTTCATTATGTCTTCCAAACCAAAGTCTGAAATAAATCATCACGGTGTAGTATTTTCAGTAGATTGCATCAAAGATAGAAATCAAAAGTTGAAATAGCATTCAAATATCTTCTTTTTATTCTTATTTCCTGCTAATTTTTTTCGTAAATCAACAACTAAATCACAAATATTTTGGTGCTAAAAACAATTGATAGAGTTTTGTAACAGAGGAATTGCCATCCTGAACTAAATACACCAAATAGAATGTAATCGTTTTCATACGAGGGTTTTTTTAGAATATCTGAAAATTGAAATCTAGATGGATAATTAGAAACTTTGAAATGTCTCTTCAATTTATTTCCAAAGCTTCAGCTCCGGAGAAGTTCTAAAAATAATATAAAATGTTTCTACTTTGACTTTACATAGAGTCAAATACATACAGTCTGTGTTTTGTTCGGGTTAAGTATAAAATAATAAAAATTGAAAGAGTCGAAAAAGACAGTTTAAATTACACCTCCTACATCAAGCTTCATTCCTAAATCAGAAGCCAGTTTGTTGTTAATATTTTTCATTTGAATCTCCACGAGTGATTCTATATTGATATAATTTAGGTGAAAAGTATAATTTATACTTATAATTTAGGTGAATATTAACTCGTTTAAATCACCTATTTCTTCAGCCCATCAAATAACCACTCTAAAATATAAAATTCTTTCATTGTAACTTTTAAAATCATTGGCATTACATGTCCAGTAATTGAATTGATTTTTAACTCTATGTCCTATATAAATTGTGTGAACCTTCTCGACTCAGTATAAAGGATTGTATATAGTCAAGGATTGATATATGTAGAGCATTTTAGCTATGAGAATTTGAAAAGTATTTTGATGTGCATATACTGTAGTTCCCTAGATAATTTATGAACTATATATTTGTACTTTAGTAATTAAATAAGCTGAATTTTTTCTCATAAATAATGTGTATTGTAAGAGAAAGGATAATGATGTGTTTGTTATAAAAAACTAATTTTTCAAACTCACGGTTGTTCGGGTTAAGTATTGAACTTTGGGTATAAAAATATTTTGCAAAAACTGTTTTCTTTCTGTTTCCAACAGATGGCTGCATTTATAAACTTCATTACATTCTTTATGATAAACCTTTGTAATTTATTGTATAAAAACACTGCCAACTTGTTAATCATAATGTTGTTAGAAACCTTTGTCTATAAACTGGAGTTTTTTCAGAGGAATAATACCTTCTATAGTGTAAATAATTTATTGGTAAAAATTGTAGCTGTCTCATATCATATTTCACGTTTGATATCGTTGTTTATAAACTTTTGAAGCATTTCTCAGTTTAGCTGAGCTCTAAAATCATTAGGAAGAACTTTGATTATCATCATCTTTCAATTTCAAGATAGGTAAATCATTACGGTAGTCAAATGTACTCAATTAAAAATTCAGTAGCTCATCTACAAATCCTTACCACCTCATTATCAAAGATCTATTTTTTTGTATTTAAGACAGAATGTTATGTTATATCTGATGCTTCTAACAGCTATCAATCATTTTAATAGAATTCCACAATTTGTCGAACTTTGAATATTGTCTAAACTTGTGAATATTTTAAGTAGTCTAGTGTAATCATACATTTTCATAAACTTCATACATTTTCATAATTGTACCTGAATTGATTAGACCTGTACCTGTTAACACAACATATTTAGTTTTCCGATATATTTATGTACAATATCTTTAAAAAATCATACTGCATAATATCTATATACTCTTCATACTAGATAGAATCCAAAATGTCCATATCATTCAGTTCAATGTAGATTCAGTATAGAGTTTTAAGACTGCTTTGCCCCCAAACGTGAATAACATTCCTAGGCATGTTCCTATTATTGTTAACAGTGAAATCAATTTATATAATCTGCATTAACTTTAAATATAATTTCTTTAGCTCACCTTCAATGATGTCTGATCATTTCATCTCTTGGACTAATTAATTTTTATCTTGATTAATTTTATTAATATTAATTTTTATCTTGAATTAAACCTATTTCTCCATACAATCTTCCAATCTGATTACTCTAGCTCATGCCATAAAAATACGGTGCAGCGTGTGTTACTTGAAATTTTGTGATTATTTAATAATGTTTTCACAGTTGTCGGTTCTGTTACGCATTCTCTCTGATATTACACAGTAAAAAAGCTTCAAAAATCTGTATTCCTTCTCCATTCCAGGATATGATCCCAACAACAATTAAAAAATACCTTATTGTGATTTATTGTCATGACCTAATATTGAGATTGTATAGCTTAGCAGTAATAAAGCTGTTGAATATAGTGTATAATTTAACATAATTGGCATGGCTTGTGCATTTCAAAACGAGGTATCTATATGCATTTTCAGGGAACTCTATAAATTTTAATGTGAGTAATTTATATTTATAAAGTTAGAGTATAATATAATAATTTATACTGAGCTTCTTTCTATTTCTTCTTGACTTTGTGAAACTCAATCACTTTAGGATAATATATTGCAGTAAATTTTCATTTTTAATATAAACATAACTAAATATATACTCATATTTAATAATCTTCATTCATGTCTTGCGCGAAATAATTGATGTTTCGATATTAATTACGACTCAGTGTCAAGTTAAAATAGATCATTTTGCAAATATTGTTCAAATTAGTGCTCAACAATGTTGATTTGTTTAAAGATTATATTTAAAATCATTTGTTATTTGTAAATTTTTTATTGAGATATCTATTGTATATAATTTGAGTCTGTGTATTATAATTGAGAATTTGTGCAGTTCTTTATACTAAATTCCATTCAGAATATTTTGACATTACCCTACTTGTTTCCCATCATAGTTCTAAAGTTTTCTGACGATTCTTACTACATATCTGTGTAATAAACTAGGAAAAATCTGATAATAATATTAAAGAACGTACAGTTTTTGCCTATGTAATTCCATTTCATTCCTTAATACCAGAAGATTTCATTTTCAAGTTCCTAAGAATTCAATATTCCACTATCAGAAAGTCACTGAGTAGTCAAATAATGCCGTGCATGAATCCTCAATAAGAATTATATTAAGACTGAATGTCATATTGAATTTTCGCAAGTAGACAAGGTGAGCACGAAAATTTAAATTCTATTGTTTATAAACTCATGTACACTTATAAGATTGTATTCATATTCAATGTACGCTGTCTGTTTGTGAATCGTGTATCATGTAATTAATTAATTAATGTTTCAAATATTTCTATTTGTTAATATGATTTGCTTGACTATTTAAATAAACTCATTATTCTGAATAACTGTTTTATATTTCTTCAAAAGCTCATTTTAGTCCTTTTTTACAAGAGATCTTGCAAATTTTAAATAGATAAGATAAGTAACCGATCACTGACATCCGAAGTTCTGTCAGGTTAGGTTAGGTATTATAAATAATTTAATAATTAGGTAATTTATAAATAGATGGACCTTTCTTAGCCTATAGTAACATTTCTTTACAAAAGCACCATCAATATTGTCCAAGAGGTTAATAAGGCTGTCAACGAATAACAAAATAAATAATGTAATAATAAGTCATGATAATATAGTAGCTGGGAAAGAATAAAACTCAAAGACTTTGGATGATTAGATTTACATTTTCAAGATAGACAACAACGCATGAGAAGAGAGAGAGAGAGAGAGAGAGAGAGATAAATTTATTGAAGAAAAAGACGAAAACTAATGAAAACCACTATTTTTCCAATTTCAAGATTTCACAAAATTTATAAAAATTTTTTCATCATAGTAATACATTATTAATATTGATATCGAATAGTATTATTATCAAACCACTTCTGTTTTCTATTAATTTATTGATTTCTTTAATCAATAGTCATATATTATTAATGATTTATAACTTACCCGGTGGTTCGGAACCCACCTAAAATTGTCAGCTCACCGTGTTCTCCGTAACATGGCTCAAATGGGGAGGTTGAACTATCCGTAAGTTTCTCCCCACCAATAAAAACATCGCTTATTATTATTATTATTCATGAAAATCCCACCTTTCTCCTCTTTATTGTTACCGGGGCTATTTCCCATGACTCCACACTCTTCTCTTTCTATATAAATAATTTCTATTCATAATTGTTTCTAGGTTTTCGATTTCTGCAAGCTTTAGGTCAGTTTGGACATTTTGAATCCATTTTCCGCAGTTTTTCAAATTTTGGGTATGTACAAGAATTCGTCTGGAAATTCGATCGTTGGGTTGTTATTATTATTATTTTTATTTTATTATTATATTATTTTTTATCATTTATATTATTTTATTATTTATTTTATTTTTTTTTATTTTATATTATTATTATTTTTGAATTCCATATTTCTCCATTTTACTGGGTAAGAGAGTGGCATTGGCTTTTTTAGCAAAATGACACCCTTTCTATTTTGGTATATTTAGGGAGCTCCTTACTATTGACGTTGTGCACAATATGACAGCTTTCTGCATTAAATTTTGCACCCACACAGGCAGTCTCAACTTTTTCATCCATTATTATTATTATTATTATTTTTAATGATTACCTAACGTTAATATCGAATAATATTATGTTTCCAAGAGTGAATTTTTATCACTAATGATTTAAAATTATGTGTTTCATCATCAAGTTGAGGCTTCCACAAAGTGTAAAAGTTTATTCTTCTGGAGTGAGAATAAATTCTCAAACAAAAATAATATAGCTATAGCTTCTCCTTTATGAAAATGCAATACTGCACTGCAAAGGCAGTACATTACACATAAATATTATTGTACATCAGCTGACTGTTGATCTGAACTACTTCAATAAACTTATTGTTACACATTTTTCATACTTTGTCCAAGAAAGTATATGAATATTATATTACGTCTACAGGGTATTGTCAACAGTATTATTGAGTGTTATGCCTATTATTAACAGTATTAGATTTGATTATAAAAGACAGTTAGCGAGTACATTGGGTTTGAATCATGGTTAGTAGTGTTCTTTTTTATAAAAGTTCGAGAACTAAGTAGATATATTGTGATAAGGCGCTTCGGGCTTTGTACTTTGCATAACAAGGGGAAGAAGGCGAGGGCGTAGTCAGTAGAGGGGGTTGTTAGTTAGTGGAGGGGGTAGTGGCACGGTTGCCATGGCAACCATAACCATAGTGGGGACTTCACGATCAAGGCCTCCAGTTCGAGAAGAGATGATAACTGTATTATTGACAAGATAGAGGAAATAAACCAGCTGGAATAATTTCAAAAGCGATCGTTTCAGAGAATTTCTCACTAAATGATTGGCAGATGCTGATTGAATGTTTCTGTCACCGTTTCATTGTCAGGACTCAATAGTAACTGTCTTCATTGGAGATTACAGTTTGTAGTGCCGCTGTAAATAGCAAAAGCATGTTCTTGTACATTTAATATGCATGCAATTTATGCATGTACATGAGCAATATGCGAATGGCAGGCGTGAACCGAGGGCGATGAAGGAGATGTTACTTTTATATAAGGGGGATAAAAGGGATCTATCCCCCGAAATTCACAGCTCAATTTGTGTCATTTGGGGTTGAGGCCCTATTTTCAGGGGATATCCCCCAAAATATTTTTTTAGTTGATACCGTATCCCCAACATTTCTGGGTCGCTCCTGTATAATCTTGACTGTAACGTGGCCTTAGCGTGTACACACGTTTTTTGAATGAGGAATCTGATTTTTCTAATCGTTACATACACTTTTTACAGTAAATTCAACTACTTGTAGTCAATTTTAATTGAGAATAAATAATATTTTTTACTCACTTTAGGTCAAACTTTTCCGAATCTTGGAGGTTCATCATCAAAGGCAAAAAATGAATAAGCAAAATTATGTATAATGTTGTCTGCACCATATTGCCTGAATTATCTGCAATGTTATTGTTGTTAGTACACATAGGCCTACATCCTACAGTAGGCTATTAAGTGAATTACATCTCAACACATAGGGTGGTGATTGGTCATGTGGTGAGCGTGGTGTTCGAGTGGTTGTGATGCTCAGTCACGACCGCTCAAGACTGCGCTTGGATGGGTGACCGTGCTTCAATGACTATGTTACAAGCTTTATTATCACTTACCCGGTGGTTCGTCGGAACCCACCTAAAATAGTAGGTCCACCATGTTTCCCGTAACATGGCTCAAACGGCGAGGTGGAACTACCCGTAAGGGTCTCCCCACCATTGAAAGCCATACGCTTATTATTATTATCTCAACACAAGTTGAACCAAAAATATCGAAACCCTGCAATAAGTCAACAACCATCAGAGATAGAGTTCTTCAACTTCCAGGGTAAGTTATTGGTCACCTAATATATCTTTTGTCACACATTTGATTTTATATCCCTTCTTAGGGGTAATTTCATTTCAAGAACAATAGGAGCTTCTTTTCATTTTTTTTCGTTGGTTCAGGAGTTGTAACTCAATTCTCTCGAATCACAAAGACTGCAACTGCAATATCCCTCTTGAGGAAAAGTAACTTAAAGTCGTCTCGTTCTTTAGGGAGACAATAGATAGTCTACCTGGGAAACATATAATAATTTTTATCGAAACTTCGTGCGGTTTGACCCCCTGACTCCCTTCCATCCACGTAGCCCTTTCCAGCAGCAATTGATATAACTGCGCTTGTGGTAACTTTATGAGAGTTCAGAAACTTTTTGAAAGATAGATATAATCTCCCCTGAAAAATTTTTATAGGTTCGCCTTTACTCAACGCTAGACTTTGGAGTCAAGCAGCGCTCTAATATTAGACTGATGAGTAAATAAATATTACCTCATTTTGAGGTGTGCTTATGAATTTCAAAATTATTTTATTCTTTCATTTAATTATACTTTCTGCTAAACATTTTTTCCCGCTTGTAACTAATAAGTTATTCAGAATCACTCTACTTCTACTTTTTCATATTTTTCTCCTTCTTGCATTTTCTTCTCCTTCATCATTCCCCCAGCTACCTTTTTTTTGGAGGATGACGCCCAGATAGGTCTGAGACCTGTGCGTGGGTAATGAATTAGATGATGGTGATTGATGAGTTGGACCTACAGTTTTAGGTGGGTTCCGAACCAGTGGGAAGTGGTTTTACAGCAGAGAAGAGAGTCTTTTTTGCTGGCCAATCAAATCGGTCACCGTTACAAAGTTCAGCTCACCGCTCAGGAGTTTCGTTGCTTATCTCTGATTGAACAGATACCTGCTACGGCACTTGCCTATCACTTCCCATAATATTCCAACTAATATTCAGAATCACCCTACTTCTACTTTATAATTTTTTCTCCTCTTTCCTCTCCTTCCTTTCCTTCTCCTCCTCCACTCACATATCCTCCTCATCCTTCATCTTCTCCATCTCTTCCTCATCCTCCTCCTCCTCCTCCTTCATCTTCTCCTCCTCTTACTGCATCTACTTCTTCATATTTTCCTCCTCCTCCAACCACTTATCCTCTTCCTCATCCTTCTTTTACATCTTCTCCTCCTCCTTCTACCTCTCCTCCTCCTCCTCTTCCACCTCCTTAATATCTTATTTCAGTAGTATTTAAGACTCATCTTATTTCATTTTAGACAAAACATACGAATCCTGTTTGTTCTTAATCATAGTTGTTCTTAAGAATCCTGTTTCTTATATTCATTAATTTTTTTATTGAAAGCGTTACACAGAAGTTATCAAATCAATCATGTCAGTCACCGTGAATACAATCGCAGGTGTGGACATGGCAAGTAGGCCTACACGATCGCCACCCAGATATGTTTAGATGGAGGTACTCCTACACTGACAATACTACTGTAATGCATAATAAGTATATAACTCTTACGAGGAATCTCACGGGTAGTTCCATCTTGCTGTTATGAGTCATGTTATTGGAAACATGGTGAGCCTACTTAGGGGGGAAGGTGACCAAAGGATTAGGGTCCCTTTCAAACCCAAAAATTCTAAAAACATTTTTTTTACTATAATAATCATATGTATGAAAATAAAAATTCTCAATGTAATCATAAGTATGAACATGTCTAGTAAAGCAAGTATCACTACTGGAGACTGACAGGCCGATATTTCTGGGCGCTCTTTGTAAGGGTGACCGATTGGTTTGGCCAGTAAAAAAATACTGTTCTCTGCTGTAAAATAAATTCCTAAAAGTTAACTTTATAACTTATAACTTCGGAACCCACCTAAAACCGTAGGTCTAACTCATCAATCGCCATCATCCAATTCATTACCCATGCACAGGTCTCAGACCTATGTGGGCTCATCCTCCGAAAAATATAGGACTGGGCTGTGGTTTGGTCCCCACCCCGCAAAGCACTAAACTCTGTGTAAGCCTCTGCCAATAGTTTTAAGTGTGTTCCGAACCACCGGGTAAGAGGTAATGAAGCTGTTAAAGATTAAAGATTATTTATTTCACTGCAAGCATTTACATTCCAATAAACATAAAATAAATTAAACAGTAAAATATTGTACACTATAAAAACAAAATATAACAGCAGTGCATCCCTCTTTAGGTAGCCTACAACCTGTGTGAGATAAGACATAGCTGTCGGTCACCTATCCAAGTGCGGTCTTGAGTGAATGTAACTTAACCATCGCCATCTTCTGTGACATGATATTCGGTTATACAGTCATTGCTATCGGCCACCTATTGAAGTGCGTCTTGAGCGTTTGTCACTTAATCATCGCCATCTTTTGTGACATGCTACTTGTTTATAATATGACCCTATGGATGGGGAGAACATAAAAATAATTTATTCCCCTTCAAATCCTTGCCCAGTACCATCTGATGGTTATATCACTACCATAGGCATAGCCATTTTTCTCTAGGGTAGGGGGGTTACGTGAGCAAGACCCTCTCCCCTAAGCAATAATATACTTGAGTACCACAGGTACTATCGTTGATCCTTGACTACATATAACGACTTCTCCCCCTACCCCACCAACAAGGCTTGAAAGTATTTTTTTTTTTAATTTGTTCTACTAACTTACATTACTAAAATAATATTAAGTCTTGAAATCTAGATCACTTAATGACTAGCTTTCTGTGAACTCAACCAATAATTTCTATAACCTTCACCACTTATAATGTGATAAGTATATTATCATGTAAATGTATTGACGAAAGGAGAAATGAAGCAGATTCAAATAAATACAGGATCAACTGAGTGACAGGTCCTGATAAGACTATGATTGATGACTAAGATAATGATTGATTGTGTTAGGTGAACCTCTACAATAGTAGTAGCCTATAATAGGTATAGGCCTCAAAGTCTTTTATCAATTTTGACAAAATGAAATATGATATAATGAAATTTATTTCTTCAAAGCAGAACAAAATATTTTTCAACTAAACGAAAGGAAAAATAATAATTACAAATATTAAAAGTACAATATTGAATTTTGAGTCCAGCACACAAAATATATTACTCCCTAGTCCAAAAGGGTGGTCCGGGGGTCCACAACGGGGAAGAATTTGAAAAATAACTTCTCTAAACCGCATTTTGAGCGTTCTGGACATAAAACCTTCAATTTAAAGGCACATTATGCGTCAAAGTTAATTTTATCTAGTGCTTGAGCCATCGCCAAGGGTGTTCCGGACCCGTGGATCCCCCTAGGCTAGTGGTTGGGTAGGCTACTCGTCCCGACTACGCCTGTGGTCACTACTCTTATGTTCAAAAACTTTTTGACAAAAAAGTACTCGATAGCTACGAAACTTATGACGTTCTCTGACGTTGAAAGTGGAGTTCTCTGTTGCCGCTGTGACTGTAGCCGGAGGTCAGAGGTCACGCACATACACAAGCACCGCGCACTGGTCTCTGTTGCGTTAAGTGTTTTCTTTTTGAATTGGTTTCCTGTCCGGATTCGGTGCGTGCCGTGCCCACAATAAGTCTGATTCAGACTACTTGACAAAAGCCGGGCCTTGATTGATGTCCCAGATGCCTGCGCGCATATACAACGCATAATCTAGATGAAAAAGATAAAGTGTCCACTCTCACATCTCAGCTCACCCTTTACCTCCTACTTCTTTACGACTGTCTATCTATCTTCTCACCGTACGGGAGACAGCTGGTGGACGATATTATTTGAGATAGGCTCCATATTTAAAGCAGCAGACGTAGTTATAGGTAATCCAAAGCCAAGGCATTTAGAATATAGGCGTATTTTCTAAACGCCTTGATTCAAAGTAGCCCTGAGACTCAGTCTAATCTAATTTAAATTGCTGGACTATTCAAAAGTGGGCCTACCTAGACGCCCTTCAATAGGTGTTGGTCATTGCCTTTAAAACATTCATGAATGAGATTAGAATGAAAATTATATTAATCTGCTTTATTCATAGGAGTAAAACACTTTCATATTGAATAATCTCTGACAAATGATTATTATTAATATTCTTTTTTTAAAGATTGTGTCTTGAAGACACCGGTTAAACAGTATGAAACTAAATCAGATCAACAATTATGTACAAGTACATGGCTGATATTTTGTTGAGTTTTACTATTAGTTTTAATGAATTTTTAATATTTTTACTTTACCAGTCCTCTCGAAAGGAGTAAAATTGTTGTTCACTTAAAAGTACACTCCATGTACTTGTGAAATTGAATTATATTTTTCGCGCTCCGGCATGATGGAAAAGGATTCTATCACGCTTTTATCTTTATTGTACAAGGTTTTATTACTTCTGAAAAAATACTACTACGAAGTTCAATTTAATTAATGCAATTGTTTTCTTAGGTGTTGAGGTAAATGATGATACTAGAAAGGGAAGTGATAGCTGCGAGCCGTAGCAGGTATCTGTTCAATCAGAGAGATAAGCTGCGTTCTCGTAGGTCCTGTTCGTAACGGTGACCGATTAGAGTGGCCAGCAAAAAAGAAGACACTGTTCTCTGCTGTAAAATCACTTCCCGGTGGTTCGGAACCCACCTAAAACTGTAGGTCCAACTCATCAATCACAATCATCCAACTCATTACCCACGCTCAGGTTTCAGACCTATGTTGGCTTCATCCTCGAAAAAAAAGAAGATAAATGCCAATGATGAAATTAATGTCAAACTAGACAGGAATCGAGCTGGAGGATCAGTTCCAGCTGCTTTGATGTCTATAGGCTTACTACGAAGTTTAATTTAATTGATGCAATTGTTAGCGGAACATCAAAAAGCGAAGAACAGCTAGTCTACTTATCAATATTAAATTTGTTTCATTTTGATAATAAATCTATAAAGTTTAAAAAATATTCCATAATTTTCTAATTTTAAAATTGTCAATTCTTACTTATAAATTAACTGTTTAGTTTTTTTCAATTTTGACTTCTATTGGTTAGCTCCCTCTATTGTTAAATATGGGTGAGACAGGTGACAGGTCTCAGTCACATCGTATCAGCTATGTCAAAGACTGGCCAATAGTTTTTTAGCCTATAGCATTTCACTTTGTTTTTGTTTTGGTATTATTGTAACTGTTAAACATTCAGCATTTAGCTTGACTGTGGTTTGTCATTGAGAATGATTTATAATGTTCGTAAAAACAGTATATTTATTATGGCAGGCCTACCGAAGGTATTACTGTATTTATCTATAACTTCATCTATAAAACTTTTAATAGTCTCTTTTTTTATTAATGCTACATTATCGGCCATCGAGTTTTGTATACAGGCCTACCATGAATTTCATGTTCAATATCTACCACATCACCAAACACAAGAAGTTTATGGATACCAGTAGTATTTCAATCATTATCACAATAAAAGTATATGCACGTATTTATGAACGTTCCTTCAATCTCTTGATTCGAGAGACTCTTGAAATGCCTATATAAGTACATTACATTTCAAGAGTTCCTCGAGTCAAGAGACACTGAAGGAAAGTTCATAAAAAATATTTAAAAAAACTTTCTTTGGATACCGGACTGCTTAATGCTTCATTTTTAAAGTGAACATCTTAATATTCATATTTTGGAAAGAATCAGGAATTTTTTAGGCTACTTTAAAGTGAAATTTCTAGTTGAACTTGGTGATAACCTAAAATTTGGATTATTTTATTGGATACAAGCTGGCCCGACGCGCGTTGCTGCGATCTCATAAAAAATTATCCTTGTTTTTATCATTTGCCACCTCCCACTGAGGTTACATTTCAATTTTCAACCTTCTAGGACTATTTTCTTATTTCACTTTTATGTAACAAATAGGCTTTTATCCGATAATGATCAAATAAGCAATAATTAGTATCCGTTTTTTATTGTAGAGCTGTACTTTCATTTCTATGGTGAGGTTTCTCATATATGCTTTTTTTTAGACCATAACAAAAGTTGTAACTATTTCAATTAATGTTTTTCCGAACAGGTTCAACTTCTTATCACCTGTTATCTAGAACACATTATTACTAGATCTAGTACTCAATAATTTTTATTAAACTGGAATAATTCGGGAAGCCGTTACAATCTTTAAACTGTCTAAAGTTGATAAAGAAATTGAATACCGTATTCGAACTTTGGAAATTCGAATTATTTGATCACAAAAAACATGTGTTAAACATTTGTTATTGGTTGAAGTCAGTATAATCCCGCATGCCCAAAAAATTACCTGAGCACTGAAAAAGCATGACGATTACAGATGATTGGCAAACATACTTTTACCAGTTTGATAGACAAACGTTGTTTTTAGAATGATGATTTGCAAAACACAAACAGCTTGTCCATTGAAACAGCGTGTACAGCAGATCGAAAAATTTCAAATTATTTTCCATATGATTAAAATATCCCAGTAAGCTAGCTAGCCATGTACCCGTGCTTTGCATAGGCAAAACTTTAACCCCCTAAAAACACCCCTAAAATTGCGAATTTTGAAAAATCCTTTCTTATTGCACGGTGAAATCCTATAAGGATTGTTCATACGAAATTTCAAGTTCATAGGCCAAGTAGTTTTGGCTCTGCGTTGATGAGTGAGTCAGGGTATCATCCTTTTATAGATAGAGATTTCTAAAGAAAGCAGTTGTAGTGGGCTGTGCCTGTTGCTTCTTTACTTGATTGTGTTTTTGAAATAAAGGGAGAAATAAATAAAAAAGAATTATTAAATAAATAATAAGGCACCAGTATTTATTTGATATTGTGTTTTTGAAATAAATGAAGAAATAAATAAAAAAGATTTATTAAATAAATAATACGGCACCAGTATTTATTTAATTTTTTTTTTTTATTTCTTCATTTATTACAAAAACACAATCGAGTAAAGATAAAACAGGCACAGCCCACTACAACTGCTTTCTTAGATATTCAATCAAAAATCCAAATTTTAAGTTATGACCAAGTTCAACTAGAAATTTCACTTTGAAATTCAAGTCCTGCAAAACATCGATTCCTCATAGCTCATATGTGAAACATTCCAGCGTGCTACACTTCCTTTCCCAACAAAGCTAAATTCAAATTGCTTTTAGTTGATGAAGTTGATCAGTTGATGCAGTGCCAGTGCGTGCGCTAACATTCACAAAGTTGGTGGTTGCGCGAATGTGATGCGCACCTGATCAAATTAGCGTGCAGAGCTACTTCTAAATTTGTTGGAGAATTTTCATCAAAGGAAAATTGGATTCGCTATACGAATTTGATTTACACTTGGTACAGTGTTTACCATTTAGTAAAAAAGCCTATGTTTTATGTTTCAGATGTCAAAATTGGAGACATCAAAGTTTCATCGAAAAAAAACATTTCATATTAGGGCTATTCAACTTAAATCGATTACAAAATCAAAAGACCACACTTCCTCATTAATTTACAAGTTATGCGGGTTCTTCTTGTACATTTTAAAGTTGTCTTCATTATGCACTGGCCTCTTTTCCGACCAAGGTCATTTTACTATGCTAGAAGCATTGTTTCTCAAAATCCATAGGCCTATATTAAATTTCAAAAGTAGCCTGAGTATGGATCATGTTACTCCTGACTCCTGACACTTTTTGTGTTGGGCCTTCTCAAATTTCTGGTTATTATGTTTACGGCTCTTTCAACCCCTCCCGACAGGATGCTTTCTGTATTATAAATAACAAACAACTGCTAAGACTTCCAAAATCTAATGTATATATTTATTTTTTTTAATTATATTTTATTATAATTTTCAAATTATAGTATCAATATAATAATAGGAAATTTCAGATTCCTTTGGAAGTAGCTACTTTATTGATTAATAGTTTAAACGTGAGCTTGGTGAGTTTGATACTTGAAAACATACAGATTCACTTACATTAGATATTGGCATATTGTCATATAATAATAATCACATATTTATGTCAAAACAAAATGGTTACAAACAAACGTTATTAGATATTGGCGTATTGTCATATTATCATATAATAATACTCACAAGAATAGTCACATATTTATATGTAAAAAAAATGGTTACAAATAAACGTCTTAAATCATCATGTACGAGGAAAGACTTCGTATTGAAAATATACTCTTCAATCACTCTGTTTCAATATCAGGCTATTTGTGCAATATTTTCACCAGTATAAGTGAAAGTGACTCAATATCGCATTTTTATAATTATTTTTCGGCTCAAAAGTTTTTATGAAAATTTAATATTATAAACTATTTTTAACTGTTTTCAGTGTTTCGTTTCAATGAACTTTTAAATTAATAGTGGTTGAGTGAGAAGATTCATTCTGTTATTTTTAGAGTGAAGGTTTTCAGCAAATCTTAAATTTCTAGTCTGTGTTAACCTCAATGTTTTTGGACAATGTAACATTTATTCAAAATTGTGAAGCGAGCAGTTTTGGACTTGAGTCTGTTGCACCTTCACATTCGTTGCAAATTTCTCACAATAAATAAATAAATAGAATGGGAATCTTTCCAATTAAAATGCAAAATTTCCTACATTTCACTATGTTTTTTTTTTTTTAATTACGTTTTGAGGACTTACAAGACATATAGAGTAACTTATAAGACAGATCAGTTCAATAGTACTTACATATTGCCAACACTGGATAACACTACACATTAGTAACTGTTAAAATAGTTGAGTCTTAAATTTATCTGGAAGGAACTCTTGTAGCTTGTACCTACACTATAAAGTATAAAAGCTCTATTAACAAAATTGTTTTGTTTACATGATGTTGATACTCTTCAATGAATAATTCATTCCTATAATGATTTCCATTATTTGAATCCTTATTACACAGGATCGATTCCAATGAATATTTTATTCATTGACCATCTAACCATGTTATTTTTAATAATCCTCCACTAATCCTCCTCCTCCTCCACTTCCTCTTCCTCCTCCTCCTATTCCTCTTTCTCCACTTCATCCTCCTCTTTCTATTCCCCTCCTCCTCCTCCTCCAACAACAACAATGCGGAGGTTGTTGGCATGTTGTGGAAGTGGGGTATGAGGGTGAACGTCAAGAAGAAGAAGAAGAAGAAGAAGAAAAGTAGTAAAGGAGGGGAACTGCGTTGTTCCGGCTGCTCTGGCAAGCGCCACTCACTGACAGCAGCTTCCTCACGCACACGCACCGTTGCGTACACGAACCGGCGGGTGCGTAAGTGAGGGGTTGGTGCTTCCGTTGGGGTGAATGGTGCATGGTGCCTGGTGGAGGGGATGAGGGGAAACTTCTTGGTCTCCGAGTTGCCTGCTTGGTTTGTTGTTTTTGTACAATCGTGGACACAGTCGGACCCGAACTGGCAGGCTGGAGTACTACAGTACTTTCTTTATTAATCGAGCTTAGTGGTGTGTCAAACAAGTGGCCGTGGCTCTCCTTGTGCTTCAGAAGATCTTTGTGATCGCCACCCGAGTGGCAAGTGGTGGAGTCGTGCAAGTGTAAACAGACGCTCTCGTGTCAAGTTCTCGTAGAGTAGACATCGTTCGGCTTCACATCTACAGCTAACATACGGATCAAAAAGGACGCAGAAATGTGGTCCGTCGCATAGTGCTTGGCACGGTGAGTAATTTTTCCAATTCTTTAAAGTACCGTACATCATTTCTACAATCGATAATTAGCTGTACATGAAACTGTATTGCAGGAATACGATCTAGATTGAAACTATGTTTGAAAACTCATATGATTACAGTTGTTTTCATTGTTTAAAAAAAGCATTTATTGTTTTAAAAAAGACAATTGTGTTTGTGCACTATATATATATATATTTTTTTTTTTTTTTGGAGGATGAAGCCCACATAGGTCTGAGACCTGTGCGTGGATAATGAGTTGGATGATGGTGATTGATGAGTTGGACCTACAGTTTTAGGTGGGTTTCGAACCACCGGGAAGTGATTTTACAGCAGAAAACAGTGTCTTTTTTGGTGGCCAATCTAATCGGTCACCGTTACGAACAGGACCTACGGGAACACAGCTTTATCTCTATCTGATTGAACAGATACCTGCCACGGCTCGCGGCTATCACTTCCCTAATAAATAAAACCACTATACTAATAACTAGTAATTTAGTTATTAGTAATTAGGTACTAGTCTAGAAAGTTGAAAGCATAGTAGTATACTACTACATTTAATACTATGGTATTTTTACTTTTTATCATAATATCAACAACATTATGACACCACACTTTTGGTCCAAGTTATTCTTATGATAGTACTGATAAGAATTACCGTATAGTACTGATTATTTTATAGCTACTGATTTGTAGTTGAAACAAGGCAAAAATCTACTTTAAAACATTTTGTAATCAAGCGCCGAGGAAGAGCTTCATAGTTTGAAACGCGTCCCCCGCTTCTCAAAAAAGTCAGTTCTACATAGCAAGTTTCTACATATGAATAAAAGCATTCTCTTTCGAACCGACTGTTAAGTCGAGTATTATGCATAACATTAAAGATACAATAATTAATTACCTTTTTTAAGTATCAATCATATGTATTTATTGTGACAAAATTACAACGATTCATATGATTGTCAGTTTAGAATTATTCAATATTCATGAGTAATTATAGAAAACTAGCCGGCAGACTCGCTTCGCTCGCCTTAACCGTCTAGCCAGGGGGCTCCGCCCCCTGTACCCCCGGGGGGTCCAACTAATCTATATCTATATAATCGAAATACCACTGACTGACTCACTCACTCATTCATCACAGAAATAGGTGATTTTGGGGAGAATTTTGTTACCATTACTTAGTATGCATCTAGGGTCTTAATCAAACATATACTTTTCATAAACGTTGGCTTTTAGCTATTGAAATTATTTTGGTAGCTCGGGATAAGTTTGCTTTGTTTGAAACAAATTATTATTCATTAATAGACCTAACCTACTGAACTTGCCAGCCAAACAGCTTAAAGGAACAGCTGATAGAAGTCAACCGTTTTTAATCATATGGCAGACCCCTTAGCAGCGTTATTTACACTGTCTTTGAACATCAAAAGACTTTGCACTTTGCATGTAGGCTACCATACAGTCGGAGCCTTGCAATATGTGGGAAACATATGACTGGGTATGATGAAATGTTATTATGCCAGGTTGATGACATCTGTTAAGTGCAAATTTCAAAATATTTGGCTGTTTATCACCAAACTTTTCAAAAATAGTCGATTTTGGGCCCATTTTGGGGCTAATTTTGAAACTTTTTTCCAAGGTACATCTAAGGCCGATACTTAACATGAATACCAAATTTTATCTGATTTGACCTTATGGTTCTCTAGAAATTGTTGTCACCTAAATTTTCAAAAATCTTCAATTTTGGGCCCATTTTGGGGTAAATTTTGAAACCCTTTCTTAGCACGCGTCTAGTCCCCCTACTGAATACGTGTACCAAATTTTATCGTTTTTGGTCGAGTGGTTCCTGAGAAACTGTGATGAATGAGTCAGTCAGTGGTATTTCGATTATATATATATAGATAGATTAGTAATCAAATTAACAAAGGGGTTTGTGAAATAATGGTTTTCTTAAAAAACAACTATCTGACTATTTTTTTACTTTATTCTTAATTCTAGAAACTTGAAGAAGGGTATGTGGATGATTTTGAATAGGGTTTGAATTAAACCTGGAAAATCACAGTACAGAAAAGATATTAAAGTATCTTTTGAATTATTCTGTCACCATGATCAGTAAACGGTTTCTCTTGCTTGTCAGCATAAGAAAAATTATTAAACTTTTTGATCCCTTTGTCTTGATGTAGATAATGATCAGATAGTTGAGAAAATAAGTTTATCATCCTATCTGCTTTCAGTGCCACTCTGCTTTTATATGTACCGTATTCATTTCGTTTATCACATCAAGCATCATCCATATATTTGGATGACTCAAACTGTGAAGCGATGAGCTATGATGATGATATAAAAGATTCTCCCACTTCACTATCTATTGTCAGATAATAATTTGATACAATCCAGGAATTGCTATTATAGCAGATAACAGTATTAACGTCTATGTGGAAGAACCAACTCTTATCAGAATACCCATAAACTAACAATTCTCCAATTTTATTTGAGTTGTAAATCCTAATATCCTAGGGCTACCCTTCACATAATTTATTAGTTGCTTATCAGCTCATTTCTGTTTCCTCGAATGAACGAAGATTATACAAGGCTATATTTATCTATTTTCGAAGTTTACTATTATTATTATAACAAGCGGTCACAGCTATACCCCATAAAGATTTCGCAGTTTTCATCGATTTTATTCCATTGGGAAAACGAAGTGTGGGGAAATTGAGGGGATATAATAACTCCCTGAAGTTTCCAAACAAAATTAAAATAAAATGAAAATGATAAAGGGAAAGATAGTAAAAAAACTTGACAACGAGGAACAGCTAAGATAAACTAGTATCAGTAGTGTTATTACATATCACTTCCATTTATTTATTGAATATGTGTCACTGCTGATAGGAGGTGAAAAGTTTTGTTTTAGATGGTATCCCCGATATGGACTTATTGATACATAAATTTTCCCGAAAAACAATTTCTGGATTCACACCTAGTTCCTTTCACTCTCTATATTTTCCTCTAAGGCTACTACTACTATTACTAAAAAACTATTAAAGTATTAGTACGGTAGTAGAAAATCCTTCAAGTATATAATATTTTACTTCAAGTATTCTTAATACAGTACATAATATTATATAGGCTATAAGTATTGTTAGCAGTAGTAGTAAATAAGTAACAATATTAGGAAACTATTAAAAAAATCAAAAGTTATCAGTTGATGTAGTTTTTGTAAAGAACTTTGTCTATTTAACCATTTTATCCAAATAACAGGAAATCAAGAGGTTGTAGTACATTGAAATTAAAGGTTTTGGCAGTGAATTCAAGCATCAGCCGCACAGTTTTAAGAATATAGAAATGTTTAAAAACCAATTGAAAAAATATTTAGTTGATAATTTTATAGTGTACAATAGCTCCTTTTACATCAAAATTAAGCCTCGCCTCAATTAATAGATATAGTGAAATCATGGTAACTAGTGTATAAGATGTTATAATTGAGTAGCTTAGTTACAAACACGGCCAAGTGCCATTTGCAATTTTTTTCAGGAGAGAGCAAAAACTGTTTCTTATAGAAAAAAACTGTTTTAGTTGCAGTTTTTTTATGTGAATAGTCTAATGTCTTGAAAGTTGAATAGCGTTAAGATTTCAACCTTAATAATATAGGTTAATTAGTTATTTACAAAATAAAAATGGACATGGCCGGGTTTGTAACCAAGGTATGGAGCTGGCCGTTTTTGTAACCAAGCAGGTTTGGATCTGGCCGTTTTTGTAACAATTACTGCTGTATGATGGCAAATCTTTGAGGGTGGTTCTATTGATGAAACAGTTTTAAAAAAAAACATTATTTTATTTTTTCAAATTGTCAGCTCAACTGATAAAAAACTAATAAAGCACAAAAAATAGAAAAAAATTGAAAAGATTGAAAAAATTAAACCACAAATTCTACAATTTCGTCATTGTCATCATTCTCATCTGCACACTCACATTGTTCATCGACCAGTTGAAGACCACCATCATTATTATTATTATTATTATTATTATTGTCAATAATATTTTTGTACCACTCCAGATTGTTTACTTCAAACCAGTTTGCCCCGTAGTGCTTCTCAAGCAGTTTTTGAACGTCTCTGAGCTTCGCAGGATTAATTTTAACTGAGCCTGGTTCAATTTTATTAGGTCTGATTGTTGATAATTTCTTACCAGGCTTGTTCACCCTGAGAGCCTGAGCTGTCTCATTCATGTAAGACATCTCGCCTTGAACATCAAGACATTTATTGTGTGCATTATTTTTGGTTAAAATCAGTCTTCTCACCTTTGATATTTTAAAATGCAAATCTTTGGTTTCTTTAATAGATTCCTTAGCCTTTGATTTCCAATCGAAATCGTCCCAGTCTGTACCAAGTTTCTTCACAACACCATGAGCTGCAAAGCTTGTATGGTATTCCTCACGTGTAACAATGGTGTCTTTGGTTTTTATGTCTCTCTCAATGCAGCCGAATACCCTATCACTCGGCATAAAAGAATGACCAGTGATAGGGTATACCAGTTCCATTCTCTTGATGTGTGATGGACTACGAGCCAACCAATTCAAACACATAGTCAAAACAATAGTGTTTTTGTTTTGACCGTCGCATCCATCACACACCAAACGAATGGTATGTGTATCATTGAAGTCTCCATTATCAAGCCTGATCTGAAGTTCTTTAAAAATAGCTGACGCAACTTCATTGGAAGATTTACTAACTTCATTTTCTGACCATGTGTAAATTGAGACATTCTCCTTGCTTAAAGCTTTACCCCCACATGACACTCCAGCTACTGCTGTTAAATTGTAGCAATAGATTTGTCTTGAGTAATAACAGCTCTGATCTGGCAGTTTGGGTAGAGGCAGATTCTTCTGCATGTCAAAAGAAATAATAAACAGGCCTTGCTCATCCTGCTTCAAGAGTGAAAAAAACGCTTTGGCTTGCAGCTTATGAAGATTCAGCTGAGTTCTGAGTGATTGTTTCTCAGATTCATCACTCTCCCTTCCAATTCTCTCATTCAATTCAATACATTTAGAGCAAACATCTGTTGAAGGAGTGCAAAAACTTAAATTGAATTTTGTAAGAAACAATTTTCGAAACAGACCCTGTGTTATTTTTAAATCATTTTCAACAGATTTCTGATACATTCTCCACATTTTTGCAATGCTCAATGATGAATCAAGGTAGACTCTCTTACTATTTTTCCTAGAATAATGGGATTCTAATCCCTTAAAACTTTTAATGAATGCAATAGCTGACTCAATTCTGGCCCTGTACTTTTCCTCTTTTCGGTAACCTCCTCTCGTCTCTTGTGGTACATCACAACCGTTTTTTCTGAAACGAGTGAATGTCCCCTGCACGCGATGTTTAGTGATACCCAGAATATCAAGAAATGCTGCTCTACAAACTTCTATGCGGTTATCAACTTGGTTCTTTACGAAGTACTTGTAGACGAGTTTCTTCTCACCTCGATCTCCAGTTTTAGGACGATGTCGAGCAGGTGGTGCACAAGAGCAGTATTTTAGTATGAAAGCGTCCTGACTAGATTTTGTCTTTACACTATAGAAGGATTCATGAAAGTTCTTGACATCATTCATGGTGAGAAGGCTGCAGTTGAACGATGTCCCCCTATGGCCGCATTTTGGGAAAACTGGTAGATGCTTTGCAGAGTATCTGAAACAAATAAAAACATTTTCTGTTTCAGAAATTCAATTCCATTACAATTAAATAGTTTTGGGAAATTATTAAAATTAAGAGGTTATCAACACTGGTGTTAAGAGTATTAGCAGATAATAATAATAATATTATTATTTTGTGTAACCTGGCTGGCTCAGGTCTGGTGTCAGAGTTTTCAGGTCGCACCTGAGTAATTTCAGGGCCTCTGACATGACTCAACGACTGTTTTTTGAGGCAGCCGGGACCGACAGCTTAACGTGTCTCCATCCGAAACACGGGAAGTGGCCTGAGAAAATTTTCCGGTCTGACCAGGGATCGAACCCGTTTGTTAACAGAAGTTATGGGCTAAATAAAGCGTGTTGTTTCCTTCTTGATATATATGAATAAAAATGAATACATGGATTATTGAATAATAAAAAATGTATTTTTAACTCATAAGAGTTAACTTACAATGAAATAAGTAGAAAGATGATGCAAGCTAAAACCATAACATTCTTACCTTAGATGTTTTTGCTTGTTTGCCTTCCATTCAGCAGGATTTCTTTTTTTCTTCCGTGCACTACCGGGAGAAACTACTTCCACATTAATTTCCATTCTTGGTGAATATAATAATTATGTTTTGTTTAAATTAAAGTGTAAATTAATTCAATTGAAACAAAGTACACAATCTTTCTTCTAATCTCTTCTCTGAAATTACGACTGCAGACCAGAATGATTCAGAGTCACGTGGTCAGGTCAGGTGGTCAGATCACGTGGTCTGTTCAGGGTCATGTGACTCAAATCCTCTACTGCGATTGGCTTGGCTGGACTTGGCCGTTTTTGTAACAACATGGTTGTGGAACTGGCCAGGTTTTGTACCGAAGTAGCATTTTTGAATAGGTTTTAAGCATTGATCTGGCCGTTTTTGTAACAAACCGATGCCATAATCGGATTCAGCGTTCAAAATACTATAAGAATCTATTTAAATCTCATTTTTGAAATTTTTGGAGTTGGCCGTCTTTGTAACTGGGCTACTCAATTGTTGATCTGACTTGTCTTATACTCCTTATCCTTAACTGGAGCCTCCAAGACGTAATCTACAAAAAAAAAAAAAACATTACACGGTACAAGTATAGTAGGAGTGAGTATAACAAGAGAAAGACGGGCTTTCAAATGTCTTTAAAAATGGTCTAATTGTTTAAATATCTAAGTCTGTTTAATGATCTTAAATTTATTCAAATAATATCAGAAGCACCTTAAAAAATAAATTAATTGCTAAAAATTTATTCGTTCATTATTTTAAAATGCATTTTTATTATCATTATTTTTTATTGATTTGTTTTGTGATTCAAGACATGTATGGTCCTTACACTTGAAAAAAAACGGCATGAAAATGAATATCTTCAAAATGAATAGGATTTTTATTAAATTATAGGAAATTTTTATTATCGCTATTTTTTATTGGTGTGTTTTGTGATTCAAGATATACATATGATCATTACACATGAAAAAAGAAAAACTTTCAAAATGAATAGTATTTTTATTAAATTATAGTGAATTTGTATTATCAGTATTTTTATATTTGCCTTGTGGTTCAATTCATGTATGATGGATTACACAAGTAAAAAATAGCATGAAAATCAAGAATCAATGAAGATGAAGTCTGGTAAAGTGTACAGTCTATTGTGTGCATTACTAAAGCCTCTGTTTTCATCAACAAACACAAATTCCTCAGTGTTCTATTCTTGATGCAGACGTCTTCTTCCATTGAAAGCGCGCTTCCCCTCTTCGATTGAACTGTCCGACCCTCACACACTATTCCAGCTAAAGACCTAATCAGTTCAGCTCACTCACTCTCTCTCTCTTTCTGTCTTTCTTCTCCTCATCACCATCGATGACTCACTTGCATTATAAAGAAGGCCTTTTAATCTTCTCTAGACTCGGATCCTGTTGGAAAACGAATCATCAATGAATACTTAATCAAGTGTGCTATTCAATGCATGAAGGCCTGTAATAATGTACGAACATTCCTTAGAATACCGTACATAATTAAATACGAATTTCAATTTCATTTGGAATAGATCGTAAATTTAACTGTGCATTAAGTAACAAGAGAATGGAAAAAATCATGATTTGAATGAAAAAATGGTTTTGTGTTAATAAAAGGGTATAAAAGGATTCAAATGTAGAAACTATGGAAAAATGACTGATCTTATCATACTATAGTACAGATCCGTTCACGGTGCATGGCGCCTCGATGGAGCATGCGCACTGAGCGCCTTCACCCACTACTGTACCTGCTGCCTCGAGGTACAGTCAAGTTCAAATATTCCCTAATACCGCTCGCTGCCGTCTACCACTATGTTCACGACAAATTTCTGATTATTTCTTCTACTTGTTGCATTTTAATAATTAAAACATTATAAGCCATCCATCAGTAATTAATCTATTCGCCACATTACAAAGAAGAATTCAGTCCAAATCCCATGTTTGTACGACAATTACTTCACGAGTTATTGATTTATAACTATTCTCCTTTAGTGTGAATTGCTTTATTTAAGCGTGTGACATTCACAAATATTACTAGGATTACAATTATGTTTTAAGGCTGTGCGATAGGTCTTTGGAATTATTTTTCGTAGCTTTTGTATTGGCAATTATTAAGGTATTAAAATGTCATGTATTGCGGCTATGAAAAATTGTAAAAAATATTCAATGAAATATGGGCGCTCAAAATTGAAATTTCGGGGTTTTTTTGACGATGTTTATATCCCCTAGGATTGACTTAGAACTTCTGATAATTTTCTTATAACTAAGACACATCAGAGACTAAAAATACATCGCCTATTTTATATAATGATTGAAAAATTAGTTTTAAAAAGAATAATCTAAACTTTTCTGTACTTTTTAAAATTTATTTTGAAAAACCCAACTGTTGAATGACACAGAATGGAACAGTTAAAAAAGATAACATTTTAATGCATTAATAATCGCTAATATAAAAAACTCCAAAAAAGAATCATCACCAAAAACCTATCGCACAGCCACAAACACATATAAAGCATAAAAATATTACATACAATAGTACCCTATCACTAATATTTGTAGCCTCTGTGAAGTTAGTTTCAAAACTTGTTCAAAATTTACACTGTCCCGAAATTCTTTTTTTGATAATTTTACAAAAAAAATTACGTATATTATATACCATGTAGCTTGGCTACCATTACTTTACATAAACGGTTGTTTGGAGTACTTGATGTTTCTGTGTCGGACATAATAAAAAGTATGATAAAAGTATGTAATTAGAATTTGAGTGAAAGAATATGAGTCGTGTTTTTGTTCTGCCACATACTACAAACCCAAAAATATAGGTTTATATAACAAATATAGTTAGATGACAGTTTTATTCAGCGCCGGCCGCCAGCACCATTCGCTACCGCTACAAAGTCCAGCAGTTGACTGTATTGGACGTGACTGTACTTGACGGAACGGCTGGAGGGGAAGCGTGGTGGGAAAGACTTTCTGTCTCTCTCACACTGCCTCCCCTGCCACCAGCGAGACGCCAAGCACCGTGAAACGATCTGTATGTCATATTACTTGAGAAAATGAAAAATTTGAAAGGACAAACGCTTATGTTTTGTAAAAGTTAATGGGTTTCAGCTCAAGTTGATGAGCTTGAAATCTGCAGATGAAAAATATGTTTTGCTAAACATTAAGAGACAATAAAATTATTAACTTTTCATGTGAAATTTAACGACTTGCAGTTAAATAAATATTTGACTGCAAGTCGTTACATTTCACATGAAAAGTTAATATTAACAACGCAATTCGTCATGGAACAAGAAATCCAGGAAGACAATAAAACTTGTCATTATGTTCTTACTTCTATATGTCCTGCATTAATTATCCAAGAAATAAAGAAATAAGAACAAAAAGGAGGAGAGGAAAAATAAATGAACGCTCTGTTCAAGCGCTAATTTAGAATTCTATGAAAATACAGTGTGAAGTTGTAAAAATAGTAGACTCCTGTGAGCTTTAGAATGTTGAAAATTGTGTAGAGAACATTTTTTATCAACTAGTTCGGAGCGACATAGTACGTTTTACCATAGTCGAAGACAAACCATCAAGACGCACCTAATCTATGGTTTTACACATAAACAAAACATAATACCGACCCAGGAATAATGAATTATTTGCTTGATGCAGAAGTTCTTATCATTTGAAAGTAAATTTCAAATCTGATTCTTAATTGATATTTTTAGTCAAGTTTCTTCTATTTTGAATTGATTATTTATTTGATCTGGATTGAAAGCTTTAATCTCTACTAGGCCTTCTAACTTGTCTTCATTCAATCTTATATCGTGTCTAACTCACTGTAGAGAACCGTGACATGCTGGTACTTAAGATATGAATAGTCGCGGATGTATTTGGAATCAAGTGTTCTAAAATAACTATCTTGAGCGGAAGGTTTTCTTCAATCGACAGACTGAGTTGATGGGTGGTCTGACAATCCATTTCTCCTCTGATTTCTGGCTTCCATCAGAACATTTTGTTGTAGACTTGAAGCCTCTTTCAATGGAGGCTCTGCTGTTCAATGTATTGAATTTCCAAATTTTATTCTATTAATCTTACTTCCCTATTCACACCACATGACGTGTCCTTTTTTAACTGGGTACTTTCTCTTTCCCTCTGCTTATCACTACACATACAATTCACTCAACAAAATCCTTTTTTAACAAGTTGGTTTGAATGGTTTATATCACATTATATATCTTCATTTACTGAAATCTCAATGAGCTCAATGAAGTCTGAAATGGGAATTATTTTTTTAAACCTATTCTTGTCATTATAAATATCCAATAATGGAGTGCAATATTACGGTTTTTCAATACAATATATTTTTCCAGTACATTATATTAGTTAATGGGAAACTGCACTTGAAGCTAGGTTTGATCATGATAATGCCATGTAACTATAGTAAAATTTAGACCAGCATTCTATAGCAGGTTAGCAGGGTGTTCCTAGTTTCCCTGTCAATGCAGATTGAAACGCACCAGTCGCTTGTCACGGCATTTCGAGCACAGCAGAGAAGAGTCTGTTCACATGTTGTTCTGCAAGTTGCGTGACGAAAACTATTTCCAAGCCTCAAGAGTTGGGGAAATATTTTCTTTGTGCACCATTTCTGAATGGTTTTGTAGTTTAGGTATAGATAGTTATTCATTTATTACTCTCGTGCATCTCATGTAGGTAACTATGTTCGAAGCTTAGTTGAATTATTAACCTTGTAATAATTTTTAAAATGAGTAGGCTAACTAACATGGATATAATAATCCATTTTATATAATCCGCGGCAATATATCTGTACATTCATCCTGAATACAATAGTCAGTCATAAACTGACAGAGAGAGGAAGAGAAAGTAATATTGTGGCCGGCAGAGTGGGAGTACCAAGGAGCCAAAAAAAAAAAAAATAAACTTGTAAATAAATTCCTGGATTTCTTGTTCCATGACAAACTGCGTTGTTAATATTAACTTTTTAAGTGAATTCAATGAATTGCAGTCAATTTTTATATTAATTACTGTAACTTTTACAATAATTGACTGCAAGTCGTTGAATTCACCTAAAAAGTTAATTAAAAATAAATTCTGGATACTAGCACACCTGAATATAGCAAGAATTCCTGTTTATTTGTTGTTCATTATATTCTCTAAAATAATTATAATTTAATTAGTCAAATTGAAAATAATAAGAAACGAGTCGATCTAAAATAAATGTCTTGAACTTATCTTGAAAATTAAAACGAAGTAGGCCTAACATGTAAATATGAGCTCCTCCACATTATAATATTCTCTGTTACAATCAATATATGGATATTTTTTCGAATTAAAAATCTGTGATCAATATTTGCATTCCTCCAGTTTAAGTGAGTGGAAATCATCATTTAAATAGGAATCGGCCAGTTTCAATATAAATATTAAGAATATTTTGATGTGACGGCCGTTTCAGACTAGTGTGGTGCTTCTTCAGACACAGCTGGTGATTACCGAAGCCAGATTTGATTATTTTAAATTATAGTTGGGCTTTATTGTGTAAAGTGTGATAAATATGATGAAGAACAAAGTTTATTTATTAGTTATTCTATGTCTGTCTAGTTAGTCTGGCTTGATGAGATGAGGGATGAGAGGACAATTTGTCTAAATTTTTATTATTGGAATAATTTTTATAAAAAGTGTGAATGAGGTGACAGTCAAATATTAAAAATATTATTAGTTTTTATAGTTTTGTGTAGGCTACTATTTGTCTACATTTAGTTTTTGGGTTTTTGCATGCTGTGTAAAATGCCTGAGTTACAGCCAATTCCTTAAAACCATCACTGCAAGAGCATAGAAATTATCACAGTACAATATACGATTATCTTATATAAAATCGTATATAAGTAGCCTATACCGTTTAATACAATTTTGAGCTTCATAAAGGACAACCGTTTAAGAATGGAAAATAAATTCAGTAATAAGCAGGATGCCTAGAAGTTGAGATGTTTTTATTAATCGGGGTCATTGACTGACTGTTTAGCGGCTACAAACATAATTATTCATCTGACAATTATTCTTTCTAGGCCCAGTTCGACATTAATTAGGTTCAACTTGGCCTTCTTGGTAGTTTAAAAAGAAGCTAACACTTGAAGCTCAGTTCAATAAAAGCATTTACAATAGCTTTCTTATCAAGAGTTATTTTCTCTCTTCAACGACGTTCTCTCATATTCAACTTTGTCGGAAACGTTGAAAAATATCTGGTAAATGTCTTCTCACACAATATTAATAATTTGTCGTCCGCAGTCGCCATTGGAAAATGGGAAAATGATATTTTCTCCATATGATAAAGATTAATTATCGAAGATGCTGAGCCGAAACATCGCAAGTCTTTCAAAACATCACCATGCACTTTATCTATCAGCACTTCAATAGGTCATTCATTACTATCTTGCGTATGCAGCAGTAATGTAGCTTTATAAAAAATCTCCAGCATGTTCTCAAATTGGAGTTTTTATTCAAGGAGTCTTTATCCTAAATGCATTAGGCCAAATCCAATAAGTTATTCGTCATGAAATATTTTCAACGAAAATTTATCTTTTTCCTGCTCTTCCTTCTTCTTTTTGGAACAATTAAAATTTCAATTTTCTGGGGAGCAGAAAATAATGTGTTTTTAACAAAAGCTTTTACTTCTCCAACAAAGTCTATTCTAAGTAATTATTGCTTATCATGTCTGAGGTTGTGGCTTGATATTTATAAATCTAGGTTCTAGACATTTTAGTGTAGTATTGGTATTTTTAGATTTTGACTCCAGCCAGTTCAAAAAAATTGGACAAATCACAAAGTCGTATTGTACCAGACTTAAAACAATAGATCATATTTAATGGAAAAAGTCTTCTAATTAAATTTATGCATGGTGGAAGAAGTCAGTGCAGAAGATTATTGGCATATGAACTGAAATCTTATATTCTTGAAATCAATATTAAATCAATATTCTTGAAATCTCTTTTAAAGCCATCTCAAGAACTTTATTCCACTGAAAAAACATACACAGGGCACTTGCAACCAGATAAGGAACAAGCATTTCTTGTTGATTCTTGGTATTTGCAAATCTGCTAACCCAACCCCCCCCCCCTCCCCCCCACACAGAAATATGATTTATTTGCAATCCTATGCAGATGAAGGTGCGGAGATCGTATGAGAATTCAAGATGCCTTCACCCCATTAGAAACAGTGATTCACCACTTCAATATTATTCTCTTATTTTTGTAAAGTATATTGCCTTATTCGTATTGAGTATCACAGCTTTGCTATATTATTCTTTTGAATAAGTGAATAGAGTTGTTTTCCTGGATTCTGAATTCTCTTGAAATTTTAATTTATATATAGGCAACTTGATTCAGGAAGACTGAACAATTCTAAAACATACATGCCAATGTATGCATAGAATTCCTTGAACGGTAGCAATAAAGATTTTTCTAGAAATTTAATGTTCAAATTCATCGACCTCTGAAGGTCTTTCTATGAATTTTGGAGAATTTGTTCAACCTTTATCCGATTTTAAAGAAGTTATCAGGATTTTTCAATGAACTCAAGGTTTAAATTTATATTTTTTATTTGCAGAGTGTCTATTTCATATTTACTAAAATACACAAAACTCTCTTGATTTCAAAGAATTTTTTCAGTCTTTATACAATTTATTAGTGAGTGTGGCCAAAGTTTTTCCGAGTGAAAACGTTCTTAAATAAAAAGAGCTTAAATGGCGATTTAGTATTTGTACAATTTTCTTGCGTTTTGAAGGATTTCTCGATTTTAAATCAAAAACCCAAGCGTTAGTGAGTTGGGACAAAGTCTTCTCGGAATGAGAACGCTCTCAAATAAAGGAAGCTTCAATTGCGAACGAAATGCAGAGATGTGAAATGACGTGACTCATCGTGTATTAGAAAGTGAAGGCCTGCCTCCTGTGCAACCCTCGTACGACTACTCTCCTGCTATGGTGCTCCCCTTTCATTCTTGTAGGACGCCGCGAGGGTGAAATTATAGCACTCGCCATACACAACTCCAACAAAGAACCCGAACCCAGATCCTTAGCCAGCTTGTAAGGATCCCATATTGTGGTAAAATATGGGCTTAATTGGAGAAAACACGAACCAAGCAATTTAGGAAACATGTCAGGTATAGCTTCAGTCAAAAAGAGATTTTCTTCGTATTCCAGAAATCATTCATTAACCATATTTGAGGCGACCATTTGTGAAACATGGTATTTAATTTGTTTATGAGATTCATTTTTCCGTATTATTGGATCCCTTCCAGCCAATTCTATTGACTCGTGAGAAGAATTTTTGAAAAAATTAATTTCAAATAGGGGAAAAGTTTTAAATATGGCGACACACAGGTTTTAATGTACAGCGTGAACATTCAGGAGCCAATTCCCACAAAATTACTCTTTGTTACTTACAGTGGAAAAACTATAAAAACTATTTAGTTAAGTTGATCTAAGTATTTTTTTTCTTTGTAACTTCTTGGTTTCTCTCCTAATAATTGATTGTTTTATAATTATTATTATTTTCTATCATGTATAATTTTTTACCTGTGTATTTTTTTTTCATTTGCTTGTTTGTATTTGCGGAAATAAAGATTATTATTATTATAACTAAGATGAATCCCGCTGATGGATCCCCAATGAATAAGACTTGAAGTTGTCACCGCCACATTTATCGAAAACAGTGAGATACTAGTTTCGGTTGGTTCACCATTATCAATCTCAAACTAAAACTAAAGTACAGAGTAGCTGAATATTATACTAAACACGGAATTATACAACTGGATGCGAGAGGAAGTGCCTCTGATATGCTGATGTTCATTGAAGGTATGTGATTGGCTGAAGGCTAAAACAAGACACGCCCACTGGTGGGAGGAGCAACAAGCCAAAGTAGGTGTCAAAATCAAGAACCAAAACCGTGAACATGTAGAAAACCACAAACAAGAACAATACACAAGTAAGCTGGAATTAAAAAAGTTTAAAATTAAAAATTGAAGCTCCCTGAAATGCATCAAGGTCAACTGAGAGAAACACGAAAGTACCGTTTTTAAAATGTAGGCCAGAATGATGAGACCAAGTTAGTTGTATTGAATTGGTTGAAATAAAGTTGATCGTTCAGACTAGTATTAGAACCGTTTCTCACGCCAGCCTACAGCAGTTATCTCCAAAGCTTCCAAAATGTTCAATTGTCTGCCTTTGCCAATCAAATGCAGAAATTCAACATTTTCTTCGGCCTTGAACTTGTGTCCATTAGTAATGAGATGCTCTGCAAAATTTGAGTCTCCCTTTTGGGTTTTCCAATCTCTAATACGTTTATTTATTCTACATTTGAAACTTCCACCGGTCTGACCCACATTAGCAGGCATTACAATCACCGCAATTCACTTTATAAACTCCACTTTTATCCCAGATATCAATTTTTTTACTACACCCGAACAAACTCTTCAACCATCTTCACCTCCTGCTGTGCATTTCAAAGTATCTAGAACCCAACCCCCCCCCCCCCCCCCCCCACATGGCACAACAAACTTCATTGATCAATTCGCCCCATGACACTCTAGGTACGCCCAGGCCCAATTCTATAACTGGGCAACATGGGCACTTGCCCAGAGGCGCAAGCGTACAAAGGGGCGCAAGGGTTTTGGGTCATAAAAATTATTTAAAATTGAAAAATTTCAACCATATTAAGGCAGTATAATTATGCCGATAAAAGTTTATAAATTTAAAAAACTATAAAAAATAATAGAGCTGAAAAATCAAAATTTTAAGGTAGCACAACCATTCGATGACTTGACTAACGATAAAACTCAGACTCCTGACACGCTTGGCAGCTGTTGGTTCAGAAAAACAATGGGAAATTTTCCCAACCATTTTTTTAACAGTGATTTGGAATGATATATTGCAGAGAGTGAACAAAACAAGTGAGAGTTTACAAAAAGAAGAACTGGACTTGATTGGTGCCACTCGAGAGCTAGAGACTGTCTATGTTTTTGAAGGAGAAAGGTAATAGTAGTGAAATTTACAACCATGAAGCTATCTATAGCTTTGAAAGTAGCTGGGTTAATCAACCCTTCATATGAAAGGTCATGAAAACGTACCATATTTTCACATGAAGAGAGGTATAAAGAATATAAAAATATGGATCCCAGGGGCAGATTTCGATGTGGAGTAATCAGACCAATTTTCGACCATCTGGTAGTTCAACTTGATAAGAGAAAAGACAACTACAAGACGCTGAGTCAACGATTTGAAATGTTCAGCTCTCTTAGAGAAAAGCAGAATGACGATATAAGAGAGCAGGCTCAAAGGGTAGCTCAATGTTACTCCAATGACATTTACAAGGAAGACTGTGCAAGAGTGTCTACATTTTAAATTTTATATGGAAGCTGAAAACGTCACAAAAAATAGGGAGTATATAAAAAAAACACAGCTTCGAAAGTACAATCCCAATCTTGGTGGTAGCTATTCGAATTTACTTAACATTGCCAATCACAAATTGCACAACTGAGAGGAGCTTTTCGGCTTTAAAAATAATAAAATCTGAAAATCGTTCTACAATAAAAGACGAAAAGCTGAATAGCTTAATGCTGTTATGTAATCAGTGACATTACACTGAAACTTGATTTCAAAGATATAATTGATAGGCTAGTTTTGCTTCATCAAAGATCAGTAGAAAAAAAGCAATAATGTAAATAGGATATAAGGAGAAAGTATGAGGATGAATAATGAATAGAGAAAGTATGAGGAATATGTATAAATATATATATATATATATATATATATATATATATATATATATATATAAAGTATAGTAATAAGAGAAAGAAAGTATAAAGGAAATAAGAGATAAATTATGTTTGAAGTATTAAAGTTGTTTTCAAGACTCAATTAAAAAGTGAACATAGGCTATAGTTGAAATAAAATGAGCTATGGCTATGTAAAGAAATAAGCGTTTGCAATAGTTAAGATTTATTTTTTAGGGCGGGTGGGTGGTTAGATCCTTTATACTGTAAAATACAAGGTTGTTATTATGAGACCTCAATCATAACACCTACGCCTGTAACTGCAGTAATAATACTTGCAAGTTTTTACAGTAGCCGGTTGCCAGTCCGAGACATGGCGGGTCCATAGGTGGTGGAAAGACTTACCGACTCACCAAATTTAAGGAGTTCGGTGGAGTTAAGGGAGAAATCCGTCCCGAACCAAAACTGGCATGGATGAATTAATCCGGGTGGTGGGGGGGGGGGGGGGGGCATTTCTTTAATTTGCCCAGGGGCGCTATAAAGGTTAAAATTAAAAACGGGCCTGGGTACGCCACTGCCTACTTACCATGTTTTTCAAGCGGATGCCTCATTCGTGTGTTAATAATAAAAGTTGACATATAACATAGACAGATAGGCTTTTATTTGTGCACAAAATCATACTGATATAACTTCTCTCATGAGAAATAATTTTCGGAAAACAACTATAGTAATCTCCAAACTTGAAGCAAAATTTGACCATTCTCAATCCTCTTACGGCATTTTGCCTCGGTTTCTTTCAAACATTAATTTGATCGTCTTTTAATTTAGTGGACCAATTCTGTTATAAGTATGAGCCAAATTGTAGCACTATTCTGTGTTGAAATTTTCTCCTAAACTACAAAATGAACGTACATTACCCAGTTTGAAAGCAACCAGAGAACGGAAAAATATAAAATACTTAGAAAGTGAGGAATTTGCTTCTTAAATTAACCAGATATGAAGTATCACTTGGGTCGAGTAGGTCTTGCATGTGTATGTTGTAGAAGCAATTCTCAGGTTTACACAGCAATAAAGTCCTAAAGAGAGGCAAAACTCCTAAGAACCTTAAGAGATGGAAGCGGAGGGAAATTTTTTAATTGGATGTGAACCGGAAACTCCAGAGTCTTAAAAACACCCTCCACTTATCTGCATTGCAGACGCTTACATTACTGTATTGGCGCCTCTGTAGAGGTTTTTTAATATCAGGCTTGAGAGCTGGAGATCGAACTCCAAGCAAGAGTCAAAGCGTATAGTAATTTTATAGCCGCTATAAAATATCACTTTTCACATGAAACCAACCCATTTTTATCATATTAAGTCTTATTGATCTTAGCATCATAGGTCTTATTGAATTGCTAACAGTTTTATTCATCTCTATAAGAATAAGAATTTATTGACTCCTTGTACAACTTGTTCTGTGAATAAATACACAATAATTTCCAAAAAAAATATAAAAAAAAGAAAAAAAGACTCTTATCAGTGGAAGTATTAATTATATGATATAATATAATATATTATTAATTATTATATTCTATGAAATATTGTATTATCTTGTATTTATATTGACAAACACTGTTTTAGTAAATCTTTGTTGTATTCACACAAACCTATGTGACGAACAAGATTTAACCTGGTCTAAAATTCTCTTTAGTCTATTACATTTTAATTATATTAGGTGCTATAATATTATATACTAAAATGGGCCCAGCACCAATAGAAACGTAATCTGTGCTAAGCAGTACTGCATTACTTTATTTAAAGCTCATGAATTTGATTAGTTTAATACAAAAAATGTATGCAAAATATACAACGAAGATTAGAAAGCAAATATTGAAAAAGGTACCTAAATAATCTAGATGTTTACTTGTTGTAAATGAGTTCTTCACCAAGAGTGCGATGATAATCAAAAATAGAATGTTATAATGCAGTTGAACTCTTGCACAACGAAATTGATTATCCAGGCAAAAAAATCGTTCTTATGCCCGGTTTTTGAGTTTTCATGGACCATTAATGGACCATTAACACAATGCTGGAGCAATGGGTTAATGATCCATTAAACTCAATGAACTACTCAGAAACCGGGCATTAGAGGTATTCTTTAATGAGAGTTATTCTTCAATGAGAGGTCATCTTGCCAGGATCATCTTGGAAGTTCTTTTCATAGAAGTTTGACTGTACTTTGAAAATAGAAGCGAGGGTTTGGGCAACTTGTTTATGTTAATTTATTTGAACAATTGGATATAACTTTCGCTTGTTTATTAAATATTTATGTACTTCGCAAAAAATAACACAATTGCTGTGTTCTATTTGCATCAAGCCCAAAACTCCAGGTCAAAAAGTTGACTTTTAATTCTATTAAGTATTCAATTACAACCAGAGATTTTAATAACAGTACACTCAATCAGTGCAATAATGATTAACTGTAAAAAATAACTTACTCAACTCTGATTCCTGACAATTGAGTTGGAAAGTACATATATCTCATACAGCTGTATATAGCTCTACTATTTTTACCATGAGACCATGAATGGTTATTGTAGTATTTAAAACTTCAAATCAATATGAAATTTATAATTAACTGCAAATAATCGATAACTAGGTGATAAGTATTCAATTTTTAGGTGATAGGTGAAAAAGTTTTTTCATTGAGTTGCAGTCTACTGTTTTTTCAATATTTCAAGATTTTGAGCACTGGCTCACTTGAACCAAAAATTAACTAATAATTAATTATTAATTAATGGGTGGAATGTGAAGGATGGACCATTAATGTTCACCATAGCTCCAAAACTTTGAGCACTATATGAAGCACGCATTTACCATATTTATAGAGAAATACAATCGATAAATATTTACCATAATAATAAAAAATTTGCCAGCTCTTCGAGCCGCAAGCTTGGATCAATTATAATAAATTGAAGGGCAATCATTTCTCACACCATTGAGCAAAAAATGAAATTTATTGTAGCAGACAAGGATAGATATATGTGCGTAGAACGTAAATAACTATGACATTTTGAGATCGAGAGAAGCTCTGAGAGAAAGCCCTGCTTTCTGTTTCCCCAGATAATTCACGCTTCAATGAATGCTTCCCCAGGGACAAGAGATATTTTTAGATTTAAAATGATCGATCACATTCTAAAATTAATTTTTGTTTATTATATTATCGGATCAATGTATGTAATGTGATGGCATAGAGTAATGAAATAAAATGAATAAGGTTATAGTTGAATATGTAAAAGTTATAGTTAAAATAAATTGAAGGGTAATAATTTTTTAATAAATACAAAAAAAACCAATCAGAACAATTATGTGGTTGAACGTTGAACATTGGTACCGAAACGCCAGCTTACAAAGCTACTTTGTTGATTCATCATGATTGAGACTAGCTTAATAAATCTATCAAGTGTTGACATTTCATGATTACAAGCATGCAATTAAATTCATCTTGCAAAGAACTCCTCACATATCACATATCTTTCTGTATGACTACAATTCTATTTTTGGTTCAAGTGAACTTGGATCAATTGAACATGCTCAACATCTTAATATAGAACGAAACAGTGGACGGCATATCAATGGAAGCTGTAATAATAATATTTTCAAGTTACAGTATAAGGAAAAGGAGAACTGAAACAATAAAAAATTGCATAAGAGATATCGAACTGGATATTAACAAGTTTCAGTTGCTTGTGTAGAGGTCTACTGTAATTATAATTATTAAAGTAAACGTATGGCATTTATTCCATGGTAACCTCACTGTTCCAACCATGATTGGAAAACATGGTGGTTCTACAATTTCAGGATTTCGAACTACCAATTCACCTGGTTACAAATCTAGATCAATGAAGGCTATGCACTAGCTTTTTGTCTTACTTGATTATTATCCTTTTCATGGACTGTTTCATAAAATTATGTAGTAGATCACAATTGTAATTTCTCGTTTTTAAGATCTTGAGAATATTTGTTTTTTTTTTTAATTATTAGAAAGATATAACAAAGAAACTACACTTTCAATTCAAATATGTATTGTGAAATTTAACAGAATTAATTTTGAATTTTCTTTAAATAATATAAATTTATTCAGTTGCTGACATTTAGCAATCCAATAAATTGTAACACCTTCAAAAATAACTCCAGTTAATAAAGGCCTAATTATAAGCTATATAGTATTTTACACAGTGGCGAATCCATGGGCGGGAAAAGGCGAAATTCACCCCCCCCCCCCCGCCTAAAACGCAGAAGAAAAATAAGTAAAAAAGAGGAAGAAAGAGAAGTGATAAAAACAGTAAAAAATGGAAAATAGAAGAAATTGATGGAGAGTTTTCAAATTTGTAGAAAAGCAAGAAAAATGAGACAGCATTGTCAAACCAACAATTAATTTTTTATTGTAAACATGGCATAACTATGGGGGATCAGGGGTATAGACCCCCCCCACCATAGACCCAGAAACAAATGAAATCTCGGAATTTTAACAAGCACTGAGAGACAATCATTTTTGACAAAAGAGTCAGAAAATACGTCTTGAATCACTGAAAATGTGGCTGGTTTAGAGGCATTATATTCAAAAACATTCAAGACAACAACACAGGAGCTAGATAAAATTTCCTTCGACACAACGTGAGTTGAAATGTTAAATTAGAAGAATTCATTTCTCTATCTAATCACTTAAAATGTCGTTTTAGAGAGGTAATTTTCAAAAAGTTTCTCTGAGAGTACCCCCGAAACCCCGTTCTGAGATGAATAGTCATGAATATTGCCTTAATTTATCGATAAAGTTCTCTTTAAACCCCTGCTGTGTAGACCTACTACTTCAAATTACTATTGTAATTATTGTACCGAGAGTCTAACCCTCCACACAATATCTTTGATCACCCCCCTCCCCTATACTGACCCTGTAGGGTCTGAATCTCCCATTGACAATAACAAGATAAAATTTACTCTGACACATAACGTGGATTGAAGTGTTAAATTTTAAAAAATCATTCCTCATTTCCACTTGAAATGTCGTTTTAGAGAGGTAATTGTTCAAAAAAATTCTCGGTGAGAGCACCCGTTTTCAAATAAAACCACCCCTGAGTAGTCCCCTGTTCAATCCAAATTACTATTTTAATTATTGTACCGAGAGTCTAACCCTCCCCGCAACATCTTTGATCATCCCCCTCCACATAGACTCACCCTGTTTCAATCTATTTTACCCTGTAAATATGCCACTGCTTTGTGTAATGTAACGATACATTGCAGTGTAATTTCTATCGAAACAACGAAACAATTTAAAGTTCATTAAAATTTGTGTCTCATTATTGTTTATGCCTTCTAGAAACAAATAGCTCATAATGTAATTATTTTTCTAATAAATCTTTATTGTTTATGATACAATAATTCCATAGCAGACAGTCAAGAGCACAACATTTTTGGACTAAGGATCTAAGGTAATAATGATACCTGGTGAATGTAAAGTAGGGTTAAAGGAAACCAATATTTGTTTTATTTAATAAAGTGTCCCTAGAAACACAAGCTCTGCCCAAAGATAAGTTTAAAAAGTAGATGAAGATATTTTTAAATAATTCTGCTTGAGTGTGAAATCTAGTCAGCTCAGGATCCAAGATTCATATTAAGTTATCTAGATGCTACATGATATTTTTTTGTATTGATAGCTGCTGCCTTTAGTTAGTGTTCTGCGCCTATTAATGCTACCTATTTCTTGTATTTTCTGAGATTTCTGTGAAAATTGTATGATGAGGTTCATTTAATTCATTTAATACAATTCATGTTATTTGTTGAACAATAACATAAATGCAATTTTAATGAAGTTCATATTATTAACACTTCGATGTGATATTCTCACTTAATTTTTTTGTGAAATATAAACATTAAAAAATGGGTTCAACTTAAATTTTTTCTACATTAATTATTTCATTTACACTGAGACTGTGTATCCATTAGTTCGTTTCGGTTTGGCAGTATAGAAAGTTCAATAGAACGTTTATCACGAAACAGGTCGTATTAACAGTGTTAAAAGTTTAATTTTGTTAAAAGTTTTTTGAACATTCGAATGGATTTACAAAGATCAATAGTTTTTGAGGCGGAAAACACCCTCAAATTCACAATTGTAAAGCTCATTTTCAAACACCCCGGGCCATCATCCCCCCTGATGGTCCCCCCCCCCATATCTGTTGCTGGATCCACCCTTGATTTGACAATGTTTGGTAAAGAACGTTACACAAAAATGTGAGGCTCAAGTCTGTCAATGATGAGCTTTCTAATATCTTCAAGTGTCACACATGTAGCACCACATTACCAGTCAATGTTTTCTATGTATTTTCGTATTTTTTAAAGATTTCTGATTTCATACAAAATTTTTCTAAACAAAATAGCCCATGTTTTAAAAGAATTATTGATGGATATTCATTTCAGCTGCTCCTGAGAGCAATACAAATTATAATTGCATATAATGGTCACAGTTTTTACAATGTCACAGTTTTTACAATGTCACAGTTTTTACAATTTCATAGTTTTTACAATTAACAATTGATTATCCATGATAAAATTACCATCATGTCATTCCATCTTTGTCACAGTACTGGTTTTTTAAACATTTTACACTATACGTATAGTACTGTGCATTCTTCTATTACCTGCTCAAGTCCTGAATGTATGAGAAAATTTAGAGCTTGATGTCTTCAATAATTATAATATAAGATAATATTCAAAGCTAGATCTTGAAGTATAAATACGTCGATAACAAGGGAACTAGGCACAATGGTACAAAACAATTCCTGAGCATTGTAATTTTGACAGGTAAACAGAGAGAGTCCGGTGCCTGTGGTTGACTTCATGTTGATATGCCTTCTGCCTCTCCTCCCCCCCCCCCCAAACATGTGGGATGTTTTCACCCTTTGTCTTTGTGCCAGTGTGGGTGTGAAAATGTTTGTGCAGGAGGCAAAAGCCTAGGCGCTATTTAGCCGCCCCCGATGTTTTGATATGGAGGGTGAATGTGGTACAGGCACAGCTGAGCCCTTCATTTCCCGACTATGACGTCATCACTTCGACTGATAAGGCCTGTCGCAGCCCACCACTCCAACTTTGAGGCTTTACAAGCAGAAACTGATAGGCTCTCACGTTTTTGTGATGAGCGTGAGACACTTACTAATTAGTGATATTAGAGATTCATGTAGGCCTATAATTTTTCATAGGGTTTGAAGTTTGAGAAAGTATTGATTTTTATAAGGTCTCGTATAAATTACCTAGAACCGACGCAAATCGCAGGCTTGGTGACGTGAAGCAGGATGATATTTTAAGAAATAATGAATTTCTGTGCAAAATACAGGAAAGAGTGAGTCTTAACATTTAAGGAAACACATAAATGAATCTCTGAACGAATGTATAAGAGAAGAGAGTGAGATCAAATTTATTTCTTTATCTAAAAAAAAAGCCTATGTTTCTATTTCAACGATCAACGCACGCAAATATTACAAACAAGAAAAATAAAACGCAACAAACCGGAAAACTGCAAGCACTCTCAGTCAACAAAACTTATACAGGCTTCATTCAAGAAGTCTACACTTAAATAATGCTAATACACAAGAACAAACAGGTAATAAACTTTTTTTCTCGAAGACTGAGGGCTAATGCTAATGCTTGCCAATAATACAAACAATAAAAACACAATGAAACTTCCACAGTTTTCATTTAAGAAGTCTACAGATGAGTAGTAGGTACAAATACACAATAACAAACAGTTAATAAACAGTTTAGCTCCAAGACTGGGGACTAATGCTTACTGGTCATTGGTTCCATAGATCATTGATAAATTATGAAGACTATATGATAGAGGATTTTAAGCTCATTTAATTCTGTTTTGGTTCCGTCTGCTATAATTAGATTCAATCAATTATGCCATATCGATAAGTAGAGAATAGCTTCGAGATATTGATTCTTTAAAAAAGAAAATTAGAATTCAATAAATTTAGGCTATACGATAGCTCGTTATTAGATCATGGTTATGGTTTGGGTAGTAATAGCCGTGAGTCGTAGCAGGTATCTGTTCAATCAGATAGAGATAAGGTGCGAATTCCTTGTCCCTCTGTGTAAGGGTGACCGATTGGATTGGCCTGCAAAAAAGATTCTGTCTTCTCATGTAAAATCACTTCCCGGACGTCCGTAACCTACCTAAAGATGTAGGTCCAATTCATCAATCACCATCATCCAGTTCATTACCCACGCATAGGTTTCAGATCTATGTGGGCTTGACCTTCAAAAAAAAATAAATCAACTACAGTCACTCAGGCAGATAATTTCAGTCAAATGTAGGATTAGTTGTAGGATTCCCTGGTCCGATATTATATTTTAATTTTAATTGATATTGCCAAAATCAATTGGTTAACTAAATTGACTTTTATATTTAAATTTAAATAATTATATATATTTATATTAAATATATCATATAAAATATATTTATATTTACGATAAGTATATATATATATATATATATATATATATATATATATATATATATATATTCATATTTATATTTATATTTAATTTTGACTTTTATATTTTAAATTTATTCCATTCGAAGAAAGGTTCCATTATATCAACATTGATAGTATTTTACTGTGAACAAGTAGTAGAATTTCAGTTATAGGAAGGTACCACAAAGTCAACATATCATTTCAGATAAAATAATTTATTATTAATAACTATTGATACGGTAAACACGATGATTTCACCTGTCAAGTTGAAAAATGTCCAAACTGGAGCATTGCCAATGCAGAGGCCATGGTGGGGAGCAGTGGAGAGTGCCTTCTGAATAAATAAGCCCCGGTTGGTGGGGGGGGGGGGGGGGCAATGGGGTAGTAAAAGGAGCAGCAAGCGGTTTGTTGCCGGAAAGGACAAAGTGGGTCACAAACGTGCCTGGAGTTGGGTCGAACAGCGATCAAAAATCGCAAAAAGTCTTGCTGGGGATTTGGGGGAAAGGAGAAGCAAGCCGCTTTTGCATTCCAAGTAACTTGTAACGTGAAATTCGTGAGTTAGGATCATTTTGAAGCAAACACATAGTCAGTGAGCTCTAGTTGCTGTAAAAGTGACATTTATACTGAAGTTTGGCAATCAGTAGGGCGATTGAAGGGTGGTTTTGGGGGGGGAAGGGTAAGTGTTGGAAGAGTATAAATCGCATCCCGTTGAGAGGGATAAAAGTAAGAACCACTCCCGTTGGGTAATGACATCTATTTCGTTTCAAATGCTTCAGACTAGATATCAAGTGGGAAAAAATTTCTACAAAGTAGTAGCCTGTAGTTTGTGAATTAGTATACTACTCTATTCATAGTTCATTTCCAAAGGACTTTGGAAAAAGGACTTTGATCTTTCCTTGTAGCATCTCTGTTCGGGAATGGAAATCGATGTTTTTGCTTTGCATGGATTTGTTAGGGTTCACTCATATTGTTATACCGCATACGGTATTGTTCAGTATACATATAAGCAAAAAGCAATGTGAAGAGATGAATGAAAATGAAAAACTCATTTGAAAGAATTTTAAACGCGTCAGGCTAATAATGCATACAGCTTCAGGCTGAAGAGATTTTTTCTCCCATTCTAATCAATCTAATATAACAACTGACGCAGCATTTCTATTAAAATTATGATTTCACTAACTTAAACTGGAGATTGTCTTTCTCCCATTCAAGCCACTACATCCTACTCGTAAGATTTCTATTAGAAAATATGGGATTATTTGTTGAATAAAGTTATTGATTATAAATTATTATTACAAGAATAAATGTACAATCTAATATAAAAATTGAAACTGTATTTCTATTTGAACTATGATTTTACTAACTTAAACTGGAGGAATGAATTTCACTTCAGAGAAAAATCTTGATCAGCCTCCTGGAATTTCATCTCCTCAGGAGTGAAATTTATTCCTATAGTTCAATTGAAATAATTTAAATAGAAATACAGTGCCAGTTTTTATATTAGATTGTTCATAAAGTATTTTGTTATGGAAAACACCACAGAATAGATAAATAACAAAATACAGAATTTATTAATTTCGAATTCCCTCAAGTGCTATTTGTTTAAGTAAATTTGTCAGTTTGTTCAATTGTCAGTAACTTCGAACTAACAAAATACAATTCGAGAAATATTATGCTTTTATATGATTAACAAAATACAATTCGAGAAATATTATGGTTTAATATGATTTTCTTAAATGTGAATACAGTGATTAATAATCTACATGGCAAAATAATCTCTCTTGAATATTATATTTTTGATTTCATGTAATAAATCCATTGATCAACAACAGTCAGTCATACGTTAACCATCTATTCCGATTCGATGATAATAAATATTATGATAGTGATAATAACAAATAGAATATTGTTATCACTTATTTGAAGAAACTATCCCAAACGAAATCGTAACTCTTGTGATAACGGGATCAGTTTCGTTCGGGCGTTTCCGTTTGCAATCGTTACTTTCCGTCAGTGAGGCCAGAGCTCTGCCTGGGCTGTGACGTCACACGACGGGCGTTTGCCATTGGTCCAGCTGAGCAGTCTGGAAACAGACGTTGTTCACTCTACAGGTTAGCTGTTCTCATTATAGTTCTGTTTACAAACAATCGCTAGTTTGAAATTAACTTTCAATCGGATAGCAACCGCTACGAAATGTCCCGGCGCACTTCTGTTTTATCCTCTGGTCAATTATTGTTATCGATGACCGGTCATTACGCCCAGTGCACAGCTATTTCTCCATCGAGCAGTGAATTTTAATTAAAATCTAGTTGAAAATAGTGTTTACCAATTTTAGTGAAAAGTTGTTACACAGTCTAACGACTGGTCAAGCCAAAACGTGCCCAAATACTAGTGAAATCTACCAGCAAGTAAGTGCCATAACAGACTCATCATATTTTATTATCTCATAGGTTAAGTCATTTGCAGTTGCCATGGCAACATATGTAGTTTACATGACAGTTGATAGAATTGAGAGGTGAATGCTAAGGAGGAATGTGAAGGAGGAGTAGAGAAGGTTAAGAGAAGAAGGGGAATGAAATGAAAACATAATGAAGGAGAAATGGAAAAAAGAACATATTGTAAAAGGGGATATTGGATGATATTTAATATTGGAAGATATTGGAGGTTTCACTACTGTGGGTTTACTATTCTGTGACCGTATCTAATATTGCAACTTTGATGATACACTGTAATATGACAGTGTGTGTCATTGATAAAAATATGTTAGGCTAATATTTTTGTTGATGGAGATTACTCCAATGAATTCTGTTATAGATAAATAAGTATTGAATAAATAATAATTCGCCTAACTTATATTAATATAGTCTTTTACTAATACCAGTATTGACTGTTTAGGAGCTACCCCTTAACACCTATTATTTAAAATTCTTATTAAAAAAACGAACAATAATATTCTAATATTGCTTGTCCAACACAATTTTTTTGTCAGAGATATAATTCAAATTACTCAAAAACATCTGACGACAGTAATAATTTTAATAGCTGCTGGTACAAAGTTAATTTTTTGTCAGATCAGAGTTATAATGTTATCTAAGTGGAAGGGCATATTATGCTTACAGTAGATGCATTCATCACATTCAATTTCTGTAGGTGTAGTTTATACTCCAAAACGCAAATTAAGCAAGTTGAAAGTGATGAGAAAGTCAAAGGAACTAGGAGTTAGTTGTAGAAAATAAATTTGTTTAATCAATTAACTAGTGCACAAGTTAAAAAACATGCAATTTTTTATTCTATGTAACAGACTCTGTTTTTAAACCAACAAGATGGTTGTTTTAACTCCTCCACTTATCAGCTTTCGTTCAGAAGGAGGAACTTCATCAGTTGATTCTAACGACATAGATATCAGTAGCATTGAATAGTACCGTGATAGGCGTTGTCGGCTTTTATAGGTGTCGTATTAGACAATATACAGATGCCTTTTCTTACGTATAAATATTAAGACCAGTAGCCTAAATTTTTATTGAGTGGACAGAATTACAGTTATGAACATGTGATTGGTACCTGCAAAACAGTATCATGTTCCATGTATCGCACGTATCACATGTATCATTTTTTTTTCTGAGGATGAAGCCCATCATGTTTTGACTATACCGGTAACTAAAAAAAAGATTTATTTAATTGCTACCATCTAGCAGGAAAGTTGAAAAACGTTTTATTATTACATTTCTTTTATTGCATTTCACATTCGATTAAAATAATAATATAGCAATTAGTCCATCCAATAGTGCTTCAAATATACGACAATTTTGACTTAATTTGTAGAGTGCTTCAAATATGCTACAATTTTTTAAAAATTGCATAGTTAGAAGGTAAACATACTCAAAGTCTTGACCCCTAGGAGACAAGAATAAAATGGAGAAGGGCCCATCTTTTGATTTTTATATTAGTTTATATGTTAGTCACGGGTACGATTTTTCTGTTTGTAAGGAAACTATATAAAAATATAATGACAAAACTCTGTAATAGAAGTTGAGGTGTTTGTAGAAGTTGATACAGCATTTAATTCTATGTTAATTCATGAGCAAGATAAAGAATATAATATATATTATTATATTCAAATATATAATATATATTCTATGGAATTATTTAATTCTATATGTTAATTCATGAGAATATATTAGTTTTCAAAAACAAAAAAGGTCTTGATTTTCATAGAATTTAACAAAGTTAGTACATAAGCTTAAGTTGTTTGATTTTTTAATGTGTTTGAATCAAAAATAGCGATATTGATAGATGTCCTAGATCAGTCGATAAAGTGATGAAAAAGTCGAGATAGGTTAAAAATCGAGTTGCAGGCTCAGTGTATGCAATCCGCATGCATAGCTACACATTGACATTGATGTTAGCCAATATGCGTACCTATGTTCGAGAAAGTACATTCACTTGACTGAAAAATACGAACTGGAAAATATCCACCTTTTTGTCTTTAATAAGGACCATAGATAAGATTTCATGACTGGTTCTCAGGACTGAAAGAATCGGGTGGATTCTGCTTTGCAGAATACAGTTAGAAAGTTGATTTTTCTTATCTGAGAATAAACGAAAGAAGCACTAAAATCTCTCAATTGATTTGTTTGTCTGTCAAATTTTACCCCACTTCCGCTAAAACACAAAACTTCATTAGAATCCACAATCAATTCCCAAAGCTATTATTGGATTTTCAACTCAAATTACCTTTTTTCTCTCGAAGAAATTAATTAACCGCGATTCAGCCCAATTGCTTCATCTAATTATTGTTTATAACGTCTTCCAGACCAAACTTCGACCGAGGTTATTTTTCATGGGAGGGGTCCACTTTACCAGAGTTGTCTCTCACCTACATACAACACTCCTTGACTACCCCCCCCCCCCCCTACCGGCAATCAAATCCTAAAACTTTTATTCACTTTGTAACTACAGCAGGTATGACAGCAGCCGTAGTTCACCAATTTTAACCTAATTCAATTTATTAATTAAGTATTATACTTGTACTGCTTATTACACAATACATATACTTATGTTTTTTTAAGTTGTTAAAACGTTGCTTAACCCATTTTGCAATTTCCAAACTCCATGTTTTTAAAAAGACAACATATTTTTCGACAACCATCCTTTGTGAGATGAAAGGTGACGGGAATAGGTGAAGACAACAATACATTAAAAGGGTGCATTCTATGAGTATGAAATGAAGAAACCAAGTACCCTGATGTGTATCTTATTGAGAGGGTACTAGAGAAGAAAGGTAACAAATTGTTATGTGGAATGGTTGAGCTTTGATTCGAAATACAATTCATGGATTGATGATAATAATAGTGTTGTCTGAAAAAATAATTATATTGTCTCTGTATTGAAAAATGAAGTTGAACAGCACAGATCAAAACTACCACTGATCAACTTTGATAAGTATTTAAATGAGAAGAGCAGAAAGCAACAAATGAGACACAGTGTACTTTTGCCAAATAGTGTAAGATGAATTTATTGTGTGTGGACCATCCAATGTTGGAAAAACCAATACCGTTTTCAATTTATTATTTGCAGAAAATGGTGTTAAATCTTCACATTTATATGTACTTACCAAATCTCATCAACAAGACTAGTATGAACTTCTCAAGGAAATTATGAGTCGAGTCCCTGAGATTGGATTCAATTTGTTTCAACATAATGAAGAAATCCCACGCCTGATTGATTTCTGAACTATCACAACTACTGTTTGAGGATGAAGTCGATGTTTCTTTAATATTAATGTATTAGCTGTTTTTGTGAAAAGTAATGGATTACACGCGAATACTTTCGTTTTTCAGCCAAAACAAACTTAAAACGAGAAATCAAAAATCCAATTGAAGAATTAAAAACTAATACTAAACGGCAGTAATTATTTTATTCACTATTAAAACTTGTATAAATGCACGATTGTATGGCATTGTATCAGGACCGAGAACGAAATTATTAATTTACTCCAACACCGACCGTGATCAACGCAGAAACTGAGCTTCTGGACAGTTGAAAAGCTCAAACGGAAGTCTATAAAATCATTTTTTTATTTTATCATGGAAAAAGAATTTCCTACTTTAATAGGTTTTTTCTAGACTACCGTAATGACTTCTCCCAGTTTTGTTTTGAAATTCTAACCCACTCTTCCTCGATAATGTACCATACATTAAAGTTTTCTCCTCTGTCGTATAAAGATAGACTAAACATGCTACAATAACAGCCGCCATGCTCAGTTCTCAACTGTCCAATATTGTAATATTAATTCCGTCTAGATTAAATTTTGTTCACTAAAATTATTATCACTGGTATAGAATATTATTCTCAAGAACCTTTCCTACAGCAAAAAAAGCATTCTATCTAGTGTTTAGTCATCTCAAATGGGGGGGGGGGGGTCTGGACCCGGGGACCCCCCTTTGAATACGCCCCTGCTACCGATAAATTCAGAGCTGGTGTAGAAGTAAAAGTATTCCAGGCCTTCTGATCAATTACGGTACTCTACTTTTTCGTCTGTTTACATTGCAAGATTTTGTTATTCCAGATCCAAAATATTCACGGTTTTATTTTGATAGTTGGTGACTTAAGTACACTGACCCAATATTTGTGCAGAGAGCTATTTTGGGAACAGCTTGAGCTTCTATATGACGGTCACGTCTCTACATTATGCTGGGAAGCAGAGTTTCTATTCTAAACTGTAACAAAACAACGAATGTCTAGTAATGGTTAATCAGTCCATTAAATGAGCTTAAGCTATTTATCACTTGATTATGATCATTTCATTTTAATTATAAAAATCAGTGGATTCAAGAAAATCATGAAATATTCACATTTTCGTTATGAAAAGATTGTGACACTATTGTTGACTCTACTTCACTTGAACCTTTTTTGAATGCTGACAGAAAATTAGTTTTCTGATCCATGAAATGAGTTTTCATTCCCAACTCATTCTAATGTTCAGTTGATACACAAATCTTTCAAGTATTATTTATATTTTCGTAGAGAATTGTTTGTTTAAATGATAATGCAGCATAAAGTTCCAACTGAACTGGTCGAACCAATTACAAGGCGTTTCATTTTAACCAATAGGAGCCCTTGATAAAAATGGTCCATTTTTAGTATAGAATAGATTGTTTGAAATATAATGCAACATAAAGGTCCAACCAATTATAAAGCGTTTCATTTTAACAAATAGGAGCACTTGATAAAAAATGGCAAAATGGTTGAAAAAATGGCCAATATATGAAATGCCATATGGCCATATATTGGCCAAATGGCCAATGCTGCATATTGTTGAATTCACCTCCCAACCAATCACATGCCTTTTCATTTCAACCAATAGGAGCCAACCAATGTTAAAAATGGTGGCAGCCAATAAATGCTGCATGATGTATTCACCTCTCAACCAACAACAAGGCGTCTCTTATTAACCAAGAGAAAAACTTCTTCAAATGCTGACAACCAATCATAATGCAGCATGCTGGGTGCACCTTCCAACCAATAATAAGGCGTTTCTTGTTAACCAATAGGAGCTTGAAATGCTGGCAGCCAATCAATACTAATAATTAGCCAACAATCACTATTGTTATTGTTACACTAGAATGAAGACTTGGCCTAATCAATCCAACCAATTAGCTAAACAAAATTATCCAATCAAAATTTCTTGTCACTTTTGAAATCTACTTCCAGGATTCGGAGACCCTTAACAACATGCAGTATATCTCTGTACGGGGAACGTATTGCTTTGCATTGCGTACGTGAGCTAATTTTTATATCTCAATCTCTTAACTAGCATTTTTTATGGTAATCTTTTTCATTGGCGGCTCTGGTTGGAGCGTCTGTAATTAGATAAAACTCTGGCTGGCTTCGTTTCCTACAACAGCCATGGGTTCGAGTCTCAATGAGCCATGGATGTTTCTCATCATTCACCAATTCACCTCATTACCCACGCACAAGTCTCTAGACATGTGGGCATTATCCGCAATAAAAAATCATTTATTCTTTACTTTTACTGTGAAAGAAACAGATAAATATATCCACATTTCTCCCATAACAGAAAGTAGTATATTGGTATTTTTTAAATATAGGGTAATTATGATTATTTACTAGCCTAAGCTGAAGAAACCTTAACTGTTTTATACAAAAATATTTTTGTAAATCTAAATATTGCAATCATTCTATAAACTCACTGCTCATAGAATGGGGAAGCTTTTAGAAATGGAGTAATCGCAACTTGAGTTTTTCACTAAAAGAAATTAAGCTTGGCAACGAAAAGCTTGTTCAATAGACGAGCCGAACATCGGTGAACACTTCTTTTCTAATGTTTGTTTACATTGCAAATCTTCATTCCAGACACGAGCAGGCCAGATATTGGCCGTAAAGACTAGTCTTCTGTTTGAAACGAGGAATAAACATGACTTCTCGTGAATTTAAACAGTACTGGAAGTTAATGGGAATGATCAATAGAGTCATTATTGAGCGTGTACAATCATTCTATTATAATTTTTAAAAAACTAATGTTGCCAATTCTCCAAGGTTTAATTTTGAACTCAAGATTCATGGTTTCATGACTAAACCATCATCAGTTTAACTCAAACAAGAAGACTGAGTGTAGAATATGTTGATGAATATGAATGAGTTGACAACATTTATTTTTCCATGTTCAGTATGGTAAAATTGAATAAATTTTAATTTTTTTCCTACAGCCCATTTTTTTATTTCCTCTACTGATTAATGGTTACCTCTGATTGGATGATTTTCATTGCATAACTGCACTAACCCTTCCTTGTTATGAAACAATAGTACTATATAAAAAAATATTCAAGCCACATCAAGAAACTCTGATATTGATATGTGATATGAGATTGTAATATGAGTTCGTATGTATTGGTGATACAATATTACGGAGGAGGAGGAGGAACCAGAATTGAATTTAAACAAGTTTTTCATTCAACCGCAAACCGAAGTTGAGATCGTTCTAGAATACATTCAGAAATAAAAAGTTCTGAATGTATCTTATTCATCTTCTCTTGGAACTCACACAAAATTGATTGCAAAATATTATTGATTTCATGTTAATGGCATTGTGAAGTTTCAGCTCAGATAAACAGTAATGTTCACATTAATTCAATTAATCAATGCTTCAATTATTGATTTTTGTAGTTAGGGTTTAACCTATTTCTCCTCCCCCCCCCCCCTCTATCATATCGAATTTGGCAGGTAAATATTTTTTCTCTTTTATTTCGGAGGATGAAGCCCACAGGACTGAGACCTGTGCGTGAGTAATGAATTTGATGATGGTGATTGATGAATTGGACGTACAGTTTTAGGTGGGTTCCGAACCACCGGGAAGTGATTTTACAGCAGAGAACAGTCTTTTTTGCTGGCCAATCCTATCGGTCCCCTTAAAAGAGGGCCCAGGAGTTTTGTAGCTTATCTCTGATTGAACAGATACCAGCTACTGCACTCGAATATGTCAAATTATACAATAAAAAAATGAAAGAAAAAGTAGATAATGATTATTTTATCCGCTTCTCTTTCGACCTGATTGGAAGAGGAAGTAAAGGAGCAGGAACAAAGATGTCAGCTATCCTGATTATCTCAGATCCAAGTACATCATCTTTTAACTGTGTAATGGGGATTGTTCTCAATTGGGAACTGGTTTTTCTAGTTAATTATCTGAGTATGCCGGTAATGATAATAGGACGGCTTGCTTGAACTTGGAAAATACTTTGCGTCTTGCCTAAAGCTTAAAACCGCTATTCATTCAAGTCTATTCTATTCTATATAAATCAATACTTTAATACAAAATACATCCCAGCCCAGTTGTATTACATGATATCAATATAAGCTTGTCATTATTTACCTCAGTTCTATCGTCATACATTGATATTATCAGAAGGAGATGCCAATAACTTGAAACAAAACAGATTGTAGTTGATTCTAGTTCAGCTGACTTGGAGAATAAATCATCAGTCAGGATTATTGTGGCGAGCACTAGTATTTTTTCAGTAATAGAAATCTCACCCTACTATCAGTGTTGAAAGTGGCATTTGAAACTTTACCTACAAATAAAACGTAAACTCAAGTTAGGCATCAACACAGACAATGAGAAAAGAGATAGCCTTTCATTTTTCTGAGATTTAGCCCACAGAAAATGTGGCATAGATTGGCCGCCTAAAATATGGGAGAAGGGAAAGTGATAAAGGTTAAAAAAATCGTGAGGAGAAGATTGAAAATCAAAAAAACTAATGAATATATTTTATACTGTTTATAGGCGTATTTTCTCAAATAGGTGGATTGAAAAGGTTGATCCCACCCCCTAAATACATACCCTGTACAAATGTGCTACATTTATTTATGTGCTACATTGTTATGACCTTTCGTTTGAAATTTGGAATTATTATATAAATTCATAAATATGAAGATTTCATAAATACCAGAAATCCAAAATTCTAGTTAATTTTGTTCTCAGATATTAAAACTCGCAAAATAATGATGTTATGAGCTGCAATAATAATAATAATCATCATCGGCAGTTGTAAAGCAATCAAATTGAAACAAACTTTACTCAAGATTGAAGTATTGTGTTAAATGAGGTGACCTCAAATATTGGGTTGTATTACACCCAGCCGAGCTGGTTCTGTTATTGCGATACAAGTTTTTCAACAAGTAATAGTATAGCTTTTAATATAGGCTACGGTGTAGACTTATTATATTAGTTGTTGAATGTTGAAGGATAGATAGAAATTCTTACTTTATTGGAAACAACACTATAAAAATAGAATTACAGTTTGTCTATTTGTAGTACCTCCATTGAACTTGCATTGCTTTGTTATCTCATATTTAAAATCTTTCTGTCAATATTGCTTATAGACTGTTGACTTCATTTCAATAAATAAATCATGTTCTGAGCTTGTTTTCTGCGAAGGGTGCTTATAGACTATTGTCTTAATTTCAATAGATAAATCATATTCTGTCTCCTAAAAGACCTTTCCGCACAACGGTTGGAAAACACAGCAATATGTTGTAAGTTACCTTCACCTAGCTTTTCTATGGTGACAATCATTCAAAGATTCTCACCTTTCCACCGTGCTTCAATGACTTGATGTTACAAGCTTTATTATCACTTACCCGGTGGTTCGGAACCCACCTAAAATAGTAGGTCCACCATGTTCCCCGTAACATGGCACAAACGGCGAGGTGGAACTACCCGTAAGGGTCTCCCGACCATTAAAAGCCATACGCTTATTATTATTTTTACCTTTCCAATAAGTGAAATTAAATGTAGGAAATCAAACGAACTAATGAATATTGTCTATACTTTCCAAACAAATGAAAAACACTGAAGAAATTCAAACATTATTTGATTCACCTCATTACAATTCATTTAAATTAAAAAAATAAAAATGAAGAAAACAAAATTCTTATTATTTGGATATATGGTAGGAATAAGAAGACTGAAGTCTCGTTTAACAAGATCCTAAAGAACAAATTTTGAATGTTTGAATTGTAATCAAATAATCACTAAATTTCCAGTGCCTGATAATATATCTATCGCATCAATTTTTTTCACTCTTTCATGATGAATAAGAAATCAGGAATGAAAGCACGTGTCAAGCCGGGTGTAGAGGATTCTCTTAGTTTTTTTTTATTTTTATTTGTTCCAAAGATAGAAACAGATAAAACATCTGTTTGTTGACGTTCAAGTTATGTTCAAAGCTTTTTACAGCCTAGTTCCTGTACGCATTCGTACTCTCATAATATAACGGAACTGGAGCGTACGTATTTTCATGAAAAACGACGTAAGAAAATTGAATTTGTTCTACTACACCCGACTTGCCTATTACGTTGGAAAAACTTATTCTTGGATTTCCACATTTCTTCCTTGCCTCCTTATTCGGGATTGAACTCCTTAGCCGGTTATAGCTGGTGAAGGTGGTAACATTTCTTCACAAATTACAAAATCTTATAATGCATTTCTTCTCTTATCTTGGAATCCAGTTTTCAATCAGGGTGAAATGACATTAGTACACTTCTATACGTTGTATATGGATAAAAAAATCTGAAAATAAACAGTCTACAAATTTTAGATGACTGATACTTTCATTTAGTCAAGAAAATTGAGACATCACACTTTCTCAATCAAAATTAGGCAAGGGGCTAACAAGACCTAACAAGTCTGATAAAACTCAGATGAGGGTAGAAGTGTTTAATATTCTCCATCTCTAACCTGAGTTTTAAGGAAATATTCTTTGTTGATATTTGATTCTGCTTATTGATATAAAATAATAAAAATAATTCATATTGTATTCATTTAACTACAGTACGAACAAATATACTTTCAAGTTTCGTTCAACCTGACCCTCAAAATATGTAATAGATTCCTTTTAAACTTGATGTCAGTTGCCAGTTGGACATCATTTTTATTAAATAAAACCTACAATAATTTTAGGAAATAAAAATCATGCATTTGAACCAATGTTTTCTGAACTGTCAACGCAGAATTATTGTTGGATTGGTTTCTAGTAGGTTAAGACATTAGCATGTTGAAGATTGATTGTGTCAAGCAAATCTAGCTTATTAACAATTTGTAGTTACTGAAAATGTTATGGAAAATTTACTTCCATAAACTTTATGAAATTTTACTTGTAGACTAAAATAATAATTTTTAATTTCTTATGCAACGGACCGCTGTTTCTAATGATTCCTTACAATGTAGTACTGCTTGCACAATGGAGCTTCGATACTAGAGTCAAGAGCAAAGCTGTGAAATTAAATATATGCTGAGTTATGAGTTTAGACACTAGTTCAATAACCGATTAGTGCGTCAAGGCTCATTGAGCAAACGTTTTCACTCTTGGCACTGGTATTAGTCTTGACTCTAGAAGACCCACTGTACATGCGGGTTTTGAGCCCTATTTCTCATGTGAGTACGGAACTTCCTCGTATTCTAAAATTTAATTTCAATGAAGTTAAGAAAATCGCTTTGTATACTTTACTTGATGCTTCGCTTGAAATATCATTTTTAGAATATTTCGTTCTCTCTGCAACAAGTAACCAAACCAATGGTTGTAGGCCCTCAGTAAGCTCGTATATCTCGTATTTGAAGCAAAGTAAATGCTCTTCTTAGACAAAGCGAACAAGGAATCTTGTTGCTTCGTTTCTGAATGATTTTCTTTTCTGCCAGTCTCTGCTGACAACACACTGACAACTCGGCAGTTAGCGTTTCATTCTGTTGGTGTATTTGTGCACTGGTTGTTATCACAGTGTCGGGTAATTTCCCATTCCGAATTTATTCTTGCCACCTTTTTCTCTTCTTTTTCGAGTAGATGAAATTCTTAGCCTGAGGAGACTGCTCTGTTGAAGGTGGGACGTTCTTTTGAATTTATGCAAACAACTAGCGCCTGCTTTTTTCAGTCAGTATTCGGACAGATTATGCATTTTTATGCACAGTTTCTAGCCCAAACAACAAACTTCAACCCTGAAGGATGGAGTTTGGAAGCAGAGCTAATAATTTGTTTCGACTACTAGGACGGGCTGTTTCGTCGTCTCCTATCCATCACTTCAGAGGAACAATCTCAAATATTTTATTTAAAAATCAATTTTTCAAGGTCATTTAACCACAAAAAATAGAATTTACTCTTCTCTGTATAGGTAGGCTTCATCTCTTCTGAGCTTTAATACATGAATCTTGGACAAGAGATTATCCCATACAATAAACAGCTATTTGCTGTTTGTTATCTGTCGGCGAAACTCCAGCGCTGGAGAGTAAGGGATTGAAGGAGGAGAGAGAGAATAATAAGGAAAAAATGAAGAGAAACAAGAAGTAGAAAGAGAAGAAATTGAATAAAAAGAAGACAAAAGAAAAAGTAGAAGGATGTTGGAGAAGGAAAGTAAAAAGGAGGAGAAATGGGAGGGTTAGCTTCTTTTCTTAGGAAAAGAAGAAAAGGATGAAGAAATAGAGAAGAGAAGGAGAAAATAACGGAAAGATAAACAAGAAGAAGAACGAGAAAAAATGAGAAAGGGAAGGAGAAGAAGATGAAGATAAATAAAAAAGAGAAGAAGAACGAGAGAGAAGGAAAAGAAGAAGGATATGAAGAGTGATAGAAAAAGAGACTGTAATTATGTTATGTCACGTTCTAGTAATACAGATTCAATTAAATCGGGCAACCTCAGTATAAAAAAGTATAAAGGCGGTCTCATAAAAATGTAGCATAATTTCATTATGAAAATATGCCACTCGACAGTATGAAAGTATATGTCATATTTATGTGTATGTCTCAGTTTATGTCTAGCTTTGTGAGCTTCTCAATTCTTACATGGCATTTCGATCGATATTCTGGTTTGAGGTTTGTTACGCAGTAACCGAAGCATGACCACATAGGCATAAGCGTTTAGTAGGCCTACGCTTTTTTATAGAATCTAAGTAAGTGATTACATTATATGAGGAGGTCATGACTACTAAAAGAGTTAGTAGGCCTACTGAAAGACTGACTGTTTCCTAAAAGTTCTATGACAAAGATTGTCTCATTCTCCAAGGAGGTTAATAAAAGTGTATGCTCATGCTTTACTTCAATGTAATGCTATCAAAATTGCAATTTAGCCACCTCCTTTAACACCATACCACTTAACCACTACTGTACGGCTAACATAAGAAGGAGTCTACTCTTTTATCTTGATAAAAATTTCAAAATTATCATGGGTTTATCAAATATTTCCCGTTTGCCTACAGAGAAAGGAATTAATGAGTCTGAAGATGGAATGCGTGGAACGAGTCTTGAAACTAGAAGATGGAAGCATGTTTGCAATCATTAACCCTTTTGTTGACGGTTCGTTTCCATTCTGTAATTCCTGCCTAATATAATTTTGCTAATAGTCAAGTTGTGAATTGGCAATTCTAATAGAAGTTATATAGTAGAAATTATAACAATGGAAAATATATTTACATAGATTTAAATCTTTATGTTATAATGATAGGTTATAGTAATAAGTGTATAACTTTTATTATTGTGGAGAGTAGTTACAAAACGAGTAGTTAGTTGCACCTCGCCGTTTGAGTCATGTTATAGTAAACATGGAGACTCTACTTAACAAAAAATAATTGCTAGGAATGGCATTAGAATTGGAACTCTTCTCATTATTGGGGTTTTCTTCTATAAGTTTCAAATTCGCAGATTCACTGCTACATTACGACCGATTCTTAAGCCGCGTCTCCACCAACCGAACATGTCTGCCGAACATTGTTGGCGAATAAGAAAAACGGACAAACATTAAACATATGGGTCACCGAACATGTTCGTAAGTTCAATTAAAATGTTCGGTCTGTGAGCGAACAGTGACGACCAACACAGGTTCCCACCACGCCGATCATAATGTTCGAGAAGGCATCCACACCAAACCAACTCCAAAAAATGTTCGGCGACATCAGCTGATTCCAGCAAACACTGTTTGCCGAGCATGTTCGGTTGGTGGAGACGCAGCTCTAGGCCTACAGTAGTAACACAGAATAGATAATTAACAGGAGGGAAAATCTCAAAATAAATGCGCCAAGTCGCCATTTTGAGACTTAGTAAATAAGGAATCAGCTAACATTATTAATACATCTATGGCTAGTGATTTGTTTTTATATTTTAAGTTTTTTGTGAATAAAGTGGGATACAGTAACATAATAGATCATTAAACGATTATCAAAATGGCGGCATGCAGCCATTTTAGTATATTTTTTCATTATAGATTTGACTGGAAGTTTCCATTCTTTTAAGTATCTATTTTATGACAAAGAAAGCTTTGTTATCACTGATACAGCTTTTCATCAGCTTTCTCCGCGGATACTAAAGACAAAATATTTATCTCTCACCAAAAAAATATCACATCAAAATAGCTATAATACATACTGATCTAATCTACCATAAACAATGTTTCATTGCTCCTTTCTGTCAGTTAATGAATGAATAAATTCCAATAAAGGAATATTGGGAAGTGATAGCCGCGAGCCGTAGCAGGTATCTGTTCAATCAGATAGATAAGCTGCGTTCTCGTAGGTCCTGTTTGAAACGGTGACCGATTAGATTGACCAGCAAAAAAGACACTGTTCTCTGCTGAAAATCACTTCCCGGTGGTTCGGAACCCACCTAAAACTGTAGGTCCAACTCATAAATCACCATCATCCAACTCATTACCCACGCACAGGTCTTAGACCTATGTGGGCTTCATCCTCAAAAAAAAAAAATTAGGTTAGGCAGTAGATCATTCAGAGACATTTGTTTTATTCTTTCAATGTTCTACCAGCGGTGGGAAACGTTGTCAGAGGTTATCAGGGGCGAGAAATTGTTGAGTGAATTTTATTACTGTTGTAAACATGACGGAATTAGGAAAGGCTATCTAATATTTATTTCATGAGTGTCAAAGCACTGATATAATAATTATTACAATCAATCCAGTTGAATGATTTTTGTTTATTGAAAGAAAATCGTCTATCTTACAAAGCATTTCATGAGATAGAGTATAAATAAGTTGAATAGACAGATAATACAAAAAGATAAGAATATAAAAACATATCTTCATCTGACATCATTATAGGCTCTATAGCTATATCTATCTAAGACCTGGTAACCATTAACTATGTATTTCTATTTATTCTATTCCCTTGAATGTTTGTCTGTTTTTCAATGTCAAAGTAACAGGCTACAAATAAAATTATTTACTGGCTACAAATAAGAATATAAAACTTCAAATTTATTATTATATTTTTTTAAATAAATTGCAACTTCACAAGATTTCTAAACATGGAACCAGCTGAAATAGATTTTTTGAGTTTAAAAGCAGTTATGCCTTATCTTCTAATAGAGATTACTGTAATCGGCTCGTTATTGTCGTTGATGCTCATAATCGTTGACTTCAATTGATCATTCAGGAGTTTGAGTAGCAAGTCAGTTAGCTGCCACTGTCTGCCAAGTATGGAGACTATTATTTTCTATGATGTGAGAGACAGGTCCCAACTGTAGGACAACCATCCTTCCTTTACACAAGGAAGCCAGGCCAAGTGTGTTGTCATTAGCATGCAATAAACACACTTCCTCCACGTATCATCTCATTGAATCCGTATTGATAATCTCTTTCCTATTCATGTTATATATCCTTATCTATTCAAATAAATACCACAATAACAAAGCGTACCTGACTTCAATACCATGGGTTCATTTCCCGGTCAAGAAATTACATTTTTGTATTATTATTCACCTCATTCCCCCGCGAAAGCCTCAGGTTCATGTAGAAATCATCTGTAATCCGTAAATCATATGCGTGGTATGTTGATACTCACACTATATACGCAGTACCCAATCAATCGATTGATTGATCGGTGCAAGCTTTAGGCTACTTTGTTAATGTTCTATCTCTCTTCTTGATATTCAATGTTCTTGATGTACAACTTTGTAGGAGCCTATCAATTTCATAAATTCCTAATAATTAATATTAGTTGTTATTATTATTATTATACGTTGATTGGTCATGCGGTGAGCGTAGTGTTCAAGTGATCGTGATGTTCTTTCACGACCGCTCAAGACTGCGCTTGGATGGGTGACCGTGCTTCAATGACTTGATGTTACAAGCTTTATTATCACTTACCCGGTGGTTCGGAACCCACCTAAAATAGTAGGTCCACCATGTTCCCCGTAACATGGCTCAAACGGCGAGGTGGAACTACCCGTAAGGGTCTCCCCACCATTAAAAGCCATACGCTTATTATTATTTTTATTTTAACTAATATTTTATTTTGAAAACACCTTCATAATCAAATATTACTTTTAAAGTTCCAACCAATTAATTTGTCCTCAAATTTCTTATTTGGATTGTTTGAAAGAGATATTTGTAACGTTTTAAAAATGTGCTTTCATCAATTATTTTTGTCTTTATCAACTCATGTCATTAATGGCATTGATCGTGACAAGCCAGCCAGATGTTATGCCAGTCAGATAGACAAAACAAATTTCAATTATTCTGAGGATGAAAATATTATTGTTGCATAGTTGCTTGTACATCTCCCCGATGTTTCCTTCATTTTCTCATTCATCCTAACGCTGGAAAATTTATTCATATTAGAGCATAATAGTTAAGAGCATCAAAGTATTAGAGTTTTAGTTGCACAATAGTTTTCTAACTACAGTTACAATCTGTAAGTTGACATTTTACAATTACAATCAAAAAATGAAAGCTCATAAAATTCTGCATTAATTACAAATACAAGTAGCAATAAATTAGTTTGTGAATTATTATTCAAAAGACCCCTGAGCTCCAATTTTTGAAAATAATTTGAAAGAGCATTGATTCCTTCTCTTTAAGTAAACTTGAAACTCCAATCACTTATTTAAAACCCGGTTCTTTAAAACCCGGCAGGCCTATGTACTTCATTTGTACTTTTATTCTGTAATTATTATTTTTTTAAATTTCAAGTTGACCACGAATACTGGATAATGTGGTTGACTCTAGTTTCTGCATATTATTTGAAAAATATTTTGTTGCTTTGAAGGAATAAATTTCATTATTTCATTTTTTATTTCATGTTGTATCTCAAACAAATAATCTGTCATATTTTGGATCTTGACTCCACAATTTACATTGAGCAAACACTATGCTGTGACCTTATCACAGTAGTGAGCTAAAACTCTGCCTCTTATGTCTATCTCAAACTGAAAAATATTTGATGTCAACAAATATTGTTATGCTAAACGGTGGTGTGTCTTTTCAGCAGCTTTCACACAATATGTTCGCACTAATATGTGATTAGAGTTTTGTTTATTACAATAGAAACAAGAAATAAATAAAAAAATCCTTTCAAAACCATTAATTGGGGCAAAGAAATTTGGGGAAAATAAACGAAACAAACGATTATACACATGAAATAGCACATGGAAATTTACACATGGAAACACAGGAATGATAATATAGGAATAACAAACCTACAGATGCTTAAACTATACAGGAATCTAAAATAAAAATTCGGTAGTACGAGTAGCGAATATACTAACGTAGTCTAGGTGAAGCTTAAATTTAACAATTGTCAACCTGCGTGATTCAACAGACTCCCACGGTTCTGTAACTAACCATTAAGTAATGGCTGTTAATTTATTGCTGGTGCTTGAATGGCAGAGTCTCTCCATTTCCTGTTAAACTCTCATTTTTCATCCTTGTCTCTCCAATTCTTTTTTCATTGTTCATTTTACTTTTCGTTGTTTATTTTGTGTGCATGTCTGTGATGTTGATGCTGAATTACATGCATACACTTTTAAAGCGCATTTATTATGGAATGCCTAATAGTATGCAAGTACTATTGGAAAGTTTCGGCTTAGGTTTAGTCAACTTCCTCAGTTCACCTTAGATATTATGGATAAACTTGTAATGTTAATAAACTTCATACTCTAGTAAAATAAATTGCTCCATCAGATGACTTGTACATTCTCATAGTCTATAGCTGGAGTCTTCAAGTTATGGTCTATTTTAATAATATTCTATTTTTAAAATATTCTACTTTTATAATACTTTACTTGTATAGAATATAAATATAAAAAAATAGTATAAATCTATAACCAAATATAGATATTCTAAAGCTAGCTGACAAAACTATGAAGTCCAATTTGTTTTGTACCTACTATACAATTTACACTGGCTCTATGAACAGTTAGTTCAGTTCAAAAATGTGCTTAATGACCACCACTTTGTTAATAGCTACTGGTACAAAAGTAATTAGTACTTTTCCGACTTGCAGAACAAACATTTTTTGACATTAACTGAGATTGTCGTAGATAATTATTCGCTGAATAGTGTTCAGATTTCAAGGACACCTTGGAAATTATTTTTCATAGTAAGCTTTCCCCCTACACATAGATAACGTTGACACTCCAACTTTGACACTTTATGCGACTGACATGCTTAATTTAGTCACTTGTATGACCACTGATTAGTCATAATCATATTGCAACTTATTGATCAATCAAATATTAGTAGCACAGGCATACATACTCTAATTCAATTTACGAAATTAACTGTTAAAAACTACGCAATAAAACGATAATTTAAAAAACGATATGAGTATCCTGGTACCCAAGACATAAAGAAATAATATCTATTGTTTGTTTTTTTTTCAATTAATCTTATCATTTTCATGTAAAATAAATGACAGGTTCAATGTTACAAATAGAGCATTTGATTAGCTTCAGACCTAACCAAAATCTGTCATAAGAAAATGTGATATAAATGTACAGTTGTAGACTACAATAAATCTAGAATATTTTTAATACTAGAATATATCTAGTATATATAATACTACATATATTATACTAGTATATTATAATATCTTCAATACTAGAATATCCAAGAAGTTTGATGCTGGGGAAAAGCTAAAAGATATCAAGATGATATTGTAATAGGCCTACTGTATTTAAATTGTCTAAATAAAAGAAAATAAAGAGCTAGAGCTTGTTTAGATGTAATTCAATCAACAAGTATTGTGAGAAGAAATGTTAATGAACTGTTTTCCTGACTTTCAACATTGTTTAGATTCGTGATTGATGAATGTCAAAATGTTTATATTTTCCACTATTCATGTTCTTTTTATTTTCCTTTTAAAACCATCGATGCTCCTCACAAGAAGCTGGAATAAGCTCACATTAAGCTGGAATAAGTAGTCCTGAGTGAATCATAGACTGTGAATTTATGAAAAACATAACAGATGTAAATTTACATTTATTTATTTGACAGTGGAATTGACGCTCTTTTTTATATGTTTGTTGACAGGAATGCAGCGGTGCCCCTACCTTCACGAAATGAAAGAACGACTACTCTCAAGTCAAGGAGGTAATGGCGCAGACCCCATGCTTCTCGAAGCCATGGACAGAGAAATACTCGAAATTCATCAAGGGAATGATCCAACAGGAGTTGGGACAATAGTCAAGGTGAGTGATGGCTTTATTGTATTGTATTGTATTGTATTGTATTGTAATTTATCAGTCTATTATATTATAATATAGTACTATTCATATCGCAATGATTTTTATCATTGATAGATAGTTGATTAATAATCGTTTCATCAGAATTTCAAGTTAGACTTATCTAAAAAGACCCTCTCTTCAACAATTCTTTTTATATGCTTCTCAAGTCTTTCCTTGCCACTTCACCGATGTGCCAAGTCAGACTGGTTGAATCAGTTGAAATATTTTAATAATTAAAAACAAAATGAAGTTGTCATTTATTAATAAATTAACTTTTTATGTGAAATTTAACGACTTGCAGTCAAATATTTGTTAAGAATAAATTTTTCTTAACAAATATTTGACTGCAAGTCGTTAAATTTCACATAAAAAGTTAATATTAACAACGCAGTTCGTCATGGAACAAGAAATCCAGGAATTTATTAATAAATGTGGTTGTGACAACAAACGTTTGTTCGAGATTGATAATGGTGTAACAACCGAAACTAGTATCTCACTATTTTTAATAAATGTGGTTGTGACAACTTCATTTTATTATTCATAATGGATATCTTCCACAATATCACATTCACCACTACATAGAAAATATTTTCATAATCTAGTAATCTAATCCAACAATTCAAGTCGAATTATTATTATTATTATTATTATTATTTATTTATTATTATTATATGACTATTATTATTATTATCATCATCATCATTATTATTATTATTATTATCATTATTATTATTATTATTATTATTCATGAATTCGATTCATAAAAGTCTTATATTCATAAAGGCTTATAGAATGAAGTTACTAATTAAATTGATAAATATTGTTTACCAATTATTGTTAACTCTGAACTTCAAAATCCTCGACAGTACTTGAAAATGTTAAGTATTCAATATCCAATCAATAAATCCACTCACAGTAATCATGTTCTTCTGATAGTGTTATTCTGTAGGTCTATAGATAGTTTTGTGCTATAGATTCGTCTATAATTTTATAAGATTATTCATCAATTAGAATTGTTAAGCATTGGACATTCACCAAAATTTTGCATATTCAGCCCTATCTTATTTATATGTGTAGGATACTTATGAAGATACTTATGGGGATACTTATGGGGATACTTATGGGGATACTTATGGGGATACTTTATGGAGACTATATGAACCACGGGTAAAAGAAGAAGAAATTCTCCACTTTTCTGTACAATAATTTGTTCTAATATATTCTGTGTTTATTTTATATATGATTGTATTGAATATTCATTATATGCCAAATATTATCCGATTATGATTGTGATACTTAAATGGAAAACTTGAAGAGTCTGAAATAAAACGTGAAACTAAATAACAGAAACCACAAAAGTTATTAACGCAATGATGCAACGTGTAATTGAGAGTTTTGCAGCTTTTTAGCGATAGTTAACACGGAAACACCAAAATAATGAAAAACGTGATTTCTCTATTAAATTTCGCTACTTTTTCACAATTTTTGTGATAATAAGCTACGAATGAGTCAAGTCTAGTCAAGAATTGGATACGCTGTCACGAGGTTTCTCAACCAAGTTGCGTTTATTGTTTTCAATGACGCAATCTGGCGAGATGTCAATGAGCCAGCTAAATATAATCCTTGCACTCTCATTTCATCTTAGCGAAATTGGTAAGTTATTATAAGCGCTCATTTTAGAAATTCATTGAACGCATAGACAGACATTGATAAGAATGAGTAGAGTCGCCAATAAATTTACGAGCTTATGTCCTAACTAATCATTGTGATGGATAATTTTGGACTTTTTATCAGTGACCCTGACCTCCTCCTGTCGCTAGACTACAAAAATTGCTCAAGTTGCACATAGACCGCTGTACGAGCTCTAATTTTTGAGCTGTTATTGTTGAATCAAGTTAAAATCATATTTTTCAACACTGTACCTAACTGGTATAATAAATCACATTTTACCAACTACTTTCGTTTAAGGTGGTTGAAAACTCTAAATCTTTCTAAATTCTAAATATTTTGTGACACCTTTTCACCCAATCACAAGTCTCAGGCTTTAGTGGAAATCATCCGCTATCAGTGGCGGTCCCAGGATTTCATTTCGGGGGGAGAGGGCAATGACCACCGGGGGGTCTGGGTCCCCCCTCCGGGAAAAAATGTGGAATTTAAAGCCTAAAAACGTATATTTATACGTATTTGAGCTCTAAAATATGCTCAAGCTAATAGTATTTATGTAAGCTAATAAAATAGTTTTTCATGTAAAGTTTATTGTACCTAGGTGAAATAGGACCCAACCATAGTATGTGTTTTTCCTTTGATTTCCTTTAGCTAAACAAAGAAAATTGATTAAGAGTCAATGTGATTATTTAATGAGCTAATGAGTATGATGACAAAGTTCAGTTAAAGAAACGTATAATGAAATAAAAAATAAATCAAGTGCTCACTGCGAATTTTTTCTTTATGGTTAGTCCCTATTTTTAACATGTAAGTTACGAAGGAATAGCCAAAAAATACTCAGATTGTTACACAACAATGTAATGGATGTTAGGATGTAAACATCCTTCTTGTTTATTCTTCTAGCTAACAAGTAGCAATGACACAGATTAAATTTATTTCTCGCAAAAACTATACATACATAATTATGAATAAATTATTTTTTAGGGGGGATCCATCTTGATATTTCGGGGGGGGATATATCCCTCCCACCCCCCCCCCTGGAACCGCCACTGTCCGCTACTATACTCTATACTACAGATATACTGCTGGTATACTGTTCGATTTTCTGTACTATACTATGAACTATTGTTTTTTCTAAAGGTGCAGCCACATAGGTGTGAGATCTGTGCGTGAATAATGAATTGGATAGTGATTGATGAGTTGGACCTACAGTTTTAGGTGTCTCATATTGGATTATTTAGCCTCCGGATACCAGTTAATATGAATAAAGGTTTAAATACCTGCGAATTGGTATCCAATAGTTTTGGATAATATTGGATACCAAAACGCAGGTATTTAAACCTTTATTTATAGTTTATGTGGGTTTTACAGCAGAAAAAAAGAGTCGTTTTGCTGGCCAATCCAATCGGTCACCCTTTAAAGGCCTAGACTAAGGCTTAATAGCTAAATTACAAAGGGATCCCAGGAGTTCGTAGCTTATCTTATCTGACTAAACAGATACCTGCCACGAATCGCGGCTATCACTTCTCTCAATGTACTTAATAACGCAAGTACAGTACATGCCTAAAACGCATTGATATACACTCAGGGTATAACGTTTATTAGTACATTACACTACTTTGAACTGTATAGTTTACTCATTTTAGTGGGCTGTAAAAATGTGTAACTTGAAATTTTCCACTTTCTAACATATAATGATTTTCAACAATTGATCCTTTGATCGTTAATAGTAAAATCTTCAATAAGTTAAGCAAGCACTAACGGTTTGGAAAACGACCACTCCGTGGAATTTAACTATAGTTTTTTCACGAATGAAATAGCCTACAGGTTAATGAGATGGTATCTCAAAAATTAATTCACCGCAGACTTTGGTATTGGGTGTGAAATCCCAATCGTTTGGTTAGAATCTTGTTTCAGCGATCAAGCCACTATAATTTCCATGTAATTATCATATTAAGATTCCATCAACTACATTGAAGACACAGTAATTTCCAGCCACTTATCACCTCGAAATCTCCGGCATCTCCCTGCTCATTTAGCGTTCTTTAGCATTTAAATAGTCTTTTCTTTCATTAAATCAACTTTTTGATTTCCTAAACATTCACAATAGCACAGAAAGAACATAGAACGTTCTGGTAAGATAATCAATTTTACTGGTAGAGTAGTGTTCGAAATAATCCAAGCTTCAAGCTACATTTGTTCAAATGTTCTTTACTAACCGGCAGGATCGTTTTTCTGGCATCAATTGTCTAGCCATGAGGCTCCACCCTCGGGACCCCTCGGGGAGGCACAATTCATACAGAACCTCAAAAATTCAAAAAACGTTGATTTGAGACCATTTTGGGGAAATTTGAAAATGTTTCTAGCAGCACCAGACTAGGGTCTCAATTAAACACGAATACCAAATTCGAACCTTTTCAGCCAAGTAGTTTTTAAAAAACATTGATCACGGAAACTCTCAAAAACCGTTCATTTTAATGATTTATTAAAATAGGTGCTTTCCGAGTAAGTGTCTAGGCCCTAGAATCTAGTTTTGCCTAGGTCATCTGACGTCTAGGGCCTCATCTGGCAAATAGAAACCACATTTCAACTTTTCAGCCGAATAATTATTGAAATACAACGATGATTCAGTGTGTCAAATAGTCAGTGAGTCAGTGTATTTTGTTTTTAGATTCGAAAGACCCAAATATAAGTATTCATACAGCTTCCTTAAGCTCAGAACTTTTTATAGTTCCCTCTCATACTTCCTAGTAATACTTATTAGTCTACTTAAATGTATGTTCTCAAAAATTCTTCCAGTAAATAATATAATTTGGTATTCTTTATTTAGTTTCTATATAGCTTATATTTAATTTGTTTTATCCAACTACTAATAGCTGTTAGACATTGAAATGTTCTTTTGTTGTAATTTATTTATTTATTTGAGAATAAACGATCTATCTATCTGCTTGATAGTTGTGCTGATCGTCATTAATTGGATTTTCTTGTCTTGTGTGATGTGAATCTTGCCGACGATGTTTACCTTGTTCTGCTTCTGAATCACAGGCCTGCAGAGCATCATTAGCCAGTAATGAATGATACAGCTAATTCGGTATTCCAGATGTGTCGGTTACAACTGCATTTTCTACAAGCGGATGCTGTTTAATCAGTCATGTACTGTAGTACTTACAGATGCTGTTAATCAAGTTAGGTTTCTATTTCCTTGCTCTCCTATGATTTGAAGACTTCTCCCTCGTTACTTTTCTGACACATTCTCGTGGAGAAGAAGAGATGTAGCAGTAGCTCATTACAAAGGAAGGTCTTCTCGTTTTCTTCTTACATGTCTGTTAGCACCAATTCGAATATTTTTTTATGTTCTTTATGGGGGATATTTTAAGGTCAATAGCGAGAAAGTAGAGAAAATGTCAGAAAATGTAGAAAAATGTCAGTCTCTTCTACAAAGAAATTTTCAAACAGAAAAATGGAATGAATGTATGTAAATGAATGGAATTTTAATTGACAGTAATTAGTTTTGTTATTGCTTCTTGATAAGCAGGTTATCAGTATTAACTGCTGCTAACTGCTAACTAGTATGTTAAGAATAATGAACAATTTTTCTCTATTACATTATTTCTATATTCCTACCTGTTAATCTTAATATAACTAAGAGGAATTCTCGTTGTGATCTCCTTCCTCTTTATAGAATATTCAAGTTCACTTATGATAGCTGTAATACACAGCTACATTTCTACTTTTATAAGTAGTTTTATCTAGTCTTCAGACTAATAAGCAAACCTTTGCTATCCTAATTTGAAAAATTCACCATTATATATATTCTCCCTAGGATCTCTAGGTTGTATTTTTTGATATTCAATTCATATTCACTTATGATTTTACACTAATACACAGTTGAGTTTCTCCCATTCACCGCTCTGATTCTTCATTGAAACACTCTTCAACTATTATAACTCCTTTTCTCATAGTTATTATGATGATTATTCATTTTTTCCTTGTTCTTTCATTTTTTCTCGTTACTTCCTTTTGAGCACACAGCCATCCCACCTATCCTTCATTGTCTTGCGGCTGGATTGCTTCGATGTTATTGAGCTGCTGTAGCCATGCTGTATGACTTTTTACGGAATTTTTCCCATGATTATCATTTATATTATTATATTTTAATGATGACAAAATAAAAAAAAAACTTAATACTATGATGAAATGTTGACAGAAAATTAAATCTCTATACTGTATCAAATTTTGCAACCTCCTGCAATGGTAAACATGAAGAATCAGAAATTTCTACTATTTTTGCAAAAATTTCATTCACACTATTTGAGTAACAATAACTATTGTAGTGAGGATTTTCAGGCATATACAGTCGATATAACGGTTTACGTTATTGAGTAATGTAATTTTGATTTATATTTATTTATTTTTCAGTTGAATTCAGACGGATATGGGTCGCACACATCCCCAGCTCATCACCACAGTTGCCTACCTACAAGTCACGATGAAGTGCATTATAGACCAAAAAACGCTAAGTGAGTTGAAACAGCCTATATTATTTAAATAATCTTATGCTCCGCTATTATGATCAATTTCCAATTCATTCCATTCCATTCGCTTCACATTACTTCTTAATTTATTAGGTCACTCTTACCCTTGGTCCGGTTGGTGTATGAATGCTAATAATACCACAGCCATATGCAGTAATAATGATAATAATAATAATAACAATAATTTTTTTTTATAAGCTTTATTGAATGTAAATAACAGTACATGCAATTAATAAATAATATACAACAAAATTCAATATATAAATAGTTATTATGATAATAATTCTAGTGGTGGCAACCCCAGAAGCTAAGTTTAGCCATAGCCTCCTAAAGACAAGGCCCCGGCGAGAAAATTGTCAACGCCGCTCCTACAGCAGGAAGGAGGCCGGCTCTGCCAGTAGCAGACAGTGCTCGTGTAACAAACACCTCATGTTCTCAACTTGTTATTCAGAAATTAAATTGCTTAACAAATTTTCTTGTCATGCTATTTTAGTTTTACGTAATTTACTGTTATTTTGAATCAGCCAAAGATCGGAAATAGTTATTTACAGCCTAGACAGGGAAGGAGTGTTACCATCGTACAGTAAACCTAAATTAGTTGAAAAATGAATTTCTGGATCCATTACTATCTGTGATGTTAAAATTAGGTATCTCACTTCATTATAGCGACTTGCAGTCAATTTTAAAAATGACAAAATTAAAATCGTTATTGTTGATCGTTATAACGAAGTCGTTATAACGAAGTGAAATACCTAACTAAATTAGTTGTTTCCTGGACTGAAAGTACACGTGTGATGTTGATGGTTCTAGTAAAGTGAAATGACAATATTTTGTAATAGTGCTGTAAAAGTAATAAAGCTTGGTAATGGCATTTATTTTTCAACAAATAAACATAGTCCACTATAAGCATAGGCCTATTTTAGTTTTGTTGTAGCCTACTGTACACACAATTTTATGATCAAACAACAATATTATAAAAAACAACAAATGAAAAAATTACAATTATGACAAAATTTTAAGTTTTCTCTTACAGCTACGATTGATAACTTTATGAGTTCTTGCCTTTGAGTAATTGTTCAACACAATATTACTCATTATTAAAACTATCTTTCAAGCTAAGTCCAGATTACTAATATCATAAGGCTTCTTTTCTTTTGAAATATAAATACTGTGTACACACTATTTTACAATCAAACAACAATATTATTAAAAAAAAACAAATGTAAAAAAATTACAATTATGCCAAAATTTTAAGTTTTCTCTTACAGCTACGATTGATAACTTTATGAGTTCTTTAAAACTATCTTTCTAGCTAAGTCCAGATGACTTATACCACAAGGCCTCTTTTCTTTTAAAATATAAATACAGTACTGTATACACAATTTTATGATCAAACAACAATATTATAAATTATTATAGGTGTATAATATTAAAATATTTTAATAGGTGTCCAGTCAGCACGAGGAACAGCACGAATCCACGCTTTTCTTTGTCTTTGTCGCTCATCTTTTGGAAACTTGAAACAAGGGACATCCCCTTCCGTTTTAATTTTGGAATCGTAATTACTTCTGCACCCAGAAACAACACATTTCTTCGGCATAGTTTCACAGAAAACTGTCAATCAACTGTCTGAAAACATATTCAAAATAGCCCAAATAAGTGAGCGCGTACTGTCAGTCCATTGCTTTGTATGGAACTGGAGGCTTGTCGCCAGCCTCCTTGCGACGTTGCCACTTCTACAATGCCGCGGCCTTGTCTCTAGGAAGCTATGGTTTAGCTTGTATTGGGGTGATTTGCTAAGTTATAACTATAGCTAAATAATAATAATAATATTATATAATAATAATAATATTATTATAATATTATATATTATATAATATAGTTATAGCTAAATAATAATAATAATAATAATAATTTCACAATAATAATAACACCATAATTCATTTAATTCATTCAATTCATTTATTTATAGCTCAAAATACAGTCAAGTAAAGATACAACAGGCATAGCCCATTACTGCTTTCTTTACAAATTTTTAAATAATAATAATAATAATAACACCAAAATAATAATACCTCAATGCAGTATATATAGAGAATGCTTTATATAATATTATCAGGGATAATATTGTGAATTTATCAGGAATATATTCCTTAATCTGTGCTTATACCTTTTCCAGAGAGGTTTGCAAGTTATCATTATTTTTATGAAGTTGAAACTTACTTACATCAGACAAAGTGAGCAATTCCAACGTCCAGACTATGGAATACCGGCATAATAGAAAAAATAATGCAATTCTTCTTATTTGAAGGGTTAAGTCTTCCTTTGAAAAATTGGAAAAATGGGGGAAAACAAGAAATAGCTGGATTAGTTCCAATAATTATTACGAAGGGATTTAGCTTTTCGTCCTCAAAGTATTTTTGTCCAAAAAAAATGTTTCTCCCCACCTTTAAGCATTCTAAGAACTTATTTAGGATGCATATTCATCCTTAGTGAAAAGTTTCTGGTTTGAAGTTTCAAAGCATAAGTTCCCATGTTTCTTGAAGCATAAATTTATTGTACTATCAAGAAATCAAGAAGTACTTCAGCTTTGAACTGGAAAATCTTTGTCCCAGTGCAACAGTAACAGGAGAGTCTAAGTCACGCAATGATCGTCACGTGAAGTTTTCAATGCAATTTTACCAAAAGTAAACGTAAGTCCTTATTCGTGGAGTCAATGGTGGGCCCTCAAACTTATTTTACACTAATAATGTAATAACTAGCACAGTTAAGATTATCGTCTCAAAGAATGATGAAGTTTTTTCTACAAGGGAAGAGCTATTCTCATTAACTGCGGTGAACGGTGTCCTTGTTGCAATAAAAACGAGAATGAACACCTTGAGCACTTTTTGCTATCTTGCCCGGTTTACGGGGGTTTAAGACGTCGACTCCTTATTAAATATACTCACAATGTAGTTCAAAAACGGGATAAAATGATGGTATTGTTGTCCAATCTATCAGCATAAAAAATCAATAACGTTTAAGTATACGTGAGAAATGTTTTGTTTTTAAGGTTCATGGATCATGGATCCATGTTCATGGATTTATGATTCATGACAATTTTAAGTAGGAAGTATAGTTGAAGATGAATATAAATATAAATAAAGATGCGATAGTGGATTGGTGATAATACAAATTGAACAATTCAAAATTGTACGATTGCGAGAATTGTTATATTTCTATATCGTTACACTGTTGTACTATTAAAAATGTTATGATTGCGAATATTTTCATGTTGTTAGACTATATTTCTATATCGTTATATTTCCTATATTGTTATATTTTCTATATTGATATATATTTGTTAATGTTATATCGTTCAATGCTAGTCAATGCTAGTCGTTTTTCTAATTTATTACATCTTGTCAATATTATCTATTTCGTTTGTTCTGCTGTGGGTGGCCTGCATGCATTCTTTTGTGAAGTTTTTATTGTATTGCGGATAGCAACTTATATTTGTATGAGTGTATGCTCGATAACAAATAAAAAATTATTGATTATATATTGAAAAAAACTATCAAAAGTCGAAAACTCTTCAGATTACAATAATTGTTACCGTAATTTAGAAATAAACTAGCAAAAGTAGAAAACTGTTATTGTAATCGTGATATAGAAATAAACAGAAACATATGAATAAATGTATGGGAAAATACAATTTGATCATCACAATCCTACTTCAAACTTACTCCATCGTATTTTGATTAATTCAACAAGATTTTAATAAATTGGACTTGATCCAGTCATCCAGTTTATAGTACAAAATATTCACACTATGAATAATTTTACATATTACTAAAAGTAAAATTTACTTTTAAAATTTATCTGGATTGTTTTGACGTTGTTGAGTTAGTGTATTATACATATTATTATATGACACATTTACAATATCATGTGAGGTCCATTTTGTCGACGTCCCGCCATTCAGAAGCATGCTGATAAATCCGTTTAAGTGTGACGTAGTTTTTCATAAGCTCCCTTACTTATTATGTAATTAATTATGTATTCAGAGACCTTTTTATTATAAAACAAGTGACGTTGTAAACCATATTTTTTTGTAAAAGATTTCGTTGTTCTGCAAAAATGTTTGTTGTTGCAATTTGCAATGTCGACAATTGTCAATCTATCTCGTTTTCACCAGTTGTGAGTTATCATTTCAGTTTCTACAATTACTCTAGCCGATAGAGTTGAGTATGATATAATTGAGACGAGTATTGATAATTGTTTCGAGTCACAAGTTTAATAATTGAGTTACAGGTCAAAGTCACGCAATGATCGTCACGTAAAGTTTTGAATGTGATTTTATCATTTTTCATAACTATTTCAATAACTAGTTATTGAATATCGATGAGAAAAATGTGATGATATTGCATCAAGTCGGAATGTAACCTGAAGTTGAGCATATTTTCTATTTATGCAAGGATCCGACTTTTCCGTTTTCCCCCTTATCAAAGTAGTAGCTCAAAGGTGATGGAAAACGGTTTCACAAGAGCATCAGCCCAAGGGAGTCATTGCACCTTCATTAAAAAATCGATTTCCAGCTAGTGAATGCACCGACACCGGCTTATCCCGTAATAGCAGACCATCAAAAGCTCGAGTCGTATGCTCTTCAAGTGCGCTCGCCCCCTTCACAATAGAAATAAACATGGTGCCAGTTCTTCTTTTCTTTTAGAAGACAATACGCAATTACCCTGTCTTTACGGCTTATGTCTATTGAGACGCCTTTTTAGGCTGGCTTACCGTTTTTCTTTGAAAAGAAAATGTTGGGCTATAATAAATAAGCGTTTCAATTTCTTTAAATAACAATTCAATGGCAGAAAGTTTTAAGATTATAAAATTAAGTACACAAAATTTAAAGGAAATTTTAGACAAATTTAATCTAAATCACTAGTAAGTAGAGTGCAAGTGGCACAGATTAGATTCTCCGTCGACTAAAGGGTTGTGACTGATATAATCAAGTAGATCTGCATGTCGTAGGCCGTTTGAAATTGTCTAATGTTTTCGAGTATCGTCCATTTTGGAAGAAGCATGTCGAAAGAAAATCAGCGGAAACTTCAAACTTAAACAAACTTTCTTAAAGCTTCAAACTCTCTTATTTGAACCGCAGTCAAGAGGTGACAATATAGCGCACGGCATTTCGAATTATAACCTATTACACCTCTGAAAGATATTTGAGGTATTGTAGGTTGGAACAGATAACTGCCTATCTAATCCTTTCAATCAAGAAAAAGAAGACTTTCCTCTTTAAGTCTCATCTGTGCGTTAACGGTGTGTCTGTTCGCTTGATGCATTTATTAAATCTTGAGTTTTTCGTAAAATTGTGAACAAAATTATGATTTAGACACAGTGATTATGATTAAGACAATTTTAATGAGGGGAATGCAAATCATGGATTTAAAGCCTCCATTAATTTCCCCCATTTTCTTTTACTTAATGGCTGAACCGCATTCACAATAAAATAAAAGACAAGAAAATCTATCGCTCTACAAAAAAAGAGCTAACCTACTGAATGTAGTCGTACTGAATGTACTTCTACGTCCACACTGTTCTAAGCTCTCAATTTAGCTGTCGCTTCATCTCTCGCCATTTCAACGGGCTTCAATATGCAAACTATATTAGTCAATTCTATCAGAACTATCAATTCTATAATAAAGTCTGTTTAATCTTAATCATTCAAATGGAATAGTGGTTAATTATGAAACGACAGTTTCAAGATTCAGGTGAGACCCATTCGTTCTAATTATCCTCAACTCCATTTTTTTAATTACAAATGAAGTGAGTCGAATTTTAAATATAAATTTTGTTTAATTGCGGATGATGTCTAATTGAATCTGGAAACTTGTACATGAGTAATAAGGTGAATGGGTGAATAAGTCTGAGTCCTTGAGTCTGTTGCTCCTTCACATTCATTGTAATATTCTCACAATAAATAATGAGAAACATTCATGGCTGAATGAGATTTGAACGGAAAGCAGCAGTAGGAAACGAGCCAGCCAGAGACTTATCTTATCACAGACAAGAGCTTCAACCAACTGCGCCACCAAAGCCGCAAGTTACACAATTAGCCGGAATTATCATTATAATTTCTAGAAGTAACATCTTTTTTTAAATTGGAGGTAGGTAATCAGCAAACAGACTTTTCAACGAGGCAAATATTGATTTTCCATTTCCGCCACCAACCGTATCCATAAATATATTATAATTCAAATTTAAATAATAATATTTATTATAAACGTATTACAAGCTACAATTACAACCTATAAGTTGATAACATGTTACAATTACAATCTACAAGTGAATGCTCATAAAATTCTGCAATAATTACAAATACAAGTAGCAATAAATAAGTTTGTGAATGATTAATTGCAAAGAACGCTTGCCTACAAACGTCTGCACCACATTGAAGCGGCGATTACATTGAACGAGTATACTAGCCACTTGCCGGCAAGACTACAATCTAGACCGTAATATGTTAGCTACGAAATATGTAAGCGGTTATTCTACTTGCTACTCGCTGACTTGTTAGCTATAGCTAGTAAACCATCCCAATGAATTGAGGCTTAAAACTTGAAATTAGTCTGGTTTCTGAACTGTTGCTGCAAATTCCAAATACATTTTGAAGAATGCATGCCTCTGGTATCACATTAATTAAAAAACCGAACAATTAAAAAATTTATAATTTTTCTAACTCGATCAACAAACATTCCAATCATTTTTACCTGATGATCTCGAACAAGTTGTAGTTGTGTTCGCAAACCTATTTATTGCTCTTCACAATAAATGCCTGCTGGCTACCAGTAGGAGGGGAGGGTGGGTCAGAGGGAGGAAGTAAGCGGATCAATACACACGCACTTTCTCATACAAGCACACACAGCTACTTTCATGCAACGCTAGCAATGCCCACACAACTACGCATATTCACACGCACACGCGCACCTATACTACCCCTTATGAATTGAAATGCTGAGAAAGAGAAAGAAATTGGAAAGAGATTGTGCGTGGGTGTGAGTGGGTGGGAGATGCGTGAGTTTGAGAGTGTGTGTGAGCGAGTAGATGTGAATTATGTGAAATAAAGGACTGCGTAGTGCGTATGGATGAAATTGATGAGAAATGACTGCCTACAACTGATATGCATTCAGTTCTCTTGCTTTATCACTCTTTCTTTCTCACTATCATTCACGCTCTCTTTCTCTCTTACTCACTCACTCTTTCTGACGCTCTCTCAAGCACTCTCTCTGTCTCACACACACTTTTCCTTTCCTTTCCCCATTCTCTCACTCTCTCGCTCTTTCTGACGCTCTCTCACTCTCTCAAACACTCCTTCTCTCTCACACACACACTTTTCCTTTCCTCTCCCCATTCTCATGCTCTCTCGCTCTTTCTGACGCTCTCAAACACTCTCTCTCACACACACACAAACACACTTTTCCTTTCCTCTCCTCTTTCTCTTCCCTTCTTGTTCTATCCTCTCCTGTTCTGTTATTCCCTCTCCCAAATCGCTCGTTGAACTGGCTCGCACAAACATTTCCATTTCTCCTCCCTCGAGTGCAGACATGCCTTGTAATTCGGTAATTCTCAATTCTCACGCACTGCAATCTCTCATGTGGCTCAGCTCTATCGTACCACTCATTCCCGGTTCACAGTGCGTTGATTTTTTCCCATTCCTGGTTACAGGTTGAATGATTCCCATTTCATTTCCACTACCATGGTTCTGCATAGTTGAAGTAGATTCCTTTTATTTTTAAACTTATCGTCTCTTGCCCTTCGCTATTTTGCTATAAAACTGAATGAGAACAATTTATTGTGATATAGTTGAAACATGAAGTAACTAACAACTCTGACTGACAGCTTCGGCTATGCCTAAGGAATTTGTGTTCATTAATATTCGAAATGAGTGCTCCATATTACTAAACGAGGAGTTTTGAAGATTTCTATTAATTATATAAATCTTATTTTGCAAGCATCTTGTAAAACATTAAAAAAAATTTTGGAGGATGAAGCCCACATAGGTCTGAAACCTGTGCGTGGGTAATGAGTTGGATGATGGTGATTGATGAGTTGGACCTACAGTTTTAGGTGGGTTCCGAACCACCGGGAAGTGATTTATCGTACCATTTTGATAACTTTCTGAATACATCCCCTAATTATACACCGTTTGATAACTTTTGATAACTTTCTGAATACATCCCCTAATTATACACCGTCATAATCATATTGATATTAAATTTGACAACTGATAGAAACTGAGGCTCCGGATCTTACCAGAATAATTGTGTTAAGTAGTGGAATTTCTATTGGGTTAAATGGGTAGATTCCCTTGGAGGGGTCAAGGGGGTAATTTTAGTTAATTTAATACGCATTGGGAGTAGAATAATGTGCCAGCATACGCGTTTACACATTATCCTAAAAACATTTTCAATTAGTAGATTAATAAAGAAAGTTAAGGGTAAAATGATGAAAATAAATTAGTTAATTTTTTTTTCAAAAAAGGTTGTTACCGGTTCTTTAATGAATTTAATTATTGGGTTGGATATTTAAAAACTATTGTAGATAGAAACTGACATTGATATAATTGGAGAAAACGAAATAATGCATTGTTTAGCTATTTCGGTTTGTTTGAGGAATAAAACATAGCTCTAAAAGATAAGTTAAATGGAGAATCGTTTGGAAGTATATTTCGGACAGTTTCTCCTCGCCGATTTTAAGCATAATTTTAATCATGAGGAACATGACGGGTCGAACATTTTATGTCGGTTTCAAACCACAGGCTAGAGGTGATACTAAAGCAGATTACAAACTAATTGAGTAGCCTCAGACATCTATAACGGTTCAAATTGGGTCAGTTGAATATAATGTCAATCTAATGTCAGTTCTAATTGAATCATTTGCAGATCACTCCAATCCAGGTATACCAAGTTACTCACATGAAATGATCTTTCATGATATTAGGTTATATTGTTCAACATCCCTTGCGCTAGCAGCTTAATAACCCTTTGTCTGCATGTATATTACCAACGCGCCCCACCTGCACGTGCCATCACATGACAATTCACAAATTACAATAGAGATTAAGTAAAACTTCTATAATGTTTTGCACTAATTAGAAATCTGCCGTTTTCATTAAAATGCAAGGACTCAAAATTTTCTTCTCCTTGAATTTGTGGCTAATAAACTTTGCCGAACACCTGATTATTTAAAAGGCAGACTATTGAACATTTCAGAAGTTTTGTTTTGTAGATTACGTCTTGGAGACTCCAGTTAAGGAGTATAAGACAAGTCAGATCAACAATAGTATACACTAGATACCATAATTATTATATCAATTACTTGCGGTGAGGCTTAATTTTTATATGAAAGGAACTCTTGTACACTATAAAAAGCTTTATCAACTAAATATTTTTTTAATTGTTTTTTTAATATTTCTATATTTTTAAGACACTTTAAACTGTGGTAGCTTGTTGTAAAGTTTCCTACCAATATAACTAGGTTTTTGTTTGAATAAGCTACTATTGTGACTTACCAAGTGATAATATCCTCGGCTTCTTGTATTATAATCGTGTGCGTCAAGATTTTGGTTGATATCATTCGTTTTTCGTATAAAGTAGCTTCATACACATATAAGTTGGATACAGTTAGGAGTACAGCTTAGTAAATAACTAGAGAAATGTTTCCCCTATTATTTAAGTTAGCACCTAGTTAGAAACTAATAAGCTATTTATGCTATCCTAATTTTACTAAGTAAAGACATTAAAACTTTTATAATAATTAGGTTTGGTTTGATTATGTTTCAAGGTTTGAAATTTGCAATATTACCTTCTTTTGTACATTAATCACGTAAGCACGCTTCACTTCACTAGCTCATGAGGTTTTATTCTGTTGAGCCTCCGGACCAGATCACAAATGTCAAGTAGCTGGATTACCTCAATGTTGTCATGTTGGTGAAGTCTCTCTTTATGCTGAGCCGCAAACCTGTCTATCGCTGTAGTGACTCTCCACTTGAAGATCATGGTGAAGATCAGCATTCCTGATGTAACATGAATACTTGACTATATTCTTCAGTACTTTGTTTTGAAAACGTTGAATTATTTGTACATTAGATGGTTTGGTACAGCCCCAAAATTGAATACCATAGGTCCATACAGGCTTCAGTAGCTGTTTGTATAGAAGAATTTTGTTGTATATTGGATCCTCTTCCCAGCAACCAGCAATCCAGGATCCTCAGCTTGGATCCTCTTCCCAGCAACCAATACATTTTCCTGAATTTGATTCCTAGTTCTTCCCTTTTCTTCTTGACATGTGCTTTCCATCTGAGCTTGAAATACAGCGTCATACTCAAATATTTGGCTGTATTTGCATAAGGAATGACTTTTTCATTAATGTAAACTGGAATATATTTGATTTTCTTGTCAGTCAAACTCACATTCACAGACTTTGTATCATTGAGTTTAATGAGCTAATGATTTTTCCATGTATTCACTTACCAGAGTGATTAAGAACGATTCTGTTAAAAGTTTAAATGAACAATTCTATTCTAGTCAACTTAACACTATTAATCTTCTTATATATCATAGAGTGGACCAATATCAATATTTCACTACTTTCTATGGCTAGATATTTCTGTAGTTGATAATTCTTCGCTTGTTAATGGTTAATTTGCTAGTAAGTTAGTATTTACTTCATCTATTTATTATTGGTTTTCATTATCTCATGTAGCTTGACCTTGATATTTTTTGATCTTCAATATTTTTCGCATTTTTTATATTTTTGATTTGTGTTTGGTAGCCTGTTTTTATTGTTATCTCGTATTGGTATGTTGGTTCTTGCTGTACCTGTTAGTTAAGGGTGTGTCTAGGCTCAGCCAATGACAGGCTTCCTACGTAGACTTCGACCAATGAGAGTCTTCCAGTCTATAGAACAATAGCACTCGTCTATGAACTGTATATTAAACTGAGCTACTCAGTTTCTAGTTTGATATTGAAAGTAATGTGACATACAAAACTATAGTATCTCTTGTTTCTATTATAAAAGTGGTGTGACAGCATCAGTCTTATTTATCATCATCACCAATATAGAGACGATATCATTTCAACAGTAATTACGGCCATTGTAGTACTATATCTCAAAGAACATTTTATAAAAAAGGACTCTGACATAAAATCATAGGTTGGAGCTAATGTTTTACAATTTTATAAGAGTCCAACGCATGTAAGGAGCCTTTTGAATTCTTATGTCTTGTAGAATTGAAAATTTTCAATATTATATAATTTCATTCATCCATTTGTAAGTTACTCATTTGTCTGATTGATTCATCAGTTTCAATCTTAATCTCAGCTTTGCTGGTTAACATAACGAATCATATTTTAAGAGGAATTATTTTCTGATATTTTATTTCGATTTCCTGAATCAATAAATATATTTTTTAACATGTTAACCAAATACCATGGTTTATGTAACTGAATACAGAACGTGATACAAGTATCTTAAATATAATCTTTTTATCTCATCTCTTATCTTAGTTGAGTAAAAACAATGGAATTGTGTCCCTAACTTCGACTATTCTTCTAAGTCATCTCCCTGATTTATGTTCCATTCGTTAATCATCTATATGATCTGCAATAAAAAATATTTTTTTTTTCAATTTTATTGTGAGATTTCAACTCTATTCAATACTTGTTTGAATGTCATTACATATTATAATAATAGTTTGCAGCACAGAGATTATTCAAGAATGATGTCTGAATAATCATTGTAAAAAACCAGTATGAGTTGTACTGAATAATAATAAAGTATTCAGTATATTTTAACATTTTCATAAAACTAATATTGTATTCATCATTATATCTGATCTTACAACTCATACTGCTTTTTTTACAATAATTATTTAGACATCATTCTTGAATAATCTCTGTGCTCCAGACTATATAATATTTAATAATATTTCTCTATTCATTGTGAATTGACACGAATAATAATAAAGTATTCAGTACCTAACTGTCGGGAAGGATATACACATTTCCGTTAAGTGGCAAAGGAGAGGCTACGGTACATTGATAGGTCTCAGCAAGAAGGTAGCTCAATTTCGTCTGATTTATTATTTATTTTGGATGGTTAGCTAAACAGCGAATCGCGATGTAGTCGAGAGGTTTAGCGTAGAACGTTTAGAGCAGCGCAGCTAATAGAGGTTTGCATGGGCGTGTAAGACGGGTTGCCTAGCCGTCGGCTGGCAGGGTGGGAGAGTCAGTCGATATCTGGGGCAGCATCCCTGGACCGATTTCAGCCAATGGCGTCCGCGCATTCGGATCACGTGACCGCTCCCTTTGCTCAGTTCCGCGGCCAGCTCTCGGCGTTTTCACCGAAAAACGTCGTCGTCATCTCGTCAGAGTTTCATCTTTTGGTGGTAAAAGTGCTCTCATCTAACGCGAATTCTAGTGCTGTGCTTCACGAATAACAGGGTTTGGCTTCGATGTTTGGTACTAGCAATTGTAGACATTAACACCAACACTACGCAAACGTCGCGACCAAAATTCGATGTGAGACAAATGCTCAACACCACACACTAGCGCATTTATTCCCAAATTTTGCATTATACCTTCGAAACATTACAAACACTTATTCAATTTGGAAGCTTTTGCCAAATTTACTAATAGTTTTATTTATGAAATTAATAATATATTTGTGATAAAATTTCTATAAAGCTTTTGAACTTCTACATGTTGTAAGTAGGATTTCAACTATACTGTTGATAGTTATACACCATGATAGTACCGACCTTACTCAAATGTTAAATCTCACTTCATAAACAACTACAAAATATAACAAATCATTTTAGATCTCCGATTGGGAGTCAAAATAGTCATCAATTCAAAATGTGTGATGAATGTGGGGTGTTCATCAATGTTTTTCGGATAATATGTATGGGGCCTCCAAAATATAAAAATAATATAATTTCTTCTGGGTTCAGTTTTACCGTATTTAATTCATTAACTCATAATTAGCGTTCTATTTGAGCAGCTATACTGCTATAACTAATGAGCTATAATTATTGAACTTCAAGTCGTAAATTTCGAGCTGATTATTCGATTTTCTCAATAATACTAAGAAAAATTTATTTGGTCAAGAATGAACACTTAATAAATATCGATTAATAATAAATTTCTATTTGATATTGTTCCCTTCTAGCAATAGAACTCGCGGTATTTGGGCATATCATAAAATTTTCAGTCTAGGTTTTGCTTTCTGAAAGGTTTTGTGATGTGTACATTCGTTTCCCCGTCAAAGTGCATTTGAAATTCAATTTGCTTTTAAACATTATTCACTCTGTTGTTATTGTCGCTGAATACTGTTGAATAGATTATACAAAGCAGTCAAAATGGTAGTCAGAAATAGACGAGTGCTCTAGACGTCAAAACAAATCTTAAAAGGATTATTCTTGCTCTGCTCTTTTTCATTTACTCGATTGTTTTTTAAATCAAAACAATACCGTTGCGATTTGTTTATTTCATCCAGTATAATTGAATGATCTTTGATCTCGTAGCTAGTTTTGATAGTGGCCTGTTGAACTCTGGCTATCTGTAGCTCTCCATATCAGTTCCGTTTTGCGCATGCGCTCTCGGCGATCCTTTGGAGCTCTCGAGTTGAAAGCCAGGAGTCTCGAGCTGTTATCAGATTGAAATCTGTGCAGCAGTCGACAAAGAGATTAGTGTTCAAAAATTGCAGTTTCGAGAAATTATTCTAAATAAGTTATCAAAACTACTTGTTATTAAAAATAGGCCTTCAAAATTACGGTTACCATTTGTTTGATAAAAATTAAATATTTAAATTAAATCTGAATCCTATTTCTAGGATTTCATGATTTTTTAACTTTCCACAATCACTAATCTCGAACAAATTTAATGAATTTTGAACATTCTAAGGTACTCGAGAATGGAATTCATGATTTTTAATTTATTGATTGGCAGATTTTTAATATAAATTAATAGCTTGTTCTTATTTATTGGTTCCTATAGATTTTTGCTAGATAAGATTGGTACTTATTGGTTCCTATTATCAAAACTCATATCTATCATACTGTTTTAGCATTCAACTTGGTTCGCTTTAACAATCTTATGGTTGGAAGGAATAAGAAGAAATACATAAATACAAGATTATGGTTTATTGAAATATAAATTATATAGGAAAATTAGAGAAGAGATAAACAAAAATAATTAACTGTTTTAACAGCAATATAATATTAACAAGAAACTTTTTTTCAAGCTTTCCATGATATTAACATATTATCCTTTAAGATGATATGTGTTATCTGTAGGAGAAAAATTCGAACACAAGATCTCTGCACATATCTATCAAAATTCCAGTTATTTTTGTTAAAAACGTTTTCGCTTCATCGATGGAGCTTCCAATCTATATTTATATAAAAATGAATGTCTGTCTGTATGTATGTATGTATGTATGTATGTTCCCTATAGACTCCAAAACTACTTGACAGATCGGCATGAAACTTATTAAAATAGAATTTGAAGCGTTATTTAGTTTCATCAGCTGTTATTGATTAGGACAAGTAGATATGAATAATAGGGTACTCAAAAATCGGCCTACCCTGAACTCAATATTCCAATAACTTTATCCTAGGACACGAGGCCTTGTGCTGTCTACATACGGAGCTGTCGCCAAGCATCTCAGGCGTCGTAAATAAATGGGTCTCATTGGCTCAGTGTCATCAAAGACGGTAACATTCAAGCTTGAATGCTTCGGATATGGTGTCATTGACTGTGACTGCTCAGCCAATCACAACCATTTATTTACGACGCATAGCGTCTGAGACGCTTGGCGAAAGCTCCATGTGAAGACTGCCTTAAAGTTTTCAAATTGAACTAACAGAACTAACAGCAGCTGGGAGTCCCACTCCATTTACGTGCTTAGAGTTTCCCAGCAATTTGTTTAATTGATATAATTACCAGATTGGTAGAGTAACAGCGTCAATTTATCAATGCAACCTGCGTAATATATAATCAGAGCTTAACCGCATTTTCTGAATATTTTATCATTTTTACACAACTTCGTGGCAGCTAACTAAATAAGAGCCTAACAAGATTAGCTTATCAATGTTTTAAAACTAAACGGCAACTAACTAAATCAGAGTCTGACTAGATTTCCTGGTTAGTTTATCAATTATTCCCAACTAGTTAACTAACTTTGTGCACCTAACACCTATCCTTTCCCAACTGCAGAGCACTTTCACATATCCCTTGCAATATAGGTTAACCTGAACATCGAATGTTGTATCGAACCTTCTAGACTGATAAATAGTATAAAAATGAGTGTATCAAAGATATGAACAAGAATGGGTGAAGTTAAAGTGGCAACAGTGGAAGCGATGGAGTCTGTGGACAATATGGCGACTCTGCCCGTTTCGCGCGTGCATGGCGGAAGTGACGTCACACCTGAAAAGAATAATTTCACCAACAAGGAAATGGAAGCGAAAAAGGCGGCTAGGCCGACGTCGCATGGCCCTCGAGAGCCACCAACGAGGTAAATAAAATTTTTTAAAATGATAAAAATATCTCGCCCCACTGAAACTGTCAATGCGTCTCTCAGTCAAAACAGATTTATAGTCACATCTGTTCTATCTCCAACCGATCCCACCAGCAATATTTCACCAAGCAACTTTCTCAAGTATGCATAGCATTCACGCTTTCAAATCTGTTGACTATCAACTCAACTCAGTTGGCCTACAGTTCGTCTACTAGTTTTACACTTTGGAAACTAATGTAAATACAGTCAACCGATTTTCCATGAAACCAAACCTACGAATAGTATTTTTATGGTGTCCTTTGACCAATGGCAGACCATCCATGGGGTCATGACCCTCTCCAAAATCGGAAATTCGCTGTGGACAGGGGCAATCTCGAAAAAACGTTATAAATACTAATTTTCTGAGTTTCCAAACGTTCTACCTGGAGCCGCCCTTGACCTTGACCCTTTAATCTTGGCGTGACGATTACTCATTGAAGAATACCTTTCCAGAACGAATCTCCTACTTTGATGATCGAATTCGTTTTACAGAATTTCAACTTTAGTTCATAAGATATCTGTTTTCCTACGCAGCGGCAGCAGGAGCTGCTCTATTTCTTATTTCTTGAAAAGCAAACAAATTGATTCTTATCAGCATGCATTTAATCCTACATATCTCATTCCTACTTTATAAGCATTTCAGTCAGTATAATTGGAAAGGATCTACTTTTAAATGTAAGTGGGTAATTATAATAAAAATAATGGATGAGACTCAATATAATCACAACTGCAGATTTATTACATAAAAAAAATATTATTCGATAAAACAACTTCCAATTATAAGTTTTTAAAACTAAAGCTGCCAGAGTTTAGGTAATCTTAGGCTCTTATTCACCATGACTATTTAAACTGCATTTAGAATATTGATAGTGGATTTCTTGTTCCATGACGAACTGCGTTGTTAATATTAACTTTTTAAGTGAATTCATTCAACGTCTTGCAGTCAAATTTTTATTAAGAATAAGTAGTAATTTACTTACTCTGTAGGCCGAACGTTTTCGAATCGTGGAGATCCATTTTCAAAGGCCCTTCTAAAGCCTTTGGAAACGGATCTCCACGATTCCAACTTTTCTTGATTGTGGAGATCCGTTTTCAAAGGCTTTAGAAGGACCTTTGAAAATGGATCTTCACGATTCGAAAACGTTCGGCCTACAGAATAAGTAAAATACTACTTATTCTTAATAAAAATTTGACTACAAGTCGTTGAATTCACTCAAAAAGTTAATATTGATAGTTTTAACTAGGTTTAATCTGTGAATTCATCTACTCATTGAATATTTAACTCTTAAACTAAGTTCAGTATAAACGTACAAATATGACGGTAAACTGTATGCATGTCAATTTAGTATTCATGTAGTTTAGTATAAACTAAGATTGAACGGAATTTAAACACTGATTTTACAAACCGGTTTGAAGTGTTTCCATTAATATTGAGTCTGGTAAACTGTCAACTACTAGTCTAATTTATGGTCTACTTCAGTGTTGTTTTTTTCGTAGTAAATATGGTAGTGACATCCTCGATATTATTTATTAAGGATACCCACCTCAAAATTACAATCACCATTATAGAAAAGATAAACATCAAATTTAAAATCAAGAAATTTCAGAATTAAGGGTTTCCATCTTCTCATAAGTGAAGTTTTTGATTGTCCAACTGGGAGGAAATCACCCATTTCTCTATCAAGAAAAGTTGAAACAATATAGGATTCAATATTTGAGGACCTTTCTCAACTCGAAAGACGTGTGCTAGAAGAGGAAATGATGGAACCGCTCTTAGCACCTTTCATTTACAGGAAAGATTAGAAGTGTCGTTTATGAATGAAGCCTGATATTAGAGGGTGCTTAAAAGTGCTATCGCAGCACTTTCACTGTGAAGCAGCTTTCTTGTCTCTCTTCCCCCTAGGGCTCTACCGTCGCTCCGCACTTTCAAGATGCAAGATAGCTACTGTCTCCTGAGCAGTGTTGAAATATTAAGGAGTGCATTACGAAAAAGTGATGATAACTTTTTTAGGTGAAAGGTTTTTATGTTCTAATTTTTTTCAATAACGAATGATTCACAAGATACTAAAAATAATTTGAGTATATTAAATAATGATGATTATCATTTTCAGTCCTAAAACTTTTATGCGCTGAATTTCGCCTATAAACAATGATTTTCAAGATTCTAGAAGATTTTTTTTTTAAGTTATTTCTGTTTCAATTCTTTTTACTACTACTCTGGTTAGATTGCTTTATAGCAGCAGGTATCAAACTTGATAAAGGTAATTAAGCTCTCTTAGTTAAACAAGCCAAAAATATTAAAAAAATAATACTGTAATATATAAATTTAAATACTTAAAATTAACTAGTTAAATATAATGTCCATAGCTATATTATTAATAACAGTAGTACTAGTAGTACTTTGTTAGGTTCTAATTGTGGGAAGTGATAGCCGAGTGCCGTAGCAGGTATCTGCTCAATCAGAGATAAGCTACGTAACTCCTGTGCGCTCTTTGTAAGGGTGACCGATTGGATTGGCCAGCAAAAAAGACTCTTCTCTGCTGTAAAATCAATTCCCGGTTGTTCGGAACCCACCTAAAACTGTAGGTCCATCTCATCAATCACCATCATCCAATTGCGAGACCCACGCACAGGTCTCAGACCTATGTGGGCTTCAATCTCCGAAAAAAAATCTATGGAATACTCGTTAATTGAATACTTATCTATCCAGGGATTTCCCAAAATACAGGATATATACAATGTAGGATATGCTAAGATACGAATCATGCTTACAAATAATATTCTGTTGTGTATTATACAACATAATTATTTTTGTTAGTCAAAACTTAGTTTCTGTTAATCAAGTCGAGAGTGTTTTAGTTGAGAAGGCTTTCATATCTGCAAAGTAAATGAATGTCAATGATAATGGAAAAGAATACAGATTTAAATAGCACAAATTTCACTTTCACTTGTGAATTGACTATTCATTTTAGTGAAAAATAAGTAATATGGTTTGAATCGCGGTCTCTTTCACTTTCACTCTATCTCTCTCTCTCTCTCTCTCTTTCTCTCTCTCTCTCTCTCTCTCTCTCTCTCTCTCTCTCTTTCATTATCACAATTAACGTTGAACAATTCATTTTTTTTATTGTTTTAATTTTAATTAAATACCTGCTATTTTTATAATAAACTCCTTTCATACTAAAAATAAGAATAACTAAATGCAGATAGAATAACTCTATCTTAATTTATACTGGTTACGTGTCAAGAATGGACGAATGGACCAAACTTCGCCATTTCATGTAATTGCATCACTTAGATTGTCATCACTAGAGCTTATATCATTAATAACATACAAACAGTATTGTAAATAATTTCTAGCACTATAAAAATTACAATTTAAGTCTACTATAGTATCTATGTTATGTTGAAAATTCTGTTTAACTACTCATATTATGCGAAAATTGTAAACTTACATGAATAAAGAAATCTAATCTAATCTCTTGTGGGTTAAGTGGTAGAGGGTGCCCTAAGGCCTCAACTTCGCCCACATCACTTATGTTTGTAAAGTGCAATTAGAAAGACATTTATCCGTCTATCTATCTCTCTCGGAATTTTCGTTATCAGTTATTACAATTATTATTGTAGTAATAGATTATATATAATATAGTTATTAATTGTTCAAATTAACTGAAATTTTCAACATCAAGTGGTCGTGATGTTCAGTCACGACCGCTCAAGACTGCGCTTGGATGGGTGACCGTGCTTCAATGACTTGATGTTACAAGCTTTATTATCACTTACCCGGTGGTTCGGAACCCACCTAAAATAGTAGGTCCACCATGTTCCCGTAACATGGCACAAACGGCGAGGTGGAACTACCCGTAAGGGTCTCCCCACCATTAAAAGCCATACGCTTATTATTATTAACTGAAATTTTGTCATTTTCGAATGTACAATGCTTTTACTAACTAGCAACACTCTGTTTTTCTGTTGCAGGACGTCTTTATTCATTATAATGAGTTTCATCTATGCCAAACTCTTGGTTGTAATTTGTATTGCATACGTTGTCTCCGAGGTTGTAACGCACAATTTACCGGTTGTTTATTATGAGGTAAGTTCATGAATCTTTCAAATTAATTTTCTTAATCATTGTTTGGTAGTAATCACAATAGGGGGGATTCATTCATTTTCAATTTTGCTATCGGAGCATTATTATTATTATCAATTTCAGTTTTTGTGAATTTACAAGTTTTTTTTAAATATTTTTTTAATCCATTTAAAACTATTGTATAGCTTACGGCTTAATTCATAAATGTGCTTATAATCGAGAAAATAATGGGCTTACCCACGATCATTTCACTATTAGAAGCACTGAAATTACATTGAATTTAAAATAATGGAATATAGGAAATATAAATCTTCCTTCATTCGGAATTTTTATTCAAATGATAGCTAAGTATTTATCGGCGTACCATAACATTGAATTTTCACTATGATGTAGCATTTTATTGTAGATCAAGAATTAACTTTTCAGAGTCTAGGATTAGTTGATGAAAGTAGTAAGTCCTTCAATTAGCCTAATGTGCTTTTCCATTAAAATGGTTGTTGACAATATCTACGGAAATATTTTATTTCTTCTCAATAACAATAAGGATAATTAATTTTTAATATCATCAGTTTTGCAATATATCCAGTTTTCCCGCCTTTGTATAGGCCTACTGAGGACCTCACTCATTTACCATTCAAGTCATATCCAGTTGATTTGTTTTATTATTCATTAGGCCTACCTGAACTTCGCCCACAGCACTTTTATTACTTGTAAAGTGCACAAATAAAAGTCATTTATCTATCTATCTATCTATCTATCTATCTATCTATCTATCTATCTGAATTCATCATTGTGATTCCAATCTCTTCAAACATGATAAATCCAGTCAATTCAGCAGTTTACAGGAGGCTTCAATTAATTACAAACCAAGATTGAAATAGCCATTCATAGCCTTCTTGAATTATAAATTATATTTATGTATGAGTTTACTTTAACTTGATTCTGAAAATATATAAAAATGACCTTCACCTTACCAAACTTCAAGAAAATCGCAATTAAAGCATAATTTATTTTGGAGCTCTTCATTATGTATTGATCCATAAGGGCGTTTTCATAGTCAGAAGAAAAAAAATTCCCCCCCCCCCCATTTTTCCAGCAGGGGCCTCCTGCCATTGCCTGTGTCTTGATTCCATGATGGGCAATAACATTTCAATAGAATTCCAGATGAAAAATGGTTAAAAACTAACCCAATGTTAGATAATTTAATGACAAAAATATATTAGACAAAGAACTACTTGTATAATTAATAATAAATTTGTAATAATCTTACAATGTTTATTTTTCTTTTTTAGGGCTTTTTCACATATCTATATGGAGTTAGCATATTATTTCTGCTCTACGTCTTTTGCTTTCTTCTGCAAGAAAGCACCTGCTGCCAAGGTAGTGAACCAAAACCGAAAAAGCCAAAGAAACAAAAAGAAAATAAAGTAGATGAGAAAAAGAAGGAGAAGGAGAAGGCCAAAGAGAAAGAGAAGGAAAATAAGAAAAACAAGAAGAAGGAAAAGGAAACAAAGAAAGAGGCCGGAAAAACTGAGGCAGCTGGTGAAACACCAGCAAATCCGAGTCAGGGAAACAAAAATAAAAATATTTTCCAGGTAAGAAGAAATTTTATAGGTTGCTTAGTTGTGGTGAGGTTTCAACTTGCTGGTCAATATTGCACAATCATGGAAATTCAAATATCACTTATTTTTGTCTTATTATCAAGTGCTTATATTACGTTGAATGCTATATATTTTGGGCTAATGTCTTTGGATAAGCATTTTTACACCCTACTTTTTATCAAATTGAACGTTTTCAGTTATTATTTAATTATAAAGCGAATCTAGATTGTTTATTTTGAATCGTTGGTTTCCCTTTTGCGTCAATCATCACGTTTTAAAAGTTATTGGATATGAACTTTCACATCTTACTTTTTTTTCACACTGAACTTTTCACAATAATTATTATCCAAATATAAGTCCAGACTGTTTATCCAGTATTGCTGTTTCATTCTGTTTTCAAAAGAAATTTGATTATAGAGATTCATAATATATTTTTAAAAAAAGCACTTTCAGAATCACTGTAGTTTGGTAGTCATAATTACTTATGGTACTTGTCCAAAAAGTTATCAAAAGAGCCTTACAGTATTGAGAACGTTTCAAATAGATTAGTCATTGAATTCACTCAAGCTTACAACATTTTTCAAGAAAAACTTTATAAATCTCTACCACTAAACATTCAATTTTTATCATCACGCACTTTTTCATCGCAATGCAAAGGTTAAGGAGTTACTAATGAGAGTTGGTATGTAAGCACTATGCTTTGATTGGCAGTGCTGGATGAATTACTATTTTTCTCATTTGCAGTATTTTGCTTACGGGTTAATGGTGGAAAATAATTAATTACAATTTTTGCAAATTGCTTTCTTTACTTCCAATTTATAAGATGTGTCTTCTTTTGACAGTTTACACACATACCTCCACTCCACTGCAATAATTATCGTTGTACCATTCCCTTGAACTGTTGTGCATTTTCTTTTAAGCCGCATAATTTGGAAGCGATTCGTTAAAGAAATTCATTTTGAGCAATATCTACTCTCAAGATTAAACTATAAATTATTTTTGCAAAGTACAATACATAATACAGTTTATAAAATAAAATAAATTAACTTTAACAGTATTCCTACATCATTGCACTACTTACTGTAGCCCATACAGTGAGTTATCAAAGGTTCTCATAGACCCTAGAGTGATGAACAGTAAGTGAATTTTTTTTTTAGTGAATAAGCACAAAATAAAGATGTTTTATTCTTTTTCCTGTGCTTTAAATAAATAATTAAACGTATTCTAGCTTCCCAAAAGTGTTTTATACATTGACATCAATTTATTGACTGATTGGTCTACAAGAACATAATTTTCAAGTAACAATTCAAAAGTATGAGAGATCGAATCGAAGGAAATTTAATATTGCTTCATTGAAAGTACGCAAGGAACCATATATTATTTTAGTTTAGTTGTTATATTTTACTTCGTTCTTTTACATATTTTTTGCATACAAAAAACCTACAATATTACATAGTTTTCACTATTAAATTTCATGTGGGAAGCATCCAACCAAATATCAATATTTTTTTCTTGAAAGTTATTGCTTCTGCATCAATATTATTTGCTGATCGATGTTTAGCTAGAAATTTATTTATCAGTGGAATTTTAGCTAGAGCTTTATTGCTTCAACATTTCAATATTTCTCGCTAATATGTAGATATTTTAGCTCGGTATTTATTGCTTCAATGTTAATTTTTAGTTTTATTTTCCTGATAATGTGATGTATTTGAGCTAGGAATTTTTACTGCAATGCTAATTTTTATTACTATTATTTTCCTGCTAAGATTTGATATATTTGATTCAAGATTTCATTGCTTAAAAATTGATTTTATCGTTATTATTTGTTGCTGAGATGTGTTGAGTTGATGTTTGTCTGATGCTAGAACGACGGGTATCCGCGTAAAATGAAGGACTTGATGCGAATGCAGTCATCGACTGAGGACGAGTTGAGTCCGACGGCGGTGAGTCTTGGTCCCTGGCCTCAGGGTTGGATGCTCATGCTCATCAGTGGCTCATGTCATGTGCTTTTATTTGGCTGGCTTTTTCCTCCTCAGTAATCAAACTACTCCCTCGTGTTCTCTGTTTTCAATTTGAAGAGAAATTCAGCACACCAATAATAGTAGTTTATGCAACGATTTTATTTTGACCCTTATTAAGGCACGAGTTAGATGTAAGTTATAACACGAGCGAATGCGAGTGTTATAAATATCTCACGAGTGCTTTAATGGCCAAATAAAATCGTTGCATACACTATTTAACGACCACTAGTATATATTTAATTAAAACAATTTCATTTTACCTGTGACTGTCAGAGATACCTAACCTCTCATCTCAAATACGAGAAGTTATAGTAGATTGTTAGGTTAAAGCAGCTGGTGTAGCAGTTTGATCAAATCAGCTGATAGTTTCACAATATTGAATTACGATATTGATTCCATCAAAAATGCTTCTGATTGGTCCAGAACCCGTGTTATAATGTAGAACCTGTACTATAATGAGCTCATTATGCAACGGGTTTCAAAAAGCATTTCGAAAAGATAGCTGTTTTGGCATCAATTGTGAAACTGTAATGTATACATTATGGCAATGTTTTATACCACTATTGATAACTAGTGAATCAGTTTCAAAACTATCAAACAATAAATCTATATGTAATGTTTTCCATGACGGAACAATCTAATATCAAAGCTGACACTGTATTTCTAATTATTATTTTTCCTCAGTTATATTGGAGGGATGCATGAAGTCTCTGTTGATGTAGCTTTCCCTTGGAAGCAAAATGCATCCCTCCAGTGTAGTGAGCAAAAATCATAATTTTAATTCTATTTTAATTATGATTTTCACTCACTTATACTGGAGGAATGCTGATGTTGAAGCTTTTCCTTTGAAGCAAAAAGCACCCCCCAGTGAGTAAAAATCATAATTTAAATAGAAATACAGTGTCAGTTATTGATATAAAATAATAAATCTGCCTTCGATAGAGTTATGGTAAAGATTAATAAAAAACGGTTAAAAAATGAATTTAATATCTATTTTAAATTGAACCGTAATAAAAAATTCATGAATTTAATAAACGCTGAGTGCAGAAAGAAAAATCTACGTCTTTTATTTTTTCTGGAAACTTGAAAAGTAATTATATATTTGTATTGCAACGGGGGAGCATAATTTACCAGTTATTTTTTTTAAATTATTTTTTTGGAGGATGAAGCCCACATAGGTCTAAGACCTGTGCGTGAGTAATGAGTTGGATGATGATGATTGATGAGCTGGACCTACAGTTCTAGGTGTGGTCTGAACCACAGGGAAGTGATTTTACAGCAGAGAACAGAGTCTTTTTGCTGGCCAATCTAATCGGTCACCCTTACAAAGAGTGCCCAGGAGAGCGCAGCTTATCTCTATCTGATTGAGCAGGTACCTGCTACGGCTATTAATTTGTAAAAATGATATTATTAACACTGCAATTCAGTTGCATAAATTATGAAGTTTTGAACTTACTTTATCCACATAGTGGAAATTTTGAATCTGTCTATCCTATTTTAGTAATATTGACAATAATGGTATTATTTATGGAAAATATTCTATTATATAGTTGTGTATTAGAGTAGACTAACTACATTAGTAAGTGGTGTATTATTTTTAATATGATGTACACATATCCACATCTATCCACATTGTAGGAATTACATTGAATAGCTTACTCCAAATTAATAAAACCTTACTTTTCTCGTATATGATAAATGGAAACTTATTAGTTTTGAGTTGTGTAATGTGTTGATAATTTAGCGGCATTTTTAAGTAATTTTCCAAAAATGATTATTAAAATTAGTAAAAAAGCACCACATTTTCTATTTTTGCCCTCAATCCAATCACAACACCTTTATGCTTTAAAAAAAAAACATATTTTTCTAGACATGGGTGAAATTCAAGATGATAATAGATATCTCAAGAATAGAACAACAATTTCCCTTATGTAGAGGTTTTTAAGTTTTGGTTGCTGAATTTCTCTAAAGAGTGGTATTGTTGAACTGTTTGTTTCCTAGGACTCTTCAGTGTTATCTGTGCTTCATCTTTCCTGTCATTTTCTGAAATGATTGCTTCCAAATACTGTTAGTTTGTGAATAATCATCATCAATGGTGTTTTACCTTGGACAACTTGGGGTGTGATACATTGTTTTTGAAAAAGTGTTACATATTTTAGTATGTTTTTCATTCATTTTGTTTCTAATCCATTCATTTCGAAAATGAACTTACACATCAATGTTTGTAAAACAACATGGTTTTTTCCTTTCTTTTTTTATTTGTGACTATCAATTCCCGAAAAAGATAAGGAATACTCAACATTATTGACACATCTGTGGAGTGAGCTTCAGATGGTAAAACTGTTTCTATGTGAAAACTAACACCATTAAGTGTGGGAACCTTTGATTGGTAGCCATTTAAAATGAAGGTAGCTACTGGATTTGGCTCTGGTTGAAAATATAACGACCCGTTAATTCTCCAATTGGTAGGGAATAGAGCGCATGCGCGAACTGTGTAGCAAAGCCATGGCCACTGTTTGTCTGCATAAAACAAAAAAAAAACAAAAAATAGCTTACTAACCTTTCTATACTTAATATACTTTCTATTTAAACTTTCTATACTTAATACAGTATCCCTCATAAGTATAGAAAGGTTAGGTTAGGTTAGGTTTTTTGTTGTTTTATGCAAACAGTTCGCGCATGCGCTCTTTTCCCTACCAATTGGAGAATTAACGGGACATGAAAATATATGTGAAGACTATTCATTTACTAACTGTTATTGCATTATTGAAAATTGTCATTTGGTCTAAGATAATTATTTGAACATTTATTTGCTTTTACAGAATTTAAAACAAGGATTTGGTTCTCTTTTCAATGAGACTACTTTCTGTATTGATTTAGCCTACATAAAACATATATCAAAATTATTTATAAATGCATAGGCTAATTATTCAATCATAATTATTGACAAGTTTCTTTGAATGGTATTGTCTTGCAGGAAATTAGTGACTAGATTATATTTTATCTAGCAAGAATATTATTGAGTAGGTAGCTCTGGATGAGCAAATTCTTTTAAGAAGTGTGAAGTACATATTTTAGAGCATGTATGATACAGCTGGCATCGATTTGATTGAATGTGTTTACAATAGCATTTACAATTTTTACATCAGAAGCTATAGATTAGTAGGCCTACCATAAGAAAAAAGGGAAATATTAGCGTCATAAATTATTGAGAGGTTTACTGAATAAGAACTGTGAAAATAATCGACATGATTACATACTTCACATCGTATTTACAATTAATGTATAATTTACAATTTACTATTTAAAGTTTATTTTGTAATAACCAAGCTGAATGCATACTGTCATCAATAACAACTGCTATGTAACTCATTAATAACCTTCATGAATTCATAATCTTATACTTAGGTTTTTTCAGTGCATCTCTAAACATAAGTTGGAATTTCTTTCCTATAGGCTGTATTTACGCTTTGAATCGGTTTAATCTCTAATGGCATGTTCATTGCAATAAAGAAAAGTTATTTCAAAATTATTTATAACAGACATTCGATTAATAAAAGTTATTACAAATGTAGTACGGTTCTCCAAACAAACATTTGATTTCTTCAGTTTAAAATGTAAAAACAGTGATTGTCAAATGATGAGCTATATCTAAGTTGGTGGTCCAAGCAGAGCTAAACTATATAAATGAACACTGAATTTATTACCCTTTCCAAAAAATATTAAAGTACAACCATTTGAATATATTATTAAAGTGTTCCCCTGGGCTAAGCATGCCAATTTTTTCAGTCATGGACATTTCTCGATGAAAAATATAATTAATTATTACTCTCATAGCATAAGGCTCTCTCTTTCTCTGAAACACTGAACTGCTTGCCAGAAAGATCATAATGTGTGCTAGTAGAATAGAACTAGAATATTCAGTATTTATTTATGGAGTGAGTTGGTATTTTCCTTCAATTATCATGTTTTTAGACTGTTTATTAATAAACTACACAATACATCATGAAATTGCCAAAACATATATATTATTACATTTCTATTACATCTATTGTTAGTATTATTATTGTTTTTTTAATGTGTTTTTATTGAAATTTAATTTTATTGGCAATAAAGAAATTCAAAATTCAAATTCAAATATGCTTGCTTCTCTTTTGTTTCTTATGAAGCTGCAGTCTTCAAAAATAGATAAATTAAATAGATCTACTTTTCGTATCTCAAGAAGAATGTTCTGTAATTGATAAGAATGCATTTTATTGATTCAGAGTCTTTGAAAGAGGATTAATGTCAAAATCCCTCTTAATGGTATAAAATATATTAATATATGAGTTTAAAGTGTTAACAGTCCGTCAGCTTTATGTTAAAAACCTAATTATTTTCATCAAAAATAATAAAAACCTATTTCAATTGCGTGAATCACACCTCAATTTACGACCCTCCAGAAATATATATGAAAATATTAGAATAGATCTGAATGTGTGCAGGAGACAATATTTTTACATATCAAGTAAACTGATCAATTACATTCCAAACAATTTTATTGAAAATACAAACAGGAAACTTGATAGAAGATTTAAGAATGAAATTATTGAGTGGATAATGTCCAGTAGAATTGAGGAAAAACTTTTCGAATGATTTATGTCCTATTTTAATAGTAAGCTAAGTTTGCCATCTCTTCTCTTCTCTTTCTCTTTCATTTTCACCTTCTGATTCTCTCTCTCTCTTTTTTTTCTCCTTGGTATTTATTTAAAATCTCTGTATTATTTTTTCTTTGACAGTTCATTAAGGTTTTTGCTTATGTATAATATTAGCAACTCTTACCTGCGCACAGGATGTTTCCTTGCAGGTAATTATTAGATTTTGTAATTTATGAAGATTTATTCTGAAATTGTTATGATGTGAAGATCTAAAAAAAAATATAAAATAAATGTTATTAATATTTAGCGATTCAATATAAATTCTAACATCTTCCTAAATAGCTCGAGGTGTACCAGAAATGAAGGGACACCTTATGTGTAGCCTACTTGGGTATCATTTATTAGTAAATCTCCTCAAATGAAGTACTTGACTATCTATACATTAGTTCAGTGACAAGTCAAGTTAAAATAGTCACAAATGGAATCAATCTAAAAGTAATGCTTTGTCAGTGAGACTAGTGACACTGGGAAAAGTCAAGAAAAACAGTGAATCTAATGATGCTTTTTCAAATATAATAAGTTATTTAATGAATTGTTTGAATTGTTGCAGGGTATGGGAACCCTTCGCAAGAACAAAGGTGCCGATAGTCCTACCCAAGAGAAGTTGTCAGCCCAAGCGGCAGCAGCAGCGGCCGAATCGATCGATCAAATTGAAGCTGGTCCCACTCCGTCCACTCCCAGGAAGCGCAAAACATCGCAAAACAGTCACAGTCATGGCAGCTTCTTTCTACGTGTTGGAGCTATTGGTGTGTATAATAGGGCAATGTATATTTGTTGCTTTGAAAAATCCATATTAATATAGGGTTCTACAAATTTGATTCGTAGAAAATACTATAATCAAATGATAAAATAGAATTACTAGATACGTAGGATACTATAATGCTACAGTTTAAATTAGATTCATATTGATAATTGATGATGAACCGGATCAGCCATGAAATCAAATAAAAACGCATAGGAATGAATAATAAGACGAAATTGTCACAACCACATTTATTAAAAAATATTGAGAAACTAGTTTTGGATGTTATACTATTATCAGTCTCAATCAAAAGTTTAGTATAACAACCAAAAGTAGTTTCTCAATATTTTTTAATAAATGTGGTTGTGACAATTTCGTCTTATTATTCATTATGGATACCTTCCACAATATCACCTTCGCTACTACAAAGAAAACACATAGGAGCTGGATTTCAATAACGTTTTTTTCACAAAAATAATTATTTCTTTAAGTGGCTGAGTAAGAAAAAAAATTAGACATCAACTTACTAATGAGTAGGTAAGCCTTATTAATGTAGGCTTACAACCGACTTGCATTACCAAACCCTGAGCCTTTACCAACTTTGGTGAGTTGATAAAGTCATTATCAGTAGAATGTTTTACCTCTATCTGATTCCTAACTATCCTGTTGTTCCTATTTATTCAATTTGGAATCAGCAACGTGCTAGCAGATCTTTCCAGGTGAAACACAAATAAAATTCATGTCAATGTAAAATGTCATCATTAAAGTCTCTGAGGAGTAAAAAACGGTCATGTTATTCTGAAGAGAAGCAAAAAATCGTATTTCATGTGTAATCTATACATAGCATGTCAACTAGAAAGAAAAAAGCATTTTCTAATAAAGAAAAAAGGTGAATAGCTAAAGGAGGAGAATCATGACATGATTCGTGTGATCTGTGATAAGTCTTCACAATATACTACAAAAAGATCATCACAAGATCATTAATTTTGAAATTTCTTTTTTCAATGCCTACATTCAAACAGAATGTATTTGTTCTTATTATTCCATCAAAAAATAGATACTCAAACAATTCATACTAAATTGAATTTAGCACTACAGTTTCAATTTTTAATCTTTCAATGTTTTTGGACAATGTAACATATTCAAAATTTGTGATGGGAGCAGTTTTGGACTTGAGTCTGTTGCACCTTTACATTCGTTGTAAATTTGTCACAATAAATAAATAAATAATGCAGTTTTAATTTTACAGAATTTATCATTTCTTATAGAATCGTTGAACTTTCACCAATCTGCGACCATTATGCAATTCAGCTACTAATATTTAAAATTTTCATATCAATATTCTACATATTCGTATAATTATTTTCAATTATTCCAGCTTTTGGTTTGGCTACAATGATCTACAATGGTCTTGAGTTTGGTGCATTCTTTGAAATTCCATTCTCATCGCCGTGCTACCAAGTGCTCCGAGGTGTCAACCCAGTTCTGCAGATGGTTTTCACATTTATGCAGATGTATTTCATTTTCATGAACTCCAGGGTATGTACCTCATCAATTTCCCTCTTTTTTAAGTTCTTTGATTTCATTAATTATGGTGATTTCCATCAAAAACAGATAATCAGATGTAAACTACACACATTATAATGAATGTGACTTGTTTTGTTATTACTTATCATCAAATATTAAAAAATCACCATTTAATCATAATTTCACTATTTGCAATGTTTCTGACCTACATAACACATGCTATTGAAAAACTACTCATTTAAAGTATTCATTTTCTCAGATGCAAGATTTTTAGAAAATATTTAAAAAATGTAATTTTTATTCTACTGTATTGTAAGTAAATGTTGTGGTCTAGCATTTTAAAAATAACGAAAAATGGTCATTTTTATCAATAAATCTTTTGTTATTTAATCATATTCTTGAACATTATGTTTGACAATAAATTTAATCATGCTATTGTACGGTACGAAGGAAACATTTACTTTTTTCAGCTTCCATTAAATAATATTTATAGTTGTCAAATTAAATAATTCCCTCTCATATTAATAATTTACTTACAAGTTTGAAACTATTAGTGACAACCTTTTATGAGCATGTGTTTGAAGCAAATGAACATTTATTTGCTTGAGCGTAAATAATATTATTGAAAACATTTTTTTCTAGTGCATTATTATTATTATTATTATTTCGTCGCTTGAAATCGTATTCAATGAGCATAGCTCTAACGGTGTACGACATGTCAAATAGGTTCCACCATGCGGTGAAAAAAAAGAAAAAAAATTTTATGCTTATAAATCTTAGTGCAAAATTTCGAATTAGCCTTAAAAAATTCAATGAGCATTGGAGAAAACCTCAAAGCACTCTCTCAATGAATACGGACAACTTTCAGTTAATATACGTATGTTTGAGGGCTACAATAAATTATACACAAAGTGTTGAATTCACTAGTAAAGTTTATTTTCAATAATTATTTATGTTTATATATCATGTAAAAAATTAATATGGAACTACAACATCAAATTTATTTTCTTATTAAAGTAGAGTAGTTTCATTTTCTTTTTGACTGTCATAATGGAACTAAGAATGTGTTGTTGAACTTGCAACTGAATATGTTTTTAAATCAGGTATCAAATTAGCAACTAATCAGAAGTTTTAATAGAGCTGTAACCATTTTACAGCTGAACATCCATAGATTCAAAGTGATCGCGAGGTTTGGTTTGATGCACATTGTAGCGACCAACCTGTGCGTTTGGATTCGCACCCTGGTTCTGGAAAGCCTGAAAGAGATCACTGGATATCTTCAAAAGAATAACAGCACATTGCAACGCATATTCCCAACCAGTTCTGTTGTTCAGAATCTCAATCATGAATTCTCTATTCTTGGTGAGTCGAATCTATTATACGTAAATATATTTTGTACAGGAACTGTAACATTGATGTGTACCAGTGTTTTCACTAAAATAAAGGCAACTAACTGGAATTGAATGCCTTCATGAAATAAATGAGTTGTATGACTAATCATTGGCACAAATAGATTGAAAGTTTTTTTTGGAGGATGAAGCCCACATAGGTATGAGACCTTTGCGTGGGTAATAAGTTGAATGTTGGTGATATATGCATGAGCTGGACCTACAGTTTTTGGTGGGTTCCGAACCACTGGGAAGTGATTTTACAGCAGAGAGTGTCTTTTTTGCTGGTCAATCTAACGAAGAGTGCCCAGGTGAACGCAGATTATCTCTCTCTGATTGAACAGACTACGGCTCACGGCTATCACTTCCTTAAATTGATTTTCAATGACTGAAACATTGTTATCAAAATGCAAGAGTAAGATTATACTAAAATTTTCTCAAATTTCAGAGTGCAGGCTGTAACGCATTCTGGATATAATCGCTACCAATCTATTCTTAGTTGATGGAAAGAATACATGATAAGTCACTATGATGCAAATGAACTACAAGTTACAAGCCAAAGTGACACGTTTTCCCGTATCAATATTGAAGCTCATATTCATTTTTTGAAATTGTATTGGCATTGTCATTGGTGGTTGAGATCCATATATCACATGATTAATTTAAAAAATCTACCTTGCAATCTATGTATCACATGTTTCATTCTAAATATCCCGTTGCAAAGCACGGGTAAAGCACTAGTTAGAAATAAGTAGAATTTATACCAGCAGTGTGTTTATTTTATACTTGTGTTTATATTTCCAATACTCACCAATAATCAACTCTACACCATAACTATTTCCAATACTTTACGTTCATTTATGATCATATTTTAGTTCGCATTTTAGAAATTACATATATGTTGTTTTCTTTCAAGCTGTGTTAAGGAGGCAGTTGTGGGTGTTAACCTGCTGCCTCCAAAGAGATTGTATTGAATAAATATCCAATACTCACCAACTTTGTCTACTCTGAACACCATCAGTGTCTGTTATATTTATTCATTTTATATTACTAGTTCAACTCACCAGTAGGTTTTTATTCTAATTCTAAAATGTGTTGTGCATGGTTTTGTGTGAGTGTGTCTGAAATGTTGTGCTCACCGCAGAGAGTATTCGCGAGCGAGCCGGAGCAGCCAGCACAAGGATGCCCCCTCCCCTCTCCACCAGCACCCCCACTCCGATCACAACTCTCGCTCAGCTGGTGCAGTCGACAGCGCGGGCCACTGCAGTCACCACCAAACGATTCCTCAAGGAGACAACCACAGCTGCCACCACCACAACCCAATTCCAAACTACCCCTTTCCCAACCTCCCTTCCAACCACCACTCCCACCACCACAACCACTACCACAACTACAACCTCTACCACTCCTAAATATCTTATTGATCAGCTGGTTGACTACTCCTCTAAGTGTGAGTTTCATATTTTTATTTCATACAGTCTGATTCCTTGTTGAAATGAAAGATGAACAATGTCATACTGAATGATTCTGATGTTGTCTCTACAAATTTAATTTACACACACAAGATACAGTACTGAATTTTCAAATAGCATGTCATTTTGACTTTCATAAAAACTAAAATCAAAATACCCTCCATGGACCACATACTATTGGACTGGGAGCCTCTAATAGGCCATTGGATGCCTCCACGTTGGATTCCTGTCATTGGCTGATACGGACCCGCTTATTAGAAACAAGCAATATCCTATCAATAAAAAAATACCAATGATAAACAAGTAGAAAACAAGTGACCAAACAACCATATACAATCACAAGAAGATTGAGATTGAAAATGACGTGAGAGACAAAACTATAGTATCTCTTGTGTAATAATAATTAAGGTAGTTGAGACATCAATATAATTAATTATTGATATTGACCACAATATTCACCTCACCAACACTAAGAAGATGATAATTTACATTTATTGTCGATATGGAATCTGTGTTATAGGAGCACAAAAACATTGTTGTGGTGTATAAAAAAACATTATAATGGACAATCTGCTACCGTATTGTTTTTTATTGACATTGGTACGATGTTGCTAAACTAATAAAGAAGTAACTAGGCTACACTACTTGTATTTAACTTATAAGTAAGTGTTATATTTCTTCATCTGTGGTATAGCCCATGGTCTGGAAAGAATCAGTAATTAATTATACTTACTTCTAGTTGAACTTTGTTATAACCTAAAATTTCAATTAAAAATTTGTAAAGAAAGCAGTAGTGGGCTGTGCCTGTTGTATCTCTACTTGATTGTGTCTTTTAATGAATGGATAAATAAATAAACTGACATGTGGTTCTACATTGCTAGAACAAATCTAATAATTTTCTATATATTTGAATTGGTAATGCATCATTATTAAACATTTCCCTCTGACGAAGATCAGTAGGATATAATTGTGAATTTAAAAATTATGGATTCAAATATCATTGTCAATTATTTCACAGTGTTGAAATCTATAACATGTCACTCGTAAGTAATAACCAGTAATAATGAACGTATTTATACATAATAGGATATGAATATGTATAGCAAACATAATATTTGACAAATACGGTACATTTCATGCAGTGTTTTCAAAACAAAGTTCGGTGAAATAAATTTGTTATGCGAAAAATATTACAAGTTTTTGTTAAGTTCCTTGGTGACTGAATTAATGAGTCTTCTAAAATGAGTTCAGACATTTAAGAATTTTATTTTAGAGTTTGCGTGCGATAATTAAATTAAATAATCAATTAATAGTGAGATGTTAATTGTCATATAAAAATGTTTTCAAAAAAATATAATTATATCGTGTGACCTGGCTGGCTCAGGTTTGGTGTCTAGAGTTGTCAGGTCACACCTGAATAAATGACTTAACGACTGTTTTTCGGTAGCCGGGACCGACAGCGTAACGTGTCCTCCGAAACACGTGTCCTCCGTGTCCTCTGGCGGGCCGCTTAGCGCAGTTGGTTGGGGCGTCGCAACTTCAGCTTGCTGTCGTTTAAGCGGTCGTGGGTTCGAATCCCGCTCCACCGTCAGGCATTTATGTGTAATCATTCACCTCATTACCCACGCACAAGTCTCTGACTCATGTGGGCATCATCAGCAAAAAAAAAACACGGGAGTGGCCCAAGGTAAAATCTTTCGGTCAAAAGTTCGGTTGGTTCAAAGTTTAGTTTCATTCATTAATAAAATATTATGAAAACTAAAATTGAATCATCTTGAAATTTGTATTGATATATGAAAATCAAAGAAATACTCATGGCTTCAAAGGAATTCTTATGGTGCAGTGGTGCCTTGAATAATAATGTTAATTTTTAATAGGGGCCACAAACAAGCCACAAGTATTCTGGGACGACATAACAGGAGACTCGCCTCTGTCTCCAGTAGCAGCCGCTCTAGTCAGCTCCAATGGGACCAACATCGACCCTGAGACCTGTGGCAGAGTCAACATCATGGGAAACATCGTGCAAGATTCGGCTCCGTATCTATTTCCATTCATCATTGAATACAGTCTTATTGGGGCGGCTGTCATCTATGTTATGTGGAGGCACATTGGACGTAATCCAAGGTACGTTATATGATGTTTCATTTACATGCTGTTGCTAAGAAATGCATTTTCAGTACATAAACTATTCTAGGTTTTAAAATTTATTATTTGTTGATCCATGATAAACCGCGAGTGCAATAGTAGATATTTAAACTGAGAGGCATGCAGAACTATTTCGAAAAGAACAAGAAATTTTCCTAAAATAATAAATATTTATTTAAGTTTATTAATCATTTCAAACTAGTTCTGCATGTCTTCTGAGTGGAAATATCAATTATTCTAGGTGTTTTTTGATGAACTATTGTTATTATAAAGAGCATTAAAAGAATAATTTAAATTTGTTAACCTTATGTAACCACTAGAAGTTTACATTCATCATTGCCATATTAGTGACAACGATTATGCGCCACAGAACACGGGGTTTGGCTAGCAAATTTACAATCTTTTGTCCTTCAATGGGAACCGACCGCCTCATTTGTCCCGCCTCTGAGTATAGTGTTTTGCAGTCTAGTGCATGCAATATACACCCCAATAATAAGCGCTAAAGGAATAATAAAAATAATATGATGTTAGAGATCCATCTTGTTTCCTATAATATACATTATAATAAAACTTAAAAGTACTTTTAAATGGAAGTTGTGACTCACATTATGGCGTGACGGCCGTTTCACCCTGTTGTCAAGAGCATCGTCAGACGACTCATAGTAGTGTGTACTGAGCATCGTCCGACGACTCACATGCCATAACGTGAGTCACAATTTCCATTTAAAAGTGTTTTTAAGTTTTATAATAATAATAATAATAATAATATATACATTTAATAAACAGCTAATAAATTTTTCTATAGCTGCGACTGGAAATGTATAACTGTATAACTGTATACAGCAGCTAGCATTTCTATTGCAGAATGCGAGGTGAAGACAATGATAGATGATGATGATTGTGTAGTAGTACATACTTCATAGATTAGTAGTGAAGTAATGATCAGTCGCCTATTTGATTTTCATCAGTAATGAATAATCAACTGTATGTTTTTCTTTTGAGTATGAAGCCAACATAGGTCTGATAGGTGCATAGGTGCATGGGTAATAAGTTGGATGATGGTGATTGATGAGTTAGACCTACAGTTTTAGGTGGGTTCCGAAGCACCGGAAAGTGATTTTTCAACAGAAAACAGTCTTTTTTTATAATATAATAGAAACATTTGTTGACCAATAGATACATATATTGCACTTTGGCTGGCCAATCCAATCGGTCGCCCTTACAAAGATAGGGCCCAGGAGATCGTAACTTATCTTTATCTGACTGAACAATATCTGCTACGGCTCACAGATAAGTGTACGTTGGTAAATAAGTACGGTGTATAAAGAAATAAATAACTAAATTATTGATATTATAGCGAATAAATATATAAATGATCAAACAAGGATGTATGTATTAATGGATGAATAAAATAAATGTTGATCAATTATTCCGTTGTGATGTTGAAGATCCATCTTGTTTCCACTAATATGTAATATAAACTTAATAAAACAACTTTTGAATGGAAATTAACTCACGTTATGGCGTGACGGCCGTTTCGCTCTGTTGTCTAGAGCATCTTCAGACGACCCACAGTACCTGACGATGCTCTAGACAACAGAGCGAAACGGCCATCACGCCATAACGTGAGTTAATTTCCATTCAAAAGTTGTTTTATTAAGTTTATATTAATTATTCCGTGTTACAGATACCACGGCGAGGAAGATTTGGAGCAGCGCTTGGAAGTGATTCTGTCTCGACGCGCAGTGGCGATGGCGCATGCGCACAACGGTCGCATGGATTGTGTTGGAGCCAGCAAAGGACTATTCTTCGGTCTCCTGCTCCTGGTCGGGTCCCTCATCTGCCTCATTCTGTTCTTCGTTCTCATTCACCATCCACAACTCGGACTGCTTGCCATCTACCTGGCCGATGTTTCGCACTGCACTCTCATGGGTCTCAGCATCATTGCCATAATCATCGGTTTTATAAGGTAACTCTCTCAAAAAAATGTCTTTATAAACCTATACAACGGATTATCCAAGGATCCGACCCAATAATAAAATAATAATTATTATTATCTTTCTTTGTAGTGGTGAAGGTGATATTGTGGAAGATATCCATAATGAATAATAAGACGAAGTTGTTAAAACCACATTTATTAAAAATAGTGAGATACTAGTTTCGATTGTTATACTATTATCAATCTCAAACAAACTGATAATGGTATAACAACCGAAACTAGTAACTCACTAATTTTAATAAATGTGGTTGTGACAACTTCGTCTTCTTCTTCTTATTATTATTATGAAAAAAATGTTTTTATTATTATTATCATTTGTACTCAATTATTGACTGCAAATTGACTGCAAGTCGTTGAATTTACAATAAAAAGTTAATATTAACAACGCAGATAGTTATGGAACAAGAAATCCAAGAACATCAAAAGCGTTTTACATCATAATTATTTTTAAATTCGACTCCCAAACTCCAAAATTAATAGCGATTTTACTTGAACCAAGATTCTAGAGTCTAGAATCTTCCTTTCAAGAGATAGAGAACGGACAGACGGACTTTTTTGGGTCATTAATGAGGTAGAAACCATTTTTCTACCTTGAAATAGAATTGATCGAATAAAAAAGTGTTCTACTCCATTGTAGCTGGCAATTTTGAGTCAAGATTAATTTGAATGAATCATTGATTGACGAAGAATAACATAAACTACCTTAATTAATTAATAAAATTTTAAAATGTGCATTGGAGTAAAATTAATTGAATACTTATGATAAACTTGAAATTCTAATAAGTAGCAATGAAAATTAAAAATATCATAAAAAGAAACTGATTTCACTGAAAAACACACTCAAAAATTAAATACTCACATACTAAAAAGTTTAATTTAAAGTATACAAATAATAACCTTTTAAGTCTCCTGAAACCGACTTTAAAAGATTACTTGTATTAAATTGAAAAATGTCTGTTTCAATTGAACACTTTATTTTAAGATTTTTAATGCGTGAGTATTCACTTTTTAGTATCATTTCATTGAAGTCAGTTCTTTGTGGTAATTGTTTTTTAATTTAAGCTTTTTAGTTGAATATTCAAACTTTGAATGCTTTCAAATGGATTCTCAGTAAATACAGGACTTAGGAGATGTGCTATCAGCTATCCTTTTTAATTTGAGCTTGGATAAGTAAGGGATCACTATTATGTTCAAGAGGAACAATAATGAGCAGGATAATCCAAAACAGATGCAGATGGTGCTGTCTTGATTTCAAGAAATGAAATATCACAATTATTATTTTTTATTTTATTTTTATTACTGTAGCCCCCTGGGCTATAATTTCGGTGGAAAATAGGCTTAGAACCAAAAATTATAAGGATGATATTATGAAAGGAAATTTGACACGTGGATCCAGCGAGGGGTCTCTTGCACGGTAGAACGAAGTAAGATCGTATAAAGTACAGTTGTAAGTTGAAATGTAGGAATTCGTCGGCATTGGACGGACACAGCACGGTGTTTTCTGCTCGGCGCAGAGCATTCGTAGACACTGACACTAATAATTATATAATAAGTAGACACTAATAATTCGATGCTAGTAGTAGCCTTGTCTTATCATTACCCCCCACTGTAGGGTTAAGGGGAGGAAAGGAAATAGAAGAGAGAATGAATAGGAAGGTTCGAACAAATACGTCTTGGAGACTCCAGTTAAGGAGTATAAGACAAGTAAGATCTCTCTACAAGTGCTAGGTGTTTTGTATGCATACAATAACACATGTTTTTCTATTTTCCTTAGGGTTCAGAATCTGAAGTTCAGAGCAGAGGAGCAAAGCGACCTGAATGACATTCTTCTGCGTGTTTCTGCTTTCGGCCTTTTTGTCTACGCTGTGTTCAGCATCATTGCAGGTTCGCTCACAGCCATGACAAGTGAGCCCAATCTCCTTGTCATGATAACTGGAATACTATCAGTGCTACAGGCAAGTTTAGAAGATTACCATTACATTATTCAATGACTTTCACATTTTAAACTTGAGAGTTATAATAATAATATAATTTTTTATTGCGGATGATGCCCACATGAGTCTGGAAACTTGTGCGTGGGTAATGAAGTGAATGGGTGAATGATGAGAAACATCCATGGCTGAATGAGATTCGAACATAAGGCTGCTGGAAACAAAGCCAGTCAGAGCTTCATCTTATCACAGACAAGCGATTCAACCAACTGCGCTACCAGAGCCGCCAAACATTTATTCTCAGCCATAAAAACTTAATATAAAACATACAAATACTAAAAACAGGGAAGTGATAGCCGAGTGCCGTAGCAGGTATCTGTTCAATCGGAGATAAGCTACGAAACTCCAGGACGCTCTTTGTAAGGGTGACCGATTGGATTTGCCAGCAAAAAAGACTCTGTTCTCTGCTGTAAAATCACTTCCCGGTGGTTCGGAACCCACCTAAAACTGTAGGTCCAACTCATCAATCAGCATCATCCAATTCATTACCCACGCACAGGTCTCAGACCTATGTGGGCTTCATCCTCCGAAAAAAACTTGCGTTACAAACTGACTGAAAAATAATACACATAAATGCAAATCTCAATGAGCTTGTCCGCATATGGGAGCACAGTAAACTCCAGCAATTAAATATAGAAACATCCGGATTACAATTTTTGTATAGTGCTGTGGTGTCATTTTGTCACAGAAATACAACAGCGCCAATGCAGCCGTAATAAGAACTTCTACAATCTACATGCGCTTTTGGAGTATTCTAAAAATACCAACTTCTCTCCACCTATGAACACCAAAAGTATGTTTCTAAATTTAAAGTCTGGAAGAAATAAATGTTCGGATTCTGATGCTCCTTTATGAATAACCTTCTATTTCACATGATAGCCTACTGAGAACATTGCAAATTTTATCAACTATTAATGTGTATTATATTAATTGTTGAACAGGTTGTCCTACAATTGCTCTTCATTGCGGATATAGCTAGACGTAGAGTTCACCTACCAGAGCATGACAGATCTAAGCCGGGCCGGCAAGTTGTTACCTTCCTCCTGATATGCAATGTCACAATGTGGATTATCTACACCTTCGAAACCCAGAAAGTGATTGCTAATCCAGTTCAGGTGAGTTCACGAATCGTTGGTAGGATATAAACAATCTTAAATAAATCTTAACTCATACCTGCGCTCCGGTAAACCTCTGCAGGTATTATAATTTTCCACAGAAATTGTGATTTTGTTAAAAGTGAATTTGTATTATTTTGAGGATAATGAATTGAATAATAGAATATAGTTTATTGTTCAAAAACATAAAAATGTATAAGACATAGTCAAAATGTAACAAGCTAAAAACATCAATACAAAATTCAAAATTTAAACACCTGATTTACATCACAGTCAAAATAATAATTTAATGAAAAAAATGGAAAGCCAATCAAACAATTTGTTAAAATCAGTTAAAAACTTTTCAAACAGTCAATATATTTTTTTATAAAAAATCTTACCTTGAAAATATATTTACATTAGGATAGGGGAACATCTATTTTATTCATTTTTCTTCACTTAACATTGAAAGCGTTTAAGAATAAGATTTATTTCCCAATCAATCAAAAATACATCAATTTAAATAAAAAAAAAATTAACTAAGATTCTAGACTATTCAGGTCCCCATATTTCGACCCAGCAAAGCATAGCTTGAGCGCCAGACCGACCAAGGAACGCAAAATAGTCAAATCACAATTTAAAGAAAAGAATAAATGAATAAACATAAATAAAAAAGGACAAATAATAAATACACATGAAAGAACACAAGAACTAGATTAAATTTCCTATTTTGAAGAAGATATTCTTTTTGACCCATTCTACAATTTTTAAAATAATGATGTTTTATTATTAGAGAATTTTTTTGTAGATTACGTCTTGGAGACTCCAGTTGAGGAGTACCGTGTAAGACAAGTCAGATTATCAATTATACAATCTTATACACTAGTGTTACTATAAAATAATACAATATCAATTATTTGAGGTAAGGCTTAATTTTAATAGTTCAGTTGGTAAGATATTGTATAGTTTACAGCAAATATGATGTGTTTGGTGCCTGCAAATACTTTTATTCCAGTTAGGTATGAAGATATTATTTGTTAAATAACATCTAAATGCCATTCTTCATTCAAGCAGACAGGATACAACTCTTCAATGATAATAATGTCCTGGATTTCTTGTTTCATGACGAACTGCGTTGTTAATGTTAACTTTTTTGGTGAATTGACTTTCAGTCAATTTTTAATCAAGCATAAGTAATATTTTACTCACTCTTAAGGCCGAACGTTTTCGTGTTATGGAGGATGAGTTTCCACCTTGTGTATCGATGAAATTTGAAATTTGTTCTCGGACTGAATGTGTCTAGTATTAGTAGTGTTACAGGCGTCGTGCGCTCTACAGTTTAACAAAAAAAAAAGAACTTAACGAAAAAAAAATATATATATAACTTTAACAATGAACGATAATAATAATAATGTAGAATAAATTTGTTAATACCTAGTAAAAATGGCCACACTATTTGGAAAGTGGTCATTTACTTTCCAAAATTTAAAAAAAAAACTATATCATGGTAATTTATTGATGGAAGTAAACATTTATTATTCGCCAAAAAAGTTAATATAATAATGACGTCTCTCTTGAACTGGAAGGTTCATAAATGCGGGCATCAATACTGTAGTTTGATTATCTTTTAAATGTTTTCAAGAACTTTAACAGGTAATAGAGAGTTGTAAATTGGTTTCTGGTTTTTAATTTATATTAAATGGAAGCTAAACTGAAATTTTATTGCGCATTTTCCGATTTCAGCTGGACTTTTATGGATTCCTCGCTTGGGCCATGGTACAGCGTGTCACGCTTCCTCTCTGCATTTTCCATCGCTTCCATTCTGCTGTCACATTAGCTGAAATTTGGAAAACGAGTTACAAACCGCGACTCGATTAAACAATTTAAATTCGACATTTTTAAATTCTGATGAGAAGAATCCGAGACATCTTCCTCTAAGAGGTGGTTACAGTTCACTAGATGTTCTGTTGCAAAGCTTTGCTTGTCAATTTCTACTAATTGTACTGTAATTGTGGAATTGTGTTTATATCGATGTGTATGGAATATCAGAAATTTATCCATTATTGCTCAAACTTTGTTCTATAATACTTTTTTTTCTATTTTTGAACACTCGGGTTAGAAATTTGTGTACCGGGGACCACAGAAATTAACTGATTTTCATTCTTAGTACAGAAGCGAAATTTTATATTATGAGTGTGAATAAAGACACCCTATTTGAATTTTTAATGAAACAGCAATGGAATCAATGTGTTCTTTTTCGATATGAATCAATTATGCAAAGCATTTTATTAGAATTTCATCTATTTTGACCAAATAAGTATTCAACCAGTGAAAGCTGTAGCTTATAGCAAATGGAATAATTGAACAAATGAGAGTATGATTTAAATCGCAATAGACGATAGTCTCTAACAATTCATTTGATAATAAATTTTTGTATAGACGTGGGAATGTCTTTTTCTGTAAATTTAGAACGACCGGAAATGGGCTCAAATATATCTGCGTTCTCTTGAGGCTCCTTGAGAAAAATCTAAAAGAATGCTTCCAGATTTATATGAACTCTTCTCATTGCCAAAACCCTTAATACCTGTCCAATGATGCAGTATACAGCATATTTAATAAACAAATGGAAGAATTATTTTAAAATCTTCCAGCATCAAAATCTTTAAATTCTTTAAAGATTTCGTATAACTTATCATATTTTGATTGTTGGTTGTGATTATTTTTATGAGATGAGGTTTTATTATTTTGGAAAACGTTTTAGTTCATTATTTGATTATTTATTATTGGAAATTTATTCAAATCAGCATTATTTATTTTCTATGACACATCAAATCAGTACGAAAAATTGAAAAATGTAGGTTAGATAGAATATACTTAACCAGCAATATACCTACATCATTCTACATTGCACAGAGCAGTAAACCATATTTTCCAAGCTAAGTAGCAATCTCTTTTTTTTTAATTTTTTACTAAATAGTCACAAGAATGCACGCAAAGGATGTAAAGGGGTAGGGTACTGTAATGCCATTCTATATCATTGACAAAGTGAGAAGTGTTGAAGCACTGTTGAACATCATACTATTCCGTTGATTATTCCCACTTGAGCCTGAGGCCTATGTGGAGGCAATGAGTTGAATAATAAAATAAAAATACCGAACTGGATTGGGAATCAAATCCGAATTAAAAGTAGTTCCATTAAATTATCACACATGTAAAAATAGTTTATTTGTTTATAAGAAAACAATTAAAAACAAAATGGTAGCTCAGACAAAAAATCATATTATCTCAGCTTCATTGGAGATCTGTTAGCATTGAGAAGAATTCTACAACTAATAGTTTGTCATGTTTACATAATTTTGAGACTTATACGTAGGTAATAAAGGTTACCAATTCAATAGATTATTTTTAAACCGAATCACTACTAAATTTCAGCCAACCTTTAGGTAAATGTATACAAATGTTTTCATGTTTTTTGACTTGCAAGGAACGAATGTTTTTAATCGAATATTAAACCGTGTACATTATAAACTCGTTTATTACTTTGGCGATAAATTTATGAATTATAGCTTGATGTTTCATGGGTCTCCATGATTATGAAACTGTTATTAATATTAGCTTTATCTAGTGGATCAGGTGAATCAAGCATAGTTGTTAAGCCAATAAAATGTGTCGTTATAATGTAGCATTTCCAGAAGCTTTTTAGTACTAATACATTCGATAATGTTGTGAGCAAGCATCTTTTCAATATTGATAAAAATATATTTTTACAATAGGGTTAAGTGATTAAATTAAATTCTGAACTTTCTGAACAAATCAAAAAATATTGATGTGCGCATAATAGCCTATTAACTACTAGAAATATTCTCTTATGGCATTTCTGGAACATATTTTGATTATGCCATATTGACAGTATATTAGTCAGTGATGTACAGTTTATGTGATTCGCAAGCATTGGCTACTCGATTATTAAAATTGTTCGATCAATGTTTATCAAGCATGAGCATCAACCTCCAAATATTTAATGACCAATATTCATTCCCTGAAAAATTATAATCGTTTCAACGTGTATCATACCTGGTTTCCAGGAACTCATATTGTACATATTTCTGTCTTCTAGTCAGACATTTTATTTGAGTATATCGTTTGTACATATTTATGTAGTAATATTTTTCAACTTATATCCAGAGAGATTTATATGATCTATATTTTGTCAAACGCCGTTTTCAAGAGTTTAGCTCTGGAAAATGGTCCTTCATGACATTAAAAATGCGGCAAAGTTTATTTCTATGATAAACTTCATATAGAAACTATAAATGTAATATATTGATTAATTCTGTATTATAGATAGACTTAATTTTTAAACTTTGTACTACAGAAATGCGTTCATTTATTATGCACAGATAAATCTGTGCATGCACGAGTGAGGTTATTAATTTATGGTTTTTCATAAACATTATAGTAGTTTCTAGTGGAGAGTATTTTTTATTAAGATTGTCTTCATCATTGATGTGAAACGTTTATTGTTGGCTTGTTTGAATTAACTTTTAATCGTATACAGCATATGTTGTTTATTGAGAAATTTTATTTTATAAAATAATAATTTTAATGATAGTATTATTGATTACCGTATACACCAAAGCAGCATCTGCAAATATCATATATCCTTCTTCTAAGGACTACTATATAGATAAGAGTAATGATTTTAAAATTACATTATGACTTTCAATGTCCTACAGAAGAATTCTTTCCGAAAAAGATTGTAAAGCTATTCAACAACAAGACTCACTTCAAGTTAACGAAGTTTTAAAATCTGGTTGTTAAAGAATTACTTTGAAATTTTCTATTATTGTAACTTAGAAACTGTAAAATAGTTTAATGCATAGCGCACTCAACAATGCAAAATGAAGATTTGAAAACAATTGAAATTTATTTCCATTGGTACTGGTACTGCATCTAGATGATGTATCCCACTATTGGATGAATTTGCCCATTATTGGACAAATTCACAAGTGCTGTACCTACAATATAAATAATATCGTGTAACCTGACTGGCTCAGGTCTAGTGTCAAGAGTTATCAGGTCACACCTGAACAAATTCAGAACCTTTGATGTAACTTGCAACAACTGTATTTAGGCAGCCGGGACTGACAGGCTTATTGTATCCTAAAAACAATTAAAAGGAAACTATTATATTAAATAATGAATGGGATACAGTCAAATTTGAGATGAGATATGATGGTATTTTACAATTAAATAAATACAGTATGATGTATCGAAGATCTCACCAACCCCCAATTTATTCACCCATTAACTATTTTCAAAGCATGATGAATGCTTCAAAATGGTTGAAGAAATTAAAAATTTCTAATGCAGTCTATGCTGAATCATTTGATTAAGAATTAAACTGGTTTTGTAAATTATTGCTTCTAATAACATGAAAGGAAAAAATTAGTGGAATGACTTCATAAAGTTGAATTTTAATAATTGATGGCTTCACATAAAATTGAAAAATAGTAAAAAATTATTATTGTCTCCTTCCGTTGATGTTATGTAATAGATAAAGTAAGCGAGGTTTCTTACAATTCTCGTACTGGATAACTCATATTAGATGTTTAGGAATGAACATTGCTAGAACGGTAGGGTATGAACTTTCTTTAAAATATCGGAGAGGTTATTCTCAATATCGATACTAATCGTTTCTGAGGAAAACAAGAGCTGACATATTTATATCCAATGCAGTTGTTTGGAAGAGGTACTTCGTTATGCAATTACTGGTCTGAATCCAAATATGATAATTTCATAATCATTCCAGACTATGCTCTGCTTTTGAATGAGATTGTCTTTTGGAGATGAAATACCTATTTGTCAGAATAGGTATTAATGAGTTTGAATTCTCATACAGATTTGTTTAGAGGAACAAAGCTAGTAGATCAATACAGTTTTATATTGTTTTGAATCTCTGCAGCTTCTATTGGCTAAATTGTAAATTTGTATGAGTTTTGATACCAAAATATTTGTTTTTCATAAATTTATACTTCTTAATAATGCATTTGTACACCTTAAAATCATAACATAAATGATGAATATTGAACTTTTTGATCAATCTTATAGTTTTAAAATATATAGATACGGTATTAGTTAGATGAGATACTGTTACACCCATGAGTGAAAGTTCACTTGGATGGTCCCTCACTGCCAAATACTTTTAAGGTAATTAGCGTTCTATTGTTCTATTGACAAACATTATTGATAATTATAAAATATACCAATCTCCGTAATGTATTACCGTCATTTATTTTCCAAATATTAGTCCCATTAGTCGTAGCAAAAGCTTAGAATTGTAATAATTTGAGAAGAGATAATTCTACAACATCAGTCAGAATTATTCTATGATTCTTCTTTATCAGATTCATTTAATCTACTAGAAGAATATAATCATTTTGAAGCTTATTGACTCAACCAGCACTATAAAATGTCCTAGTTTGAAAGAGGCACTCATTTGACAAATTAAATATATGAAGGAGTCGCATTTAATACAGTTCAGCTATTCCAAGTATGCTGGCGTGTTATGTACATGGAAGAGTTATTGATGTCATAACAGTATTTTTCATTTCAAATTTGGAATTCAATATCTAATTTTAATAAATATGGGTCTACCGTAAATAATAATTAAATTTTACCTTGATCAAACTAGCTAAAGTCTTATTTCTATCCGAAATCCTGAGATTGCAGTAGATACTGCACAGTTTTCAACCCTACAAAAATAAATTATTCATTCATGACATTAGCCATGAACTTTAGCCAGATGAAATTAGGAAACTTAGAAGCACAGAATTTAAATTTACGGAATTTTTGCATTTTAAGATTAAAAAAAAAACATTCCTTTGAAATGTCCAAAGTGGTTATTTCAAATCCCATCTGGGAAGCTAATAATTTCCGTAGCATTCTTCAAATCAGTCATTGTTAAATACGATTGTAATGTTGGCTTGAGATTCATTCTTTAGTGTTCTAAAAAATTTAGATGACTATTCGAACCTTAAAAATAGTTTGAAGTGCAGAATGGGCTATGTGAACGAGGAGTGAGGTATTTTATACTAAAATAGTCTTTTGTGGTTTTTAGGCTTTAGAAGTCAATCTCCTTGTAACAAAACTATATGAATACTCAATAACTCAAACAGCATCGAATCATCAATATTTCCATTGAGTTTGCAATAAAAAATCACAATAAGAATAATTAGTTATTGTGAAAATATCTACTAATAGTGCGGTATTTAAAATGAATTCCACTGAAGAAAGAGAGCATTTTACATGGAAATTAATTTTATTACAATTTGTTCAGTGAAAATATGACAATGCTTAGAACTCATGATGTAAAAAGTTGAGGGATTGTAATTTTATTTCACAGTTTACTATTAACCAATAATTGAAGTAATGCATTTAAGCTTATTGAAGCACAAATTTTCAATAAATGGCCAACTTGATAAGACACTAAAGCAGTACAAAAATAAAATATTGATCTTCTCAATCAAGTTTAGTACTTTATTACTCATGAAAATTGTAAAAGAAGTTTTGTAAAATATATTTATCAATTTTATAATCAGCTCATTTTGTAATAAACTATTATTAGCTCGATTATGATCTGAAATAGCATTCTCCTAGTTCCGATCCTTTTCAATAGGATTGAACATTATAAATAAAATTAATGTTTAGAATAAGACTGTGTTAAAATATTACATTTACAAAATATATAAACTTAGAGTTATAGAAATAGATAAGAATGAAAGTATTCATTTTGTAATTCTACATGTTTAAACTACTATTGTAAATTAAAATTATAATATGAAACAATTTCCATTCTAACTGTTGTAATAAATTCTCATAAGTGGAACACATTTTTGGAATTATATTACACTGTTGGCTATTAATGAATTTGTTTTTGAACTTGTGCATGTTTTGTACATGGTTGAATTCGACCATATTAATTATTTCATTATTTTTACATGTAACGATGATTAATTGTGAATATATAATGGTATTAAATAACTTTTTTATGTTCGTACCATTATTCATTTCACATCCTGCAACTTCTAAATTCTTTTCTACTGTAATAAATCTAAGGCCGCTCGTCAAGCGCCCTCTGCGTCGAGTCATGAATAAAAAATGCTAACATTGGCTGAGTTTCGTTGACTGTGCCACGTCAGCTAACCACAGAAATATTTTCATGATACTGTACGTGCCGCTTGGCGAACGCTCGATCTGCAACCTTATAACAACCTCGATCTTTGCCAACCTTATAACAAACTATATTTCAATAGAATTCATCTTATTCAACGTGAATTTTAACAACTTATGAAGAGTCCGGCAGAAGAAAGTCTGCTCTATTTGCAGTTTAGTGCGTATGTTCTTCATAAAATGTTGCGGCGGTTTTCTTATGTAACGCAGGACGACTTTTTGAGAAACATAAATTAGTTAGATCCCACCGTCGTATTCATGTAAGCAGTATGATTTATTTATGCGTCACCCTGCAACTTCTGCTTTTGAATCTAGGAATCACCCACTCTTTCCTGCACTAATACTCTTTACTTTAAATATCCCTTCAAACGTAATATGGAGACGGTAATTTTAAATAATGTTTTTCAATCAGAAACATTTTACTCAAATTTTATTGCTGAATCGATAATTCTCAGCAAAACTATAAAATATTATAAATATAGGTGCAGTTGGAGCTTCAAATTCAACAAACAGTAGTCTATTTGTATTGCTGAGCAAATATCATGTAATATTCATATAATTCAGAACTTGTAGAATAGGGATAATTTAATCTAACTAATTTACAAAATGACAATACATATATATGCGGATTGAAAAAAAACTTTTTTCATTGAACGTCAGGATTTATTCTTAAAGAAATTGTTGACAAATAAAACAGCAACCACAAGTATTTGAGCGATCACATAAGAAACTATCCTGAAAAGTATCACAGTTTAAAAAAGGCTAAATAAATTTGAAAAATAAAAATACATAATTTTATTATAATTTCAATGATTCACATATTGCTTTCCCATTTTCAAGTGAAACTCGAAGTCTCAGAGGAAATTAAACATCATTATTCTATAGACTAGATATAAAATATTACAAAGATAGACTGTAAAAATAATATTATTGAGATATAGATTAGAAACTGAACAGCATGGTTTAAAATTGTAGAAATAATGTTCAAACGGTAAGTAGGCAAAAATTAATGGCAATTGAAAATTTCGTTGATTTAGGATTTACTGAGGTAGACTACAATCTTGGAAGCTTAAAAAACTGTTTGTTTGTCTTTAGTATATGAGACAAATACCCATCGTACATATAACCAATATCCATTGATATATAACTTAGTGTTTTGATAAATAGGAATTTTAAATTTTACTATAAACACATCGCAGATTCGGAAGAACATTATTTATAATACGTATAGAAATAATTATAATAAATTTGAATCGTGACGATTCATTTTCAACATTCAATAAGTTTGAATAAAACTTTCAAAGACAGATGAAATTTAACTCATCAAGATCGGTATTGATCTTGCAGTAAGGTATTTCTAAGAAGTAACTGACTCACAAAAATTTAAAAATAAAGTTATCCAGAAATGAACGTCTATATACGTGGCAGAAAATATTACTTATAACTTATTACTTTACCTCAATAAACTTTTCACTGTACGTGGAGCTTTGTTAATTTAACTTCCTAATTGTTTGTGACATCAATGTTTAGTAGACTCCTTCTATACTGGCATCAGATGGTTTGACTGCCTGCCGCTTAGTCCGGCCTCTGCCATTCAGTTTTAAGATCAGCAGGTAATTGAAGCACTAGAGCTTCAATAATTGATTATTAATCGGTTTATTTGTCTATTACAAGTAAACAAACTCTTTTCAATTGATTGTGGTGATCGGATGACTTGGAGGAAGACCACATTATTTCAATTTTATTAAATCAATAATAATTGTTCACACAAATTGAAAACTCAACTCGAGTTCAAAAAATCAATTGAAAATTCTTCCTTACGTTCATTTTCTGAATAACAAAGCAATCTGTTTCCAATAATTATAATGTTCCAAATACTGTAACAAAGTAACACAGGATATTTCAGCATAGGAAATCAGACTATTCAATAAACTAAAAAAGGAAATCCTCTTTGTGTGAGCAGATAGTTAAATTCATCTTGAATGGTTAAATGTAAGTTTAAAACTGAATTATAACTTCGAAGTTAAGTAGAGTCAAGTTTTTCCACTAATATAATTCCATAAAATATGCTATAGACTATGAACAGCAGAGTTCAACTCACTCAACTGTGGACAAGACCTAATGGAGAAATCTGATTAATGGTATAGTAGTGTATAATTAACACGAATATGTATATTATAGGAAAAATATATAATAACAATAAATTTAGTGATACCTAATTGTATCAGTTCGTTAACAATTCAATAATTTATTGATAAAGTTATTATAATAATAAAACTAGGTACATGGGAAAGTTATATTTTTTAATGTATAATACTGTGCTAACAGCTCACTAAGTAGTTAGTCATAACAATAACATTTTAAAGATGATTATAAAAGTTGGACTTTACCTAACAAATATGGGGGGATTAAATTTTGCAGTAACAGCAATTTTCTGTTGACTATTATTGTCTATTTCATAAGAGTTATAAAATGTTTCATGACTTTCTTCTACTCTGCAATGTTTTGTTAGCAAGGCAATTGGAAATTATGTAACATAATGTTCTTTGAAACTACTCCTACAGTCCTATATCTCTACAATATTTTGTAACAAATTTCTACAATTCTTGCAAATATATCTTTACAATATTTGGGTCGTTGAGAAGAATTAATGAATTTCTCAACTCAAGAAAAATTACTTGAGTAGTAATAATAGAGAATAATTAAAATGGTACGAATCAATTGAATTTGATAAATATTTAACATCAGATCAACTAATTGTAATGTATACTGTAAAATCCTATTAGTGAGTTTTTCAAAATTGCATCAATCAGGGCAATGAGTTTGATACAACAAAGAAAAAATTAATATTTTTAAATGACGAGTGAAGGATGACTTCAAACATTTCAAATGTATCATTCGAAATCCAAGAATAGAAAGTTTCATCTTTAAAAATAGCAAACAAACGAAACTCTTCAAAATAAGAAATATTAGAGTTTGGAGAGTGATTTTCTAATAGCCTAACACAAAATGATTAAGCGGCAGCATTGGATTTTTGTTTTAAGGGAATTTTCAGTACCAGATGCAGCAATTGATATTGTAAAAATGAGGCTTACAGTTGGTCAAGATTATAACATTTCTTTATACACAGTAGAAATTCTAAAATGAATGGCATTTATAAGATTGGAATGTTAGAAAATTTACAGCTATCCAATCCATAAAAAGATAACTGCTAGATAAAAACAACTGAACGATTACATTTTTCCACTAGTTTTAATAAAGAAATTTATTGTTCGTCAAATTCTCATCGTAAAATTCTTTATAATCAATTGGTAATGCGGCCGCGTTTAGTCATTCAAAAATAATAATTTATTGGCTTGCAGTCAATTACCGACTACCTACTTAATTAACAAATATTACGACACAAAATAAAGATATTGAAATAGTTTTCTGAATTGTTAATTACTAAATTATTAAATCTGTGAAAGAACAGAATATAACAACATTTTATAGAGAAAACATTTATGCGTTTAATCAGACAAGTGGAAGGCTGGAAGGTACATCCCGATTACTCTTAGTTTCTTTGAACTTAGAAATTCAAAATCTTATTGAAAAATTGTTTTCGTTGAGTATGGGTTGTAGCCATCGATCCCGCAAGCACGGATAAAGGATGCTGAGTTGGGTATAAAATAGAAAGAAGGAACAAGGTATAAGGTACCGGTATAGAATGTGCCAAAAGTAGCAACAAACTTGTTCATTTAAATGCAATCAGATTAAAAAATTTACAATATATCTTATCCTGTATGATTACTGAGATATAATTATTTAGAAATGCGATTCTTTAAAGTTAATTGATTCCATGGAATGAGTTAATCAACTCACTTTTCATTATTTTATTTCCAAATATAATTAAAATTATTTTAAAAATAAGTAATTCGTTACTTTTATTTATAAGAATCAACTTTTTAAAACTTTCAAGGAGGCAGCACTTGAATGTTCAACAATTTAATAAATCATTTATAGCTTCTAATCCTACAGTACATTATAGTTGGAAGGCGTTTGAAAGTTTGGTCCACACAAAATGCTTCGAAAGAGATTTACACATAAAATAACAATAAAATTACAGATCTTTCAACATGTAACACTTAAAAAATAGCTTAAAATGGTTCCATTACTAAATAATTTAATAGTTATGTCACAATATACATTAAATTGTCATGAATTGACTGAAACAACAGATATTAGTTGAATTTTCAAGCAGAATGCAGTCTATAGTATCACTTTTGAATAATAGGTTCTGATTGTCTACAAGTAAAGCATTGAGCAGAATATGGCTACAGCTGCTACGATCAAGATGCCAGCCACGCCGTATCGCGCATGAAGAACTAGATCGTCTGTTGAGCTAATAATCTCATTCCAATGATCCAAAAACCTGCTGGAACACAATTAATTTATGAGCACAATAAATTGGTAGTAAAACCCCTGAATATAGGAGATAAAATAGTTGAGTTCTTAGTGATCAAGATTTGTGCCCGGTTTTACTAAAAGAAGCAGGTTTTTGAAGTACACAGAATTAAATTCAGGCCACTTAGCGCAATTGGTTGGGGCATCGCAACTTCAGCTAGCTGTCTATTAAGCGGTCGTGGGTTCGAATCCCGCTCCTCTGTCTGGCATCTATGTGTAATTCACCTCATTACCCACGCAAAAGTCTCGAACTCATGTGGGCATTATCAGCAATAAATAAAAATGGGCGTTTCACACTGGAATTAAATACAAAAGGTGGCACAGTCTGAGGGAAAGGTAGCTTTTATAAATACTCAGAATTGAATGGGACCTTTCACAGGAATTGAATGCAATAAGTGGCTGTCAGCAGTGGCACACCCATAAATGACCCATTTGGGGTGGGGGGGGGGGGGGGCGGCTGGAAGTGAGAACTATTGTAGTTGTCAGTGTGTTTTCCCCCCAGAGGAGGGGAGTCATGGGACCTGTTTCCTAACAAAGTTCAAATAGTAAAAATAATAAGAACCATATGACTTCTATTGGTGAGGAGACCCTTACGGGTAGTTCCACCTCGCAATAGTATGAGTACTTGTAGTTACTGCAAAGTGCTACAAGGGAAGCTGCAGGGGGTGCTGCATGTAGTTTGTAAGACAGTCCATTATAATATAGTCCCCTTGAGTCCTAATCCCTCAAAAATCCTTAAAAAAGAAACCCCTCAAAACGAAGCTATCTGTGTTATTTGGCAAGGTTCAAGTAATAGCCTAACAAAGCTGATTAATAAAATAACAAAAAAGCTAGCTTGATTTATATAAATTTTGTATTGTATGAATTACGAATTTCATGCCTGCATGTATTAAAAATTACTTGCATTGCTGCATTGTGAAGATTGCTGTGAAAGCTTTGTAATATCTTTCACAAATTTTCTGGATCTTTTGCTTAAGAGAACGTTGATAACCAGCTCCAGGTCAACTTTAATTTCTCTATGGATATTATTTAAACTTGCTATTCCATTCAGTCTGTTTTATTTGATAGTGTGATTGGCAACTGCCTTGCCGATTAATAAGGATAGCAAGTCTCCATTTGAACAATACTGAATTCGTGTATCAAATTAGAGAATATATTTTTAATTTTTAATTAAAGTTGAGAACCACTCAATTTTCTATTTCCTTAAAACTTCGAGTTTTTCAAGTAAGTTTTTTATTGTATAGAAATTGGCTTCAGGGGGGTGGGGTGCTTGAGAACCCTAAGCACCCCCTTGGGTGCGACACTGGGTGTCAGAAAGAGAAACAGGTTTTAGAAGTACACACAATTGAATGGGACCTTTCACACTGAAATTAAATGCAACAGGTAGCTCTTGAGACGAGTGGCAGGTTTTAGAAATGCGCACAAATGAAAGGGACCTTTCACACGGGAATGACACAGGTGGCTGTCAGAATAAGAAGCAAGTTTTTAGGAGTGTGAAAGGTCCTGTGTATTTCTAAAACCTGCTTCTTGTTCCGACGGCTACGTCTTGCATTTGATTTCAGTGTGAAAGGTCCCTTTTATTTGCGCGTATTCCAAAACTTGTTTCTCATTCCAACGGCCACCTGTTGTATTCGATAGTAGTATGAAAAGGCCTATTTAATGCATGTTGAATGCTGGGCAACAAATTGCAAATGTATGAATGAATAGATAAGAAACAAAGCAATTACAAGTTAAAAATACTTGCAAGAATATTTTAAAAGTAAAATCATTTAAACATCTTGGGGCCAGTTGCATGAAAGAAAATTAAATTTAACCACCGTAAGATGACGTCATCATCAAGCTCAATAGGGAAGTCGTTACACTGGCTCCATCAAATGACGTCATCTTACGGTGGTCAAATTTAATTACTTTTGTGCAACTGGCCGAATATCTATTTATGATACAGCATCAAAACTTTACGGCCAGTTGCATGAAAGAAAAAGAAATTCAACAACTGTGAGATGACATCATGTTACGAAGCTCAATAGGGAAGTCGTTGCACTAGCATCAAATGACGTCATCTTACGGTGGTCAAATTTAATTTTTTTTTGTGCAAAATTTTAATTCTTTTTTAATTTAATTTTAGTTCGATAGTCTACAACAAAAAGTATTTTTATAAAAAGGCAAATATTGCATGTTCTTGACTTTTGACCAAGGATAGATTGATTGAGAGGAAATTTATTGTCAATTCCATGAAATAATCTGCGATAACTATCAAGCCACGGAAAACATCAAGAAATTGTCAAATGTTTAGATATCAAGTGTATGAATTTCGAGTTATTGAAGGTGGTATTGCTTAAACTAAATTCTTTAGTAACACTATACTTACTATTCTATAGTAACACTGATATTTGGCCTACCTCTGATAGCTTTTGACCATTGACGGACTGAAGCTGGGTTCCTCTTGAATGGAAACATCAGATTCATCTCCCACATCAGACTCTGACGGCTGGTCGCAACTGCAATGAATATTGAAAAGAATCGTGTAGTAGAGTAAGTAGTTGGTATTATTAAATTGCATTGTAATTAGCCTAGATCTAGATATTGGATGGGCATCTTGTTTAAATAATTGAATAAATAACATGAAACTAAATATTATCTGAATTACTTATCTTTAGGGCTACCAATCTCATTCTTAGGCTAATTATTGCTTATCATAATATTTAAAAAATTATACTGAGCAGATAATAGTCGAAGTTTGGATCAATTTCTTGCCTTCTGTTGATTTTTCAGAGCTTGTTTTGATAAACAGTTGCAATTTCTATTTGGAAAGCGAGAGGTAATTAAACTCTTCAAAATATCATCTAGGGAATCTAGGTAGCAGTGATACTGTGCATACGTTGTCTGAACAGGCTCTGCGAATTTTGAAGCATAGAATTTTAATTCGAACGGATAAGTAGTATTTTTGTTTATTATTATTAGTATTTATAATATCTTAATAATTTACATCATTAACTTGTCTAATATAAGTTAAAGTATTTAAATAAAAAGTCAAATTCTATTTTCGAGGTTAGGTGTACCGATATTGATAAAATTTCTTGTAATTAAATAGTCTCAAGTTGACAATTGTAATAAATTAAGTAATAATTCATTAAACATTTAACTAAAATCAATTGAAAACAATTTTTAGCTAGGAAAATGAGTCCAAACAAGGCATCTAAATCTAATTGTTCAACTAAAACTCAAGTAGCTACGCGATCTCAGCAATTATTAACGAAAAAATCTCCAACAGCTCTTAAAGCTACTGTAGATGTAGAAGAAAAGGTTGCTAAACTATTGAGTGATCACACCAAATTGAAAACAAAATTAGAAACATCACTAAAAAATTCTGAGGAAGAACGAATAGGGTTAGTGGATCACATAAAATCTCTGGAAGTTATTATAAAATTGCAGCAGGAAGACCATAAAACTGAAATACTAAATCTCACGAGTCAATGTAGGTCTATGTCAGAGGAAATCGAAATATTAAAATCAAAAATAAACTTGGCTAATGTAAGATCTGAACCTCTGATCAATACAAAAAAAGTAGAACCTAAATCAAATGGGGAAAAAATAAATAGAAATGGTCAAACAAAAACGTATAGTCAGGTTTTGCAAACAGCAACCAAAACTAAAGTAAGGGCAAATAACGATAGGAAAGGTAGAGTACTGCTCTTGACATCCAGTCATGGACGAGACTGTAGTGACCTACTAAATAAAAGATTAAAAAATAAGTATGAAGTTCAGAGCTTTTTCAAACCAAGTGCCCCTATAAACGCTATCGTAGAGTCAGCACAGGAACAAACTAAAGATTTTGGTAAAAACGATTTTCTAATAGTACTGGGTGGCTCAAACAATATAAATGAACCTAATCTAAAACATCTTCCTGAAATAAATGAAAAAATTAAAGAGATTGTGCCACTCAGCCAAAAAACTAATGTAATAATAAGTACAATTCCGTATAGGTTTGATAGGCCAGAGCTAAATGAAGCCATTAAGTCAACAAATAAATCAATTCATAATACAATCAACAGCCTAAAAAATAAGAATTCTAAGCAGTTGGGGATTTGTTTTCTAAATGAAAGGCTGAAAAAACAAAACTTCACTAATCATGGTCTACATCTAAATCAATCTGGCAAAGTAATATTTTGTAATAGGCTGGCAGAGCTGATTGAAAGTCGTTTGCAATCTACTGTCAATAATTCTCCTAAACAATCATCTAACGAACCTTTTTTAGTAAAGTGGCTCAAAACCGGGAAGGGAAACTAGTTTCAGATGATAAATTCATATCTTCAATTGTATTAAACGACGTTAATCGATCAAAAAATCAGGATAGCATTAGTGGAAGGAACTCTTGTAGCAATCTGATAGGCTCTCAAGATTCTAAGAGATTAAGTAAATCTACTTCAATATGCAAAAGCAACGATAAAGTAATAAGGGATGATAGGGAAGTACCGGTACTCACTGTGTTCCATCAGAATATTCAATACATTCGTAACAAAATAGATAGAATCGAAGTATTTTTTAAAAAAGAGGCTCCTGATATAGCTATTTTCACAGAGCATGGTTTAAAAGAAGATGAATTGTCACAACTTAATATTCCAAACTATTCATTGAAAACGTCGTATTGCAGGACATCTCATCGAAGTGGGGGAGTAGCTATCTTCACTAAAAATGCTAAGAATATGCAAACATTTAATTTAGAATATGCAGAGAAATTTGCTGTGGAAATGGATTTAGAAGTTACTGGTTTGAGAGTAAAAATCGACAATAATTTCGAAGTAGCGGTGTTAGGTATTTACAGGTCACCAAATGGGGAATGGAACAATTTTTGTGAACTATTCAATAGGCTTTTAGAGATTACTACTACTCGTTTTACAAACGTTATTGTAGCGGGAGATTTCAATACAGACTTTGCAACACAGAATAAAATGACAGAAGATTTAAAGGATATTATATGCATGAATAACTTGGAAATAAAAGTTCATGAATATACCAGAGTCACAAGAACATCACAAACTATAATTGATAACATCCTTACTAATATAGATTACTCTAAAACAAGATTAGGCGGCTCGGAACTATCTGATCATGACTATCAAATCTTAGAGGTGGGGTTGCAAGGTCATAAATCAATTAAAAAGAGTAGAGTAATGAAAGAAATTCAACAATGTGAACAGGGGAATATCGATTGTTTGAAGCAGAATCTGCTACAAGAAAACTGGAGTAGGGTTTACAATAGCAATAGTTTAAATGACAAATATGATAGTTTCATTAATATTTTAAGGTTTCATATTACTATGAGTTGTCCAGTTAAAAAAGTCCCTGTAAAGAACAAATTAGACAAGATTGAAGAGTGGATAACTGATGATATCCTTGCAGAAAGAAATAGGGTTAAAGATGCATATGATGAATTCAAACTATCTAGAAATATGTTAAGTGAAGATAATTACAAAGCTCTAAAGAAAAACTATATGAAAAAAGTGAAAAGAGCGAAATGTAAGAAAACAGCTGAAATTTTGAATAATAGTGTGTACTTTAACACAGCAGTGTGGGATGTAATAAACAAAAATAGGCAAGTAGCTCATGTAGATGCTTATACTAGTGTCCCCAGAATAATTAACGAAAATAACAAATATATTGATGATAGTGTAGACATTTGTAATTTCTTTAACAGATATTATCAACTGGTTGCTAAGGATCTTCAAAAATCTCTTAATACAGGTATTAGTGATGCAAACATGAGGAATACTGAGGGGATTCCGAACGAATTAAAATTCCACCCAGTATGCCAAGACGAGTTGTCAAATATCATTGATAGTTTAAATAATAAAAAAACTGTAGGAATGGATGGGGTATCCAGTAAAATTCTGAAAGAATGTAAAGATCAATTGTTAGACCCTTTGATTCATCTGATCAATCATTCATTAGAACAAGGTGTTTTTCCAGATAATTTAAAAGAGGGGAAGATCTTGCCAATCTTCAAAAGTGGCGATAGAGAAAAGGTAGAAAACTATAGGCCCATTAGTATTTTAAATGTAATAAGTAAAATTTTTGAAAGAGTAGTTCTAAATAGGTTACTTCTGCACCTTCAAGAAGCTAACTTTATCTGTGATGAACAGCATGGCTTCCAGAAAGGGAGATCAACAAAAACAGCCATAGTTTCTCTAGTTGAAAAACTAATAGATATATTAGATTCAGGTGATAAAGCTACTGCAATCTTCTTAGATCTGTCAAAGGCATTTGATTGTGTTAATCATAGAACTTTATTGGAAATACTGCAAAATGTAGGTGTAAATGGGGTTGAACTGAAATGGTTTGAATCATATCTTATTGGGAGAAAACAATGTGTAGAACTAACTACAGTAGTTGGTAATAGTATAGTAAAGAATAAATCTAATAAATTAGAGGTGCAAGCTGGAGTGCCTCAGGGGTCAATACTAGGTCCATTGCTTTTTTTTGTTATATGTCAACCGTTTACCTAAAGAATTAATTAGTGGTAGAGCCCTCTTATTTGCTGATGATACATCACTCATTTTCAACAATTCCATTCTAGATAATTTAGAAATAAGTGCCCATATAGGTGTGCAGTCCATTGTCCAATTTTTAAACCAGTTGAAATTAACTATAAATAGTAAAAAATGCCAATACCTTCAATTCAAAAACAAACATAATTTAAATGAAGATAGGGCTATAAACGTGTTTGTAAACGATAATCAATTAGACCAGGAAGAAAAAATTGCATTTCTAGGAGTTATGTTGGATAGACGATTGACCTGGACTCCATACATTGAGAAAATATGTAGTAAAATTTCATCTGGGGTATTTGTCCTGCGACAGCTCGCTAGATTGAATGACAAAAAGTTACTTTTTACAGCTTACCATGGGCTCTTACTGTCACATATTAGGTATGCTATCTTAGTATGGGGTAATTCATCAAAACAAAATCTTGATAGGGTGTTTAAGATCCAAAAGAAAGCGGTTAGGTGTATAGAAAGAGTAAATAGATTAGATTCATGTAGGCCGTTGTTCAAGAGACTTGGTCTCCTAACTGTACCCTGCTTATAAGTTATGTGTATGAAGCTACTTTATATGTAAAAACGAATGATATTAACCAAAATCTTGATGTACATGATTATAATACAAGAAGCCGAGGAGATTATCACTTGGTGAGTCACAATAGTAGCCTATTCAAACAAAAACCTAGTTATATTGGTAGGAAATTCTACAACAAGCTACCGCAGTTTTTGAAGAGTCTTGAAAATATAGAAATATTTAAAAATCAATTGAAGAAATATTTAGTTGATAAAGCTTTTTATAGTGTACAAGAGTTCCTTTCACATCAAAATTAAGCCTCACCTCAACTAATTGAAGTAATTATGGTATCTAGTGTATAATATTGTTGATCTGACTTGTCTTATACTCCTTAACTGGAGTCTCCAAGACGTAATCTACAAAAAAAAAAAAAAAAAAAAAAAAAAATCAGTCAAATCAACTTAAAATCCTGTTCAGACATCACACAAATATTTAGAGATTAAATATTTCATACACAACTAAATGTTATCATTTGCTCAAATGACTCCAGAAACTGAGAAAAAAATATTCGGAACCATAAACATGGGTCATTGAAAATAATAATCATTGATAATGATAATGTTGAAACTAACTTCATTGGATTTGATATAATGTTGTTCACCTTGTTTTAATTATTAGGTTGAGGTTTATAATATGCTTCTTAAAATGTTGACAAACAATCACTTATATTTTTAATCAATTTATTTTTATCAATAATTTAAGAGAAAAAGTAGAGAGCCATACGTGCATTGTTTGTGAGAGCATGTTCTGGTCAGTTTTTTATCAGTTGAATTCATCCTTAGCAGAAGTGGGCTTGGTTCAGGGTCCTCCTCGGTTGGAACAGTGATTTGTCTAGAAAAAAGATTCATTTATTGATCAATTTCAACAGTCCCATGAATTAGTTTTGGAATATAATATCAATATTTAAGCAACCTTTTTGTTCATCATAATAGTGTAAGAGGTTCGCCAAGTTACACAACTCAACTCTTGTTAGCAGAATAAGATTGTCATCAAGTAACAAAACTGTTTTTACTAATACCGTATCTGATTTATTGTTGATACTCCACAGTTTTATATAATTGTACCTGATTAAACAGTTCTTTGTTTAAACTGTATTTTGGAATTGAATAAATCTATTTATTATAAATAACACTATGTAACTATATAAAGAACTCCAATATATTAAGGACAGCCACTTCTGTATCAATGTAGAAACGGTAAATTGTAGTAGCTGGAACACGTGTGATCAATGCTAAAGAGTCAAGAGTTTTATTAGTTTGATAATATTAATCTCACAAGTTAGTTTGAAGTGACTGACAATTAAACTAACTGACAACTATACAGAAACAGAATTTATTAATTTCGAATTCCCTCAAGTGCTATTAAATAATACTGAAGACTTCCGCAATGGCGGATATTGACAAAAGTATTGAATAGCTGATGGAAAGCGATGAATGCTACTATTAAAAAATATCAGTCACCACCAGGAATCGAACCACGGACCTCCTAATTGCCGGTCGGGCACCTTAACCACTAGACTACGGATACTCTCCAGTATAAATTAATAGCACTTGAAGGAATTCCAAATGATTAAATTCTTTTTCTGTATATTTGTCAGTTTGTTTAATTGTTAGTCACTTCAAACTAACTTGTGAGTTACGAGCCGATATGGCCAAGTTAAAAATGAATCCTGCTGTGCAGAAGGGTCTCCATAGTGGTTAAGGCGCCCGACCGGCAATTGGGAGGTCCGTGGTTCGATTCCCGGTGGTGACTGATATTTTTGTACAGTAGCATTCATCGATTTCCATCAGCTATTCAATGCTGTTGGCAATGTCCGCCATTGCGGAAGTCTTCAGCATAAATTAATAGCACTTGAGGGAATTCTAAATTAATAAATTCTGCTTCTGAATATTAAACTGTTTTTGAAATTAGATTTATTTTGAATATTTTAAAAACGAATTCAACTCTAAGATTATTTATTTATAATTTCAAAGCTCCAATAATCATTTTAAATTACACAAATAATTATACTGTGAATAGAATTATGTCAGGTACAAGGAGGCAAAAAATTGTGCCCTGGCTATAAGGTGCCATATTCATATAGTTAATGACATTCACCATAATGAGTGTTGAAAAAATGTTCTGAAACATCTTTAACTGATAAATCCTAGAAATCATTGAATTAATATATCTTTGGTTTGAAGAAAAAACTTCTACAGAATTTATTAATTTCGAATTCCTTTAAGTGCTATTAGTTTATACTGAAGACTTCCGCAATGGCGGATATTGACAACAGTATTGAATAGCTGATGGAAATCGATGAATGCTACTGTGCAAAAATATCAGTCACCACCGGGAATCGAACCACGGACCTCCCAATTGCCGGTCGGGCGCCTTAACCACTAGACCATGGAGAACTTTCCAACTAATAGCACTTAAAGGAATTCGAAATTAATAAATTCTGTTCATGTATATTTGTCAGTTGTTCAATTGTCAGTCACTTCAAACTAACTAGTGAAAAAGCTTTTACTCCCTAATATTTTTAACGGATGATTAATCACTTAATCGACTCACTTATCGATTCCCTGGAAGTTATCTACTGAATTTGATCTTTCTCTGGAAAGCTGCGGATGTCTCTGGAATCTTGATCGTACGAAAAATGATCCTGCTCTGGCATCCTATGGATATAGAATAGAAATATATTTTTAAAAACATATTTGGACAGAATTGGATAACTAATAAGCTAAAGAAATAAAATTCCACTAAAGCTCTATTTCTTCAATATTCTTCTTTGGCTCCACAACCCACGACAAAAAGCCTTGGCTTTCAACTAGCACCACTTCTATCTATCCTTAATCATGCTCCAATTTAATGCAGGATAAAAATGCATTTTCTTAATTGAAAGGAGTGTGAAAATGCAGTGACGGTTCTAAAGCTAGAATTTCAATAAGTATTTTCTCATAAAAAATATCACATGAATTACTGTATTTTTATTAGATTTTAGCAATCCTACAATGTCACTCATTCTCATCACATTTCCCAGTCATTGAGATATGATGTTCTATATTTTTCTCTAATGTTTCTCAAATATTAACTAAGGAAAACATGCAAAAGTAAAAGCTATTGCCAATACTTCGAAAATGCCTGGATTATCAAATGCTTTGAGAGTTGACGTTTTTCATGGGAATATTAAAGTTGTGAAATGAATAAAAAAAGGTAGTAATTCTATTTGGTATTATCTCTCATTTCGGTTTGAAGTCTGCTTCATATTTGCATACTGTACTATATTAGATGGATCGTTAAAATGACATAATAGTTATTACTTATATTCAATACATAAGTTCTATGATAAGTCTTTTATACGGTACTCGATTATTTGTTCTCACGAATTCTATAGTTGAAAAACAAATTCAAAATAGACTAAGCTAAGAATTGTACTTGTTAATTTTTTTCCCACTGTCAATTGTTAATTAATAACTGGTAAGAAGAAAGAGAAACAACATCCATAAACTCAACAACTTTTTTCAAAGCTTGATATTCACTTCTTTGTCTTATTTATTTACCGTCTACAAAACTTGAGTGATAATGATATTCACATTAGCTACATTGCCCAGACTAGGCTAGCTAAATTTAATAAGAAAAATAGTAAAAACTCATTACGTTTTATAAAGCTGCTACGGAAGTGACATCCTTTTTGGCTGCTTGAAAAATTGGAATAATATTTGATAAAGTTGAAAATTAACTACATAATATTAACCTCTAACAAGTTTCAGAATACTTTTGCACAAATAAATATATAAATAAATACACAGTAACATTTTGATAATTATAAAATAAATTATTAGTTGAGAAGTCAATCAAGAATCAAAACACGACATAAATGCAAAATGTTGATTGCAATTCAATTAGAAAATTTCAAACTTTAAATTATTCTTGAATCTATAATATCATAGATTAGTATTAATCAATGAATCAATCAATTATTTATTTACAAGTTCCAAATAAAGGTCCCTCTAAACCTTGTGGGTTTTTCAGCAGGTGCCAACATAATATAAATTACAAAATGGAAATCAATTATATAATACAAATTACAAAAAAGAAAAATTGGGGAAAAGAAGAATAGGGAAAATGAAGGTTATGGTGGAAATTGAATATTGGTCTAATGTATGTAAAGAAAAAGAAATAAAAATAAACAAGTAAGAAAAAAACGTAATAAATACTAAATTCTAAGCGTAATTCTAATACTAAAGATAGGATTGATCTCATAATTGGAAAACAATGTTTAGAAGTTTAAACTATTTATCAGGAAACTGCTGCCTTTCGAGTTTATTCTTATGAAGTCATATTCAGAAGGAATCTGCTGTGCCAGTGTGAAAAAATGTATGGCAAAAAATAAATTTAAATGAGTATATCGATGTATAATGGAATTTAGTAAAAGAGTTAAAACCTTAATTTTACTGAAAAACAATTGAAAGAAGATTCCTATATCCTCTCCAAAAAATTCTCCAAAAAAGAATTCGTCACCCGTCCTCTACCCCGACCCTATTGAAAACTCTGGTGTGGAAACTAAAATTTGTGTACAAAAAAAAAATCAAACAAAACTTTATATAAGCTTTCTGTAAGAAAATGTTTTGATATAAATAAGAAACCCGTCTCCTTTTGCAATATACATATGTAAAAATTTGGAAGAAATTTTGGGGGAGGGCGAGGGCGCTCAATCTCACCCACTTAAAAATCACGAATTGGAAAGATGGTAAACTTTCAGAAATCAAACTTTCAGTGTTTGAGCTAACAAGTGTTTCTGAATCTTTGAAATTATTCTGACTTAAAAATCACGAATTGGAAATATGGTAAACTTTCAGAAATCAAACTTTCAGTGTTTGAGCTAACAAGTGTTTATGAATTTTCTAAATTATTGAGCGCCCTCGCCCTCCCCCAAAATTTCGTCCAAATTTTTACATATGTATATTGCAAAAGGAGATGGGTTTCTTATTTATATCAAAACATTTTCTTACAGAAAGCTTATATAAAGTTTTGTTTGATTTTTTTTTTGTACACAAATTTTAGTTTCCACACCAGAGTTTTCAATAGGGTCGGAGTAGAGGATGGGTGACGAATTCTTTTTTGGAGAATTTTTTGGAGAGGATATCAGTTTTTTTTTAATTACAGTACCTACTTGTTATAGAGGTAAAACACTGCAAACACAATGGATGGGGAGAGAGTCAATTTCTTTAAAACAGTGAAATGCTATGTTATTTGATAAAAGATATTTATCCTCACTGGTTGCTACAAAATTATTCCAGCTATAAGTGAGCCAGTTATGGTTAATACTGAATGAACAAACATGACGTTGTGACTGTGTCTGTTGCACTACACCTTAACATTTACTATCCAGACTTTCACGTCATATCACTGTAGCAACATTAATTTATGTATAAGCAGTTAACAAAAAGTTTGTTAAATTAGATTGAGATTGAAAAGAGACTTTGTGATGACATAAATATTGAGTCCAGTATGCTGGACACACGGCCTGGGCCCAGATAAATGTAAACATAACCTAATCTGTTATTTTCAATTTGAGTTCAATTTGAGTTATTTAGATTATTGAAATTTATTCCAATATCATTGACTTTGAATAATCAATCAGTATAGCAGGATAAAACAAGAGAAAACGTGAAATCAATCATATTAACAATTTGGGACTGAAGAGGATAAAGAAATTAGATAGATACGGTACCTAATTTGAGAATTTTTCACAAGATTTCAAAAATTGCAATAAATTGCCAAGTTTAAATACATACCAAAGAACAATTATGACGACAAACGTCGTTGCATTGAGAGCACTCTGACAGCGAGGTGAAACAGTCTAATTTTTCACAAAACGAACATTTATCAAACTGTGTTAAGTATTTGACTTCCGTAGAACGGTTGCTAAATAACCGACTACGAGTGAGCACACTGGTTACGCTGCTTATTGAAAATGTCGAATTTGGCGGTGGCAACATTGTGAATCACTTTCAATTTTTAACCGCTAGGATCGCGACATTTACATTCGATAAAATGTTAAATTCAAAATATTGCAACTTTCAACTTTCAGTTATTATTCGGACAGAGCTACAGAGCTTAATCGGACATTAAATGATTTGAAATTTTAAATGTAAATAGTTAAACATGTCTTCAATCGCTTTTGGTAGTCCGAAATCTCAACTCATTACAGATTTTTCACATCAAGTGCTCAAAGTTGAACAAAATTTGAAAATTCACGAAAATTTTAAAATTTCCCCGGTCTCCCCTAATTATCCGATTTTTTTCAAATTTTCTATACCTATACTATCAAGTCCATCGATTTCATTTTTGGAAAAAAATTTCAAAACTTCAAAATTTTGGGGCCCCAAATGGGGGAGTGAAGGGGCAATTTTCAAAATTTTCAAAATTTCATTCAATTGCGGGCATCTACTCGATGAACAGAACCTATATTCCAAGTTTCATCGAAATCTGTTGGATAGTTTTGTCATTAGCTGTGTGGAAATAAAAAGTCCCAAAATTAATAAAATGACAAAATACCCGCATATGGTATCTTCGCGAATTTATATCGTAGAAATTTCGTTCTGGTCTTAAATGAAAGCGCTCAAAAATCTAAAAAAATAATGTTATTACAACATTTTAAAATTTTCACTACCTTCCGCGTAAATTGAGATGGCGGCATGCGCACATCAAAGGGAAGTTGGTTACAGAATATACAGTGGCGTCGGTCTTTCATTCGTGTCGGGGGGGGGACGGGTGGTGGAACGACCGTTCCACTGGATAAAACTAATTAAAAACCTTAAATAGAATATAATACAATTAGGCTACTTACAGCAAGTGATGCACTATTCATAGCAGAATTATTATCATGGGATGAAACATTGGTCCCAAGTTGAGCTACTCCTACTGCTATGGTTGCTCTTCTTCGACATCTCTAGAAGCAGAATGAAATATTGAAGTAACAAACTAGGTTCATTGATCCATTTACAACTCATTAAAATCATTTTTGAAAATTCGAAATTCGATTCGTTTTCTTTCTGCTCGTTTGAACACTTTCATATAATCCTCTTCTGAATGTGAGCTGTGAAATTATTGAAAAGCCATTTTTCAAATAATTACATTTTTTCAAACGGCGGGGTTCAACTACCCTTGAGTCTCCCTAGTATCTTTCGTATGGCCTACCATAGGACTAATACGACCTGACGCTTGCTATTTATTTCTTGAAACTATTGTATCATGACTCATTATTATCCATACTAAGAACAATAAATTCAAATTTCTTTGTCTGGAAGACTGATAAAGTATAAAAATACGCGATGATAGAATAATAGACCTGTGGAAGAATGTAAGTAAAATATTATTAGTAGAGATAAAAGTAGGTGAGTTCCATCAAGATGGACCTTAATGGTTCCTTGATATTTGTCTCACTAATTTTTTTTATTGCTGATGATGCCCACATGAGTCCGAGGCTTCTGCGTGGGTAATGAGGTGAATGATAAAACAATTTCTTTACTAATGAATAGAATTTCATTCTATTCAATCAGAAATATAAATCTATGGTACAAAAATGTTTCCTTTCATTATTTATACACTATACATACTACAGGTCTATGAATATATCAGTATGAATATATCAGTATACATACTACAGGTCTATGAATATATCAGTATGAATATATATGTTGCGATTTACTCACAGCTTTTTGGACTGGCAAATTAGGTATTGATTTATTCTCAGACAGGACTTTCCTAGAACATAAAGAACAACAAGAACTTGTTTAAAGTTTAGATCGATGAGAGATGTATGCAATATTATATACGGTAATCGTAATTTAAAATGACCAGGAATAGGCAAATGATAACAATAACATATTATAAATTAGAACTCACATCATGAACTGCTGTATTCCCAAAGTCAAAATCTATTACCAGAAAGTTAAATCTGCTTCCACAAAGGATTTAAAAATAGTCAAGGTGCTGCCTATATTCAAGAAAGGGGATAAATCATGTTTTGAGAACTATAGGTTATAGAATTAGCATTACTAATCTCCATAATACCAATGCTATCTAAATTGTTAGAGATTATTCTAAATGATCAAATTGAAATTCTAGGAATCGTCATTGAAAATTAAATGTTCACTTCATTTGAGAAAAATCAACCATCATATATCAATAATGTATCTCTTTATCCTATATGATGATAGAATGAATGTATGGTAATATGAATAATTATTTCAGACTAAAATCATAGTCAGTTGAGTTTTGTATTGTTGAAACCCTCAACGTTTCCACATTTCATTTTAATTAATTTTAATGTCTTTATTATTAAAGAGTACTGGTATGATACTTACTTAGTTTCAACGTGTTCAGTCTTTTCTTTGTTATAAGCTTGTTTCAAGTTTTCAACATGGCTCAAAATAATATCTACAGCTCGTGATAATCTGCTCTCTTGCTGAACTGCCCCATACATCTAGAAAAAAAGAAAATGAAATAGTTAGTGGATGAATGTATTAAAAACATTTCATATAAGTTTATGTTTAAGAGTATACTAGACTTACCAATATATTTTTAAAATTCCATGAATAGAAGAAATAAATCGATGAATAAGATTATTAATATTTATCAGTAGGCCTACCGTATTTATGGTTTCACTCTAAAAATTGAAACGTAATTATCCCATCAAAATTAAAACGTAATTTACAATTACGGAAATTACAATTATTTGGAAATTTACAATTTGAACTTCAAGAAATTCTACATTAGCCTATAAAAGGCTTTGGGAGACTTTATAAAAGACTATATACTATAAAAGAGTTAGAGGAAAGTATGGAATTTGAAATATCAATAAAGGATTTAAGGGAAGGGAAATTATATGAAAACTAATTGATAATCTATTCGATATATAATTCTATGGAAATAAATCAATAGATTATAGACGTGAAACAAGATTTATATGGACAAAAATTCAATTCAATTTAGCCCGGAACGCTTACTGGCAGCCTATTTAAAAAAATCCACATATTGGTTCCTAACAGTAGAACATGTTCTATTCTATTCTTTTCTTTAGTTGAGCTTTATTTAGGCTTACTTTCATCCCAAAAAAAGTTTAATTTAAATTGTTTTTGGTATCTTATAATTCAAAGAGTCAAAAATAAATACTATAACTACAGTATTCGATTAGGACACAATTAATAAAATTTCTTGGAAGAATTTGAAATAAGTTGTTTGAAACCAATAGGCTACTCACCTCAGCAGCACTGGAGACACGCATTGCAGCTTTACTCAGTGTGTTTATCTGGTTGTGTAGGTCTGATAACTCGGCACACTTATTGCTCAGAAGATTCTGTGGAGTGAATAAATGTATTCCATTATTAAATATTTGGTAGCAAATTCGCAGCATAATACGCATATAATAAATAATAGTATATCGAATTCTCAAAGTCGGTGAAATATCAAACTTTGCTTTGGAATGAATTTTGTCGTGTTGTGGATTTTATTACTATCATATGAGCCTGAAACTAAATTTTATGGCATTTGTCCACATCATTCATTGTCATTTTGTTCATTCAGTGTAGCTTGCTATTATAATAATTATAAAAATGAGCTGAGTCATAAGTGAACATTATTTAAATGAAGAACGGTACATAGACCTAATATCATCAACATACTATCATATAACCATTAATTACTAAATATTAGATAAACTTCATCCTGCATTTGTATTTATTGAAACATTTAAGTGTAGCAGTCCAGGCCTTCAAAAAGTTGCATACTTTAAAACGATTCAGTTCCAGAAAATTTAGCTCGATATTAACACTTTTAAATACCACCAGAAAAGAAGGTAAATTTTCTTAAAAATGGTCAGTCCCAGAAAATTTTGCGGGAATTAACATTTTCAGAACGATTAGAAAGAGAGATTTTTCTTTCTGCTAAATAAGATAAACTTTCTCAATGAATAATAGGACGAAATTGTCACAACCACATTTATCAAAAATAATGAGATAATAGTTTCGGTTGTTACACCATTATCAATCTCAAACAAACTAAAACTAACACTAAAACTAAAACTAAAAACTTTCTTACCGTAACAGCAACTTGAAGTTGTTGGATTTCTACGTTCAAGTTATGCTCTGCTTGATCCCTGAGACGGTTTTGAAGCTCTAAGCGCGAACTCAGTGTCAACTTGTCTGTTTGAAAAGCCAGCAAAAGAGACGTGTATTTGTCCTGGAAAAGGAAGAGATTATTCAATATTATAACTTTATTTCAGATTGAACAACTTTCCTTGGGTCAATTACCCTGGTGTGTCATGATCTTGTTAATAATATTGCAATAGTGCAAATTAAAAGAGACTTAATTGAATTATGAAAAAGGAATGAACGAACATGATGACAAGAAATATTTAATGTTTCAACTTTATCAAAAGTTTTCATGTATGAGGACGTTTTAAAGAAACATTGGTTATTGTTTCTCTTATAATAGGCCTTAGGCCTAAGCCTACAAGATTGTTTCAGGCGTATTCCACTAAAATTTTGGAATTTTATATATACACAGAAAAATGTTTCAACTAGACAACTTATATTATGAATATCACCATATTAATAACTAAATATGACAACATTAATAGTTTGTTTTTTTTTAGATCTGTGCGTGGGTAATGGATGATGGTGATTGATGGGCTGGACCTACAGTTTTCGGTGGGTTCTGAACCACCGGGAAGTGATTTTACAGCAAAGAACAGAGTCTTTTTGCTGGTCAATCTAATCGGTCACCCTTACAAAGAGTGCCCAGGAGAACGCAGCTTATCTCTATCTGATTGAACAGATACCTGCTACGGCTCACGGCTATCACTTCCCTTACCTTTTTGGTCGGATAATGTCCACATGAGTCTTAATACTTGTGCGTGGGTAAAGAGGTGAACAATGGCAGAAAGTTCTCAAGGCTGAACGAGATTTGATTTCGAGACTTCAGGAATGGCAGCCAGCTAGTCTTATCTAATCAGAAAGAAGCGCTCCAACTGACTGCACTACACGGCCGCCAAACTTACTAACAAACTTGACTGTACAACTAGTTAATGAATGACTTACTTTTTGAAGACCTTAAATAGTGATTGTAGAAGTTTATTAAGAAAGCAATTATTATATTTATTTGTTTCAGTACAAAACATGCAGAGCTCGTACATAGAAGTACAAGAGTTGAACCAGTTTTTTCTGACTGGATAATTTTTTTTTTAATAATAGATCAAAATAGATATTACTTTTTATTTTTATCTTTTTCGAATCAAAATATTACATTAGAAACAAATATATATACTGAGAAAAGCAAACTCACCTCAATATCTTTCTCTGTCTGAGGCTCAGTATCACTGAAAAAGCATATACATTTTTTATTATTCATCATTCTCAACTAATCAATTCAACTAAATTGTAGTAATATAGACTTAAAAAACACTTCTAAGTGGAAATTAACTCACGTTATGGCGTGAAGACCGTTTCACTCTGTTGTCAAGAGCATCGTCAGGTACACACTGTGGGTCGTCTGACGATGCTCTTGACAAGAGAGTGAAACGGCCGTCACGCCATAGCGTGAGTTAATTTCCACTTAGAAGTGTTTTTTAAGTTTTTATTACATATATTAAAGGAAACAAAATGGATTTTCAACATCATAAATTGTAGTATTTTTCCACAAAATTTTATTGGAGCCACTCAATAATTGTTATTGAACCGTTTTTACTTACTGATCATAAGTACAGAACTAATGTATAAGCAATGATTCCGTGTTTCGGAGGACACGTTAAGCCGTCGGTCCCGGTTGCATATAAAAAAAAGCAGTCGTTAAAAAAGCGGCGAGGTGGAACTACCCGTAAGGGTCTCCCCACCACGAAAAGCAATACAAATTTACTTAGCAATGAATAAATAAATAAGATTCAATGAAATGTGACATAAATCAAGGACTTCTCATTGATTTTGAAATATCTGCAATATTCACCTCAATTCAAACATGGACGAAATTGTAGTTATTAGAGAGAAAAAATACAAATTTGAAGATGAAAGCACTATACAGCATCAACCTCAACATTCTCCCTCTCGCTTCTACACTTTCTTGCTAACCCAACTCTTTTCAAAATCCTATATTTTTTAAAAAGAATAAGCTGTTGCATTTTGGATATTATCATTCATGAAATGCTAAATTTGGAAGGAGCCAATCCTCAAATGGTTCCTCACTCCAAATGGATACTTGAAAATATGATCTTTTGTCTAAAACTATAGTTCTAGCAGTTTATTTTCTTCAAAATAATATTGTAGACCTACTTACCATAAGACGGCTTGCTTTTCTTCAAGCCAAAGACCGAGCTGTCGTAATACATTATCGGACAAACTTGGGAAGCTATGAGAGGACAGATTACTACTTGCTGCACTTGTTTCTGACAAACTACGGTTCAAGTTGGCAGGATCATTATTGCTCTCCTGTAAGAAAAATAAAGGTAATTCAAAAAATATATATATATTGCTGGTTTTGCACTCATTCTCTATAAACAAACAACTGAAATATATTTTTTATTACATACAGTAGGCGTACTAGATAAATGTGATGTATCTTCTGTTTTGTTTTTTTTTTTTTTGTTTTTTGAGGATGAAGCCCCCATAAGTCTGAGAGACCTGTGCGTGGGTAATGAATTGGATGATGGTGATTGATGAGTTGGACGTACATTTTTAGGTGGGTTCCGAACCACCGGGAAGTGATTTTACAGCAGAGAACAGAGTCATTTTTGCTGGCCAATACAATCGGCCACCCTTACAAAGAGCGCCTAGGAGTTTCGTAACTTATCTCTGATTGAATAGATACTTGCTACGGCACTCTGCTATCACTACCCTCACAAACTCTTGAGACTCAACAAATATAGTAGAAGTAAAGTCGGCACACTCAATCAATGCGTAGTAGTAGATGTTTAAATCATGCTTCCGCATTTTGCCTAACAAAAATAAAACCTAAGATGTTTTCCAAGACGAAATACTTGATGAAGTCAGTTACTGACACTTTACTTCCATTTAAATTATGATTTTTAGTCACTTATATGGGAGGGATGCATTTCGCTTCTAAAATGAAGCTTCTCTTTAAAGTGGAATGCATCCTTTCCATATAAGTGGCTAAAAATCATAATTCAAATAGAACGGCACATTGTCAGTTTTGATATTAGATAGAACAATAAAACACTACAGATTTTATTCTTGTAATTTTTTGTTTGATAAATGCATACTATCATACTAAGTAATGCTGATTCGAATAAACTTAAACATGATTTACGATTTATATAAAATAATTAGAAGTGATACAGACAAAATCTCAACTGTTTTATTATGTTTAAATATCACAACATCTAACCGGTCTCAGAAGTTACCCGAGGCCTACTGCATAACAATAATTTGAAAATAAGTTTCTGAGTAATTTGAAAATAAGTAAATGAGTTTTAAATAAATCACAATTACATGACAATCAATAAGTGAAAAGTCACATTAAAGTTTGCTGTAACTACAAATGCAAGTACATACTAATAAAGCTAGTGTGTATGCAAGCACCTAATTAAAAATAACTGCAAGTCGTAAAATGCACAACAAAAAGTTAATATTAACAACGCAAATCGTTATACATCGAACAAGAAATCCAAGCACCTAATTACGCTCAACAATTAAATAATAATTATGGATCTGTAAATATTCATAATTAGATAAATTATTATACTTTTGAATAGCCTTAGTGGTGGATTTCAAAGTTCAACGTCTGATCCCAATCTGTAAGTTCTAGTCACTTGATCATAATTTTTTCAAGTTAATTGGGCTAGCGTTGGCGACCACTTAATTAAGCTTTCAATGTGAGATCAATTCATTCATTTCAATATTAAAATGCTTTAATCAATGCATTTGTGAAGTATAAGTGCTTGAAAGATTAAGATAGATTTCATTTACTTTTCATAACCACTCACAAACCAATTCGAACTATTTATTCTTTTTATTTTAGAACTGTATGAAATCAAATTCTAATAAGCATTTATATCCTCATTTTTTTGACCCAACTTGTATCGATTTATTGTTTTCGGAATGATGCTGTATTATTCAATGAACGTTTTCATTTGAGATGTTTTTTGCAAATATAAAGAGTCTCAGATCGCAAACACACACACACACACACACACACACACATTTAAATGTACCGCATGTGAGTCAATTAAATATAATATTGATAGCATTTGTCTGACTCTTGACTCCCACACATAACGACCTTCGTATTGACAACTAAGTGCATGATAAGGTGGAATGTTATATACATATAAAAGCACTTCTAAAGTAGTTGCATGGAATGGCCAATCAATTAGAAAATGAATATGAATCATGCTGTTGATGCATACACTAATTTCTTGAAGTTGAGGCTTTTTTGAAAGGCATTGACAGAAGGGTTGGAAGATAGATGGGCAATTATCGTAATACAGGAGTGAAAACTTGTCCAGTGTGATATCAGTAACTGAATATCGTATGAGTAATTGTTTCGATCACTTTGATAAAGTAGTGTTCAATAAGGAATAACTTAATTGTGCATTTGATATTTCAAATAAAATAATGATTATTTACAGAACCCAAATGAAATTGCATTCCAAATTACAGAAGCTAGCATTGAAAATTATCACGCATGTTTGCTGTTATAGAGGACCTGGATTAAAGTCGTGATTATTCGTTGATGAACTTAGACCCATAAGGTGTTTACCCGAGGTTATTAAAAAGCAAGGTTGTTTCGTATTTGATAACGAGAAAAGTACTGGAATTTATTTGACAGCAAAAAATACACTGTTCTCTGCTGTAAAATCACTTCCCGGTGGTTCGGAACCCACCAAAAACTGTAGGTCCACCTCATCAATCACCATTATCCAACTCATTACCCACGCACAGGTCTTAGACCTGTGTGGGCTTCATCCTCCAAAAAAATATGACGTATTTCTGTTCAATAGCATTGAGTAACCCATATCATTGACAGCTGATCAAGAAATAGAATCAAATCTGTAATATGAAAAAAAAACTTCATTTTTGTAGAATTTATTAATTTCGAATTCCTTTAATTGCTATCAGTTTATACTGAAGACTTCCGCAATGGCGGATATTGACAACAGTATTTAATAGCTGATGGAAATCGATGAATGCTACTGTACAAAAATATCAGTCACCACCGGGAATCGAACCACGGACCTCCCAATTGCTGGTCGGGCGCCTTAACCACTAGACCATGGAGACCTTTCTGCACAGCAGCATTCATTTTTAACTTGGACATATCGGCTCGTATCTCACAAGTTAGTTCAAAGTTACTGACAATTGAACAAACTGACAAATTTACTTAAACAAATTAATAAATTCTGTTTAAGTAAATTTGTCAGTTTGTTCAATTGTCAGTAACTTCGAACTAACTTCATTTTTGTAATGAAAAAGTGTACAAACAGTGCTGAAATTTGCAAGAATTCTGAACAGATTGACATAATGACTTTTCTATTTTGCTCATTTTAGCAAGTTATGAAACAACCTTGTTTCTACTGGGTATACCCTACTTCAAAGCATGTTCAAATTAAGTCAAAAAGTATTATGCATATTGCAAATTTCTTATTCCAATTACTAGAATATTCAAGTAATTTATAAATTCCCTTACCGTAGTAGCATTCTCATTTTGCATACTCTCAAAAAGGGCTGAGTCCTCCAGACTGTCAACCTTATAAAAGAAACATTTTTATTAGTATATATTTTTCAAGACAATTTGTATTATGCCACTATATCATTAGTTATATTATCTATTATTCTATATTATATATTATTATTATTTATATCGTTACTATACTATCATTAGTTTAGTGAACCGGCATGGATAATCGAAATTTTAATCACAACTACCATTTTTATTATCATGACAGCATAGGTTTTGTTTTGTTAATTACAAATTAGTATTAACTTTTCATATGAAATTTAACGACTTGCAGTCAAATATTTGTTAAGAATAAGTATAATAACTCACGTAATCTGGCCGAGCGCTTTCGAATCTATGAGATCCATCTTCAGAGGCGTGGGTTCCTAGATCATCATGTCAGTTTTTTGGTTAGAAGTGTTGTGGTTTTTGTAAAATATGATCAAAAAGTTTGTGAGATTTAAAATTTAGTTGTTCATTGAGAATGTTTTGTTTATTGTGTGTGGTGTATTTGTATATTTCAAATTGTTCCAAGGTGTTGAGTTCGTGTCCTTTAGATTTTATATGTAGAATGTGTAGGTTGGTACTGATGTCATATGATTTTCATATAAATTTCATATGAAAAGTTAATATTAACAACGCAGTTCGTCATGGAACAAGAAATCCAGGAATACAAATTAGTTTTATTAACACTTGATCGGCAAGGGCTCAACCCAGCTTTGCTATGCTGATGAGCGTGATCCAGGTTTCAATTATCAATTATCTTTTCAACGTTAATATTGCTTCTCTTGTGTATTTTTGTGTCAATAGATTTATTCATTCATTTACTTGTACTTTTAGTTAATGCTAAATATTATGGGAGTCTTATTATGTAAATTATATAGTTTTATATTATGTAAATTGTAATCATTATAATTTGTAAACTGATATTCAACAGGTCCCAGACATCATTAAGATAAAGGCCTAAGATTCCCTGATAATGATAGCATTATGATCTTTGTCGATAATCGATTGATTTGTAACATTTCCTATACCGTATAGGATTCTATGATATTATTTAAGCAATGGAATTGTACAGTAATAAAATTTGGTGAGTCAATTTTTCCAATAATATAATGTCACAAAAACATAAGTTACGTAGTTTTATCATATAGATACAGTAGCCTACAGATATTTTTTCTGGCTGAGTAAAACTCGTAAATTCATACTAGGGCAAACGATAATTTTATTGACCTCTGCATTCTCAAATGTGAACTATTGTTTTGATATCTGGTTATTTCTTTTCAACTACACGCTGGATGCGACAGTTGCCTCCAACTTCTATTTCATCAACAACTAATAAAAGCAATTATTGCTTCCCATAGTCAATTGATGAACGAAATTTAACTACCACTGATAATTCATCAGTCTCTTTATACTTATCTTTATTGAAATAAAAAAATTAAACTCGAAGAAACTAGAAGTTTCTTCTGGTGATAAAACTATTCACCTTCAAGATCAGGCTCTCAAGCATGATGAAATTATCTCTAATTTATTTTATTATCTTATATTTTATTTTATTTATCTCTGTATTAATTTATTTTTCTGACTGATTTTCTACATCACTAAAAATTTATATTCAATACAAGAATTCTACTTTATTGCTATTGAATTTATTTATTGCTTCATAAATTCTTTTTTTATGTTCCTTTAGTTCCTTCTCTTTTCACAAGCAATTTCTATTCTGTGATGTTTTCCATGACGAAATACTTATTGAACAATCTAATATCACAACTGACTCTGTATTTCAATTTAATATATTGGCTTTACTCACTTATATTGGAGAAGCTAGAGGGATATATTAAAATGAAATACAGTGTCAGTTGTGATATCAGACTTTCTATTCAACACTAAATTTTGACATGCAGTACACTTAATTCTGGAAACTAGAAATTTTCTCTTACTCATTCAAGTTTTGATTAATACCTCCCATTTTTTATTCCCTAGTTTTAGTAGTTATAAATTTTCTGTGTCCTAAATTTGTTTTTTCTCTTTTTTATCACTTACAAACTTATTTCATTTTCTAGATAGGATCTAGCTAGGGATGTAGGACTTGAGGTTTGCTACCTGCGTGATTCATTTTTTTATATTATTAGTAGATTGCACATTCTTACATTACATATTTTATGATTTGTTAGTGTATTACTAGTGTAGTATTATGTAAAGTGTAATAATACTGTATTATTAGTAAGATATTTTGCAATTATTATTTCCAATAGAATTTGAAATGTTGTGTTTGAAATGAATAAAAGAAAAAGTTTCACGAAAGCTAGTTGATGGAACCATGAAATATGTAAATTGATTCATCTTACACGAATTCGATAGTCCATAAACAGAATTCCTATTTTATATACTCTCAACTTATATTTTAGCTTACTTATTGTATTAACATTTCGTATTGGTAGTTATTTGTAGTTATTAGTTTAGTACCGTAGTAGGAAACAGAATTTATTAAATTCCTGGATTTCTTGTTCCATGATGAACTGCGTTGTTAATTTAACTTTTCAAGTGAATTCAACGACTTGCAGTCAAATTTTTATTAAAAATAAGTAGTATTTCACTTACTTTGTAGGCCAAACGTTTTCGAGTTGTTGAAACCCATCTTCAAGACATCCTAAATATCGATGTTGGTTTGTTGGTTAGAAAGCTGTGGTTTCTGTATAAAAATTTAAACACAAACTTTTTGACCACATTATACAGAAACCACAGCTCTTCTAACCAACAAACCAGCATCGATATTTAGGATGTCTTGAAGATGGGTTTCAACAACTCGAAAACGTTTGGCCTACAAATTAAGTGAAATACTACTTATTTTTAATAAAAAATTGACTGCAAGTCGTTGAATTCACTTGAAAAGTTAGAATTTATTAATTTCTAATTCCTTCAAGTTCTAGCTATTAATTTCTACTGAAGACTTCCGCAATGGCGGATATTGATAACAGCATTGAATAACTGATGAAAGTCGATGAATGCTACTGTACAAAAATATCAGTCACCACTGCTATTGCGGAAGTCTTCAATACAAATTAAAAACACTTAAAGGAATTCGAAATTAATAAATTCTGTTTCTGTATATTTGTCAGTTTGTTAAATTGTCAGTTACTTCAAGATAACTTAGTGATAGTAGGCCTAGTAGTTATTATCAGTAGTTATAGTCTTACTATTAGCATAAATACATGGCAGATAGGAATAATTTAAAACACTCCAATCTTTGGCAAGTTTTGTTAATAAAATTAGGTTTCCCAGACTGCGTTTAAAATTCAACAAGCTGTTTATAATTCACAGAAGGCTACAAAGAGGTATGGAAACTTGAACTTGATATTAAAATTATCGGGAAAGATAGTGTTGTTTTTCTAGGTAATTTTCCACTGATACTGTTGTCATGAGTATAATTACAGTAGTTGTAGAAGGAAACTCTAATTTTGAAGTTGATAAGGAGTTACATTGTGTCATAGAAAATATCCTTGTCTTAATTTATTCTATACGTAGACCTACTTGACACATATCAATTATCGCCTAGTGTTCAATTACATTGGGTACGGTGCAGTAGAAACTCACCGGAAATTACATTACAATAACTCTGATGTAGGTTACAAGAGTTTGGCGTTACCTACCAAATTCATTTACCAATGTCAGAGTTATTTATTTAGTTGTTTTTATATTTTTTCGAAAAGTGTCCAAATTTGCAAACAATATACATTTTTTACAGTAGCCTATTTATAAAAACGTTAAACGTAAGTTATCCTGGCCCTACATGACACAAACCCAAAATGAAATACATATCTATGTATAGTACATAGTTGTGTCATAAGTCTTACGCCAAACACTAAATAAATGTAAGGAAGTAGAATTAATGTTTGGGGGGAATGCATTAATGGAAAGTATAAAAACACAATAGATTGTGGTGGATTTAATAATAAGTAATTAATTTTTAATTGATAATGTGAAAATAATGAATATTGAATTAATAAACAATAAAATTTAACATTGACAATGAATTTCAGTGTTAAATGAGCAGCATGATTGCCATTTCCCAACAAGACTCTTTGACAAAGAGTCAAATAATTATTCACGAAAACTAAGACTGATTAACATAAATAATTCTAATCCTACCAAAATCATTACAACATATATAATAGGGGAATAATTCTACTATTCATATGTAGAAACTTGCTGTGCAGAACTGACCTTTTTGAGTCGCAGCGGATGCGTATGTAGAGCAGTAATTTTACTAATCTTATTTATTGTTCATTGTGATAGCAGATTCAAGGTCGTCAATATGATATCAACATTTTAAATCTTCATTTTGGAAATTCTTGATAATTCAAATATTTTCCATAACAAAATACATAGCCTTTATATTTTTATTCATGAAAGACCATATTTGGAAGCATATCCCTAATGAATTCGAATTATTTGCATCCTTATAACACAGATTTTAATAACTTGATTACAAAGCATACGGAAAACCAATAAATAAAAAAGAGAAATTACAATAACAAATTTAAATACAAACAATACCAGGAAAAACAATATTTATTTATTGTGACAAATTTACAACGAATGTGAAGGTGCAACAGACTCAAGTCCAAAACTGCTCCCTTCACAAATTTTGAATGTGTTAAAAAAATACTATGGATAAAAAATTATAAAATAAAATTTGAAATGAATAAGAATGTCATTAATGTAACATAATGAGAAGAATATTTGCTAGGCTGTACGCTGTACGGCTTATGATGACAGGATAGACAAATTAATGAATCAAAAAAGTGAAAACCACCAACTTTCTTTAATTTTATTACTCACTTTGCTGATGGGTTTCCTATCGTAAATTGGCTTTTCATGCAACTCTGATGCCCTTATAACTGTTTCAGCTGATGAAGACGTGGAGTCTGGCTGAACAGGTAATGGTTCTCTGTGAAAAAAATTGACTACATTATTTTAAGAATAAGGTCGTTGAGCTGGGAAAAATTGGCTAAATTTAATAAGTAAGGTCATCGAGCTACGAAAAATCTTGCTGAATTTAATAAGTAAGGCCATTGAGCTGCAATCATTTCAGTACAATTGAAAAATTATAAAAAACAAAAACAAATCATAGGCTCAAGTATAAGAAAAACAATTCTTTAATAAATGTAGTTCATTTATAAATTAAAGCTTCAAGAACACTCACCGTGTGTACCAAGTTTGTGTTATCGTAGATAAAATTATAACATTGAAAATCCGCCTTCTAAAGAAAAGAGTAAATAAATGCGCATTATTCAATATTCAACAGAATCTATGGCAACTGAAAATGCTTGTGAAAGTTTAGTGTTGTAAGTAAACAAATAATGCCTATAGACAATAAAATCTTCAATTTATTTGTGGAAAAAATATACGGTAGTGAATGAGAATTTTATAAATTATGATTAATAAGCTAGCATTTCCAAATTAGTCCTCTTCGTAACTATTAGCTATGACATTAATTGATAATAACAATAACGACATCAATAAAATGGGCTTGCGAATCTCGATTGGTACTAAATACGTTTTCCTATAACTGCTCGTAAAGTAGTTCTTTACGTACTGAAAACTAATTGTAAAATACCTCTTTACTGCTCCGCAAGCGGTAAAGTACTTTACGCTCGCCAGCTGTTTTCTTTACGCTTCTGTTTTGATTTTGATGCCTTCTCATTGGTGGATCACGGAATCCGTGAAATTCACATAACCTCAACAATGGCGAATGCTAACCAAATCCGCGCATGGTCTGTGATGTTACAAACTACAAGCTTTTATTGTGTTGGAATCCAGATCTGCAGTTTTAGGAAAAATATTGTATATAATTCGCGCGTGAAGCTTCTTTATCGCTCTCGCAAAATTACTGCGCTCCGCTATGCGTCGCGCAGTAAATGTTTTGGCTCGAGCGATAAAGTCGCGCTTCACGCTCTTAATACATAAATAACTATTATGACAGAAAAATAACGTAAGATTTTGTTACTTTACCAATTGTTATTTCATGTTTCATTTACAAAATTTACAAATTCATAGAATGCATCATGAATTCCTATTTTTAAACAAATATTTAAACATAATTCTCAAGTCTTTGAATATTTTTTAAACATAATAGCCAATATTTCTATTTATAAGCTCCTCTACAATAATTTACACAATAATACAAGTACATTACAACAACACAAGGATGCTGAAGGCTACATTTTAAACAATCTAATATCAAAACTGACACTGTATTTCTATTTAAATTATGATTTTCACTCACTTATACTGGGGATACTGGAAGGATGCATTTCACTTCTAAAGAGAAGCTTCATCAGCCTATTTAGAATTGAAATGTATCCTTCCAGTATAAGTGAGTGAAAATGGTAATTTAAATAGAAATACAGAGCCAGTTTTGATATTAGATGGTTCATCAAGTATTTCGTCATGGCAACACAGATTGCTACATGTTAGATAAATAATTTGGCTAATATATTACAGTTTTATAACACACTCTGTGCAACCGCGTGGCTTTATTCAGTGCACTAATTCAACAAACTACGATTATTCTCAACTGAAACAGCACCGAAAATAATGTTTAAGCCTACATTTAACGATGAAATTATTATATATAATTGGTAGCACAGTATTATAAGAAACTTGAAAAAACTTGTTATTCAATTAATTTTTTATATTGATAGGAAAACTACATATTCTCGGATTTCCAAGATTTTGTAAAATTATGACTACCTACTGCTCATCGATAAGGCATGCGATAAATGAATAAATAAATAACATGAAAATTGTTGCATGAAAGTTCTTACAAAAAACCGGTGACTGAACAAATTAAGAATTTGCAATTGTAATCTAATAATCTAAATAATTACGATATGCAACATTAAGTCAGTGATGATTTCCGTGACGAAATACTTGATGAACAATCTAATATCAAAACTGACACTGTATTTTTTTTTTTTTTTGAGGATGAAGCCCATATAGGTCTTAGACCTGTGCGTGGGTAATGAGTTGGATGATGGTGATTGATGAGTTGGACCTACAGTTTTAGGTGGGTTCCGAACCACCGGGAAGTGATTTTACAGCAAATTTACAGTGATTTTACATTGTATTTCAATTAAATAAATATTTTTCACTCACTTTTACTGGAGATACTGGAGGGATCAATTTCATTTCTAAAGAGAGAAGCTGACAAAGCTTCTCTTTAGACGTGAAATGCATCCCTCTAGTATTTCCAGTAAAAGTGAGTGAAAAATATTTATTTAACTGAAATACAGAGTCAGTTTTTATATAAGATTCAACATTAAATGTTATTATAGGCGTTATGTATCCATTTTATCACTGACATTTTTAAATATGTTTTATATAATACATGACAACTTACAAACTGTATTTACCGCGTTTTATGCGCCGAAATTGTATGTTGCTTAAGTAAGCGACGAGTTGCGAAGCAGTATCCAGCCAACAGATGAAAAACTAATCTCACTAAACGGTGTTCTATTGACAACTTGTGATTTAAAACTAAAATGAAATGCCAAATAGACTATTGAGCATCAATTGATGGGAGGTGGTATGTTATGAGGAGTGGAGGAGTAGGAGGACGAGGAGGAAAGAAAAGAAAGTGATAGAGTGAAGGTGAGAGAGAGAGAGAGAGAGAGAGTGAGAGAGAAGATGCATGAGAGAGGGGGAATATAAGCTCTTATCAGTAGAAATGGCTCACCAAAAAGAGTACGAAGGACAAAGCTGGCCGTTCTAGATTACTATGTTCAATATGAATTGGATAGCCATGAGTTGATATTAGTCCGAACAATCGTTTTAAAAACTGTTATTGAGAGCCCACATGTTTTGAGAACGCTACAGTATAATGACAGTGCTAACAGTCTTAAACAAGTTTAGATTACCTGTTAATGCATAATACTGTCTATTTACGGTTCAATTTATAATACATTTCTAATTACTTCGCGCTTTCAGTTGTAATTAGTTGGGTGGTAACAGTTTTTTCAATGATGAAAACTTTTTAATAGTTTCTTTTCATTGTTATATTATGTACGATATTATTGTTTTTGACTGTTGACAAACTAAATTAGTTATCCAAAAGAGAATTTGTTCCAGAAAGGTAAGTTATCCATTGATCAGAATTAGCATTGAAAGAATATTTCCATATAAAAGAATTCGTTGTGTAGAAAATCTTCGTATTAAAAAGTTGGTTGTATAGAGTTTTCACTGTATTTGAAAATTGAAAAACTTTAGTAGGCCTATATAAAATTTCTAGATTCTTAAATTTTGTTTCTTCAATTAAATTAAAATAATAAATTTTTGCAACATAAATCTATAATCTGTTATGTTTTCCATGACGAAATACTTGATGAACAATCTAATATCAAAACTAACACTGTATTTCAATTTATTATATTGTCTTTACTCACTTATATTAGAGATACTGGAGGGATGCATTTCACTTCTGAAAAGAAGCTTCGTCAGCCATCAATTGAAATACGGTGTCAGTTTTGATATTAGATTATCCATCTATAATTATTACTAACACTTTTAGCAAAACATAAATTTAATTAAAGCGGGGAATATGCATTTTTATTTCTAGATGTGAAGTTTTTGATAAGGTTTCTGGTACAGCCACAACCACCTGGTCATCTATTCAAGCTCATATTTGAGCACTTCTGACAGCGTTGCCTCACCACGTATAAGCTATTCTCAAATACACTTTCATCAGAATAATAACAAAATTATGTTAAAATCTTGGAATTTGGTGTCCTTGACAAACAGAACGTTTCGCTAGTGATTTACAAGTACTGTATTTGCACGACTATGCTGTCATTTTGACTGCATATTTTAAATAAAATATTCACAGTCATTACTCTTTTGTTTTTGATGCAAAATTTTTATTCTAGTAAGGCAATGAAGGAATAAAAATCACTTTATTAACGTTGGGAAATGGTTTGGGAAGTGATAGCCGTGAGCCGTAGCAGGTAACTATTCAATCAGATGGAGATACGCTGCGTTTTCCTAGGCATTCTTTGTAAGGGTGACCTACTAGATTGGCCAGCAAAAAATACTGTTCTCTGCTGTAAAATCACTTCTCGGTGGTATGGAACCCACCTAAAACTGTAGGTCCAGCTCATCAATCACCATCATCCAACTCATTACCCACGCACAGGTCTCATGCCTAAGTGGGCTTCATCCTCCGAAAAAAAAAAATGCTATTGAAGATGACGTTACAGTCGAAACATCTCGTCTGTTAATAATTGAAGTGTTTGAGACGATTTTATTTTGATATGGATATCTAACAAAATATCACAATCACCTATAGGCCTACTAATAGAATTACTTATCCATTATAGCTTTATAATCAGCTTTTACTAATCATTATTTTTACAAATCATTTCTACTAATTTACTAAATGTTTACTAATTTACTAAATGTTTACTAATATACTAAATGTTTACAAATTTACTAAATTTTTACTAATTTACTAAATTTTTACTAATTTTACTAATTATCAACTTTTACTAATTTCCATTTTCAAGCTTTTTCTTTAAGAAGATTAAAAATGAAGTTAAAAAAATAGTACAATAGTGATAAAATTGATTAAAATGTCATCTTACCTAACTGAGACTAGTTCCAGAGGCGTTTGAGAACTAACTCTCATGAGGGAGCGAGTGAGACGTCTCCTGGATGGAGCACGATTCAAGCTTTCCGCTTCCGGTCTCGACTTGGGTTTGGGGTCCATCAGAATCGATAACATGGAGTGCAGAGGTTTCACAACTAGTTTACTAGGAATGTTCAGATCAGTTACCAGAGTTCCACTATCATCGACCAAACTGCTACGTTTGACAGGAGAGAGAGATCCTATTGGACTCGAATTGGGAATGTTGACGTTTCCTGGTGAACTATCGGATAATGTTTGGAAAGATAGAGATTCCGATACGGATTCAATTGATTTTTTCCTGAGGTCGTTTGAAATTTCCGAATGAGGTGTGCTGCAATATTCAGGTGTTTGTACGTTGGAGAAACCTTCTGGAGGGGTTTTGTAAGGTGACGTTTCGGGGGAGTTGATGAATGTGAAATGGGGTACTTCAAGGTTTTGAACGTTGGGGGAGAATGTGACAAGCTGGGAAACTGTGTCTTGTAGAATGCCGTAAGTAGGTGAGGTAACCCTCTCAATGTCAATGTCACAAGTGGGACTAGAACGAGAGCCTGATCGGGTCGGTTTCGATTCTAGACCGGAATCAGTTTCAAAGCTGCCCGTTTCTGGGAACCGGAAGTAATGGGCTTGGGGTGTTTGAATTTGCAGAGGCCGTCTGGTGGAGACTCGTGGCGGTGGCGAGGTGCTAACAGCTGGCGTCGGATCGGACAGCTGGCGCACAGGTCCTGTGACACCAGTGTTGGTGTGTGGATGCAGATACGACTCAAAGGAATGCGCCTGCTGGGTGCCACTGAGCAGCATCAGGTGCGGGGACGGGGGAGCTTCACATACTTCTTCCTCGGGCAGCACTGATAGCTTGCGACAGGATCTGCAAAAAATAATCAACATTAACAAATGTCAACAAGTATTAACAAAAATTTCAATTCTTGGATTTCTTGTTCCATAACGATCTGCGTTGTTAAAATTAACTTTTTATTGTAGATTTAACGACTTTCAGTCAGTTTTAGATTGTGAATGTATAATGAATTTAATGTACTCACACTTAGTCGAACGGGTTATTGAAAGTCATCTTGAAAGCCTTGAAGATGAGTTACAATAACTCGGAAACGTTCGGCCAAGTGTGAGTACATTTATTATATATTCACAATCTAAAACTGACAGCAAGTCGTTAAATTTACAACAAAAAGTTGAATATTTCAACTCAAATTACAGCTGTTGAATTTAAAATGAGATTTTACAAAATTTATCCATTTTTGTGTGGTTACAAAATATTCAAAATTGTTACAAAACCCATTCAATTTTATTGATGTTGAAATTTATTCTTAGAAAACAGTTTGTTACAAGTTATATATACATGATAGTTACATTGCAAATTGAGTCAACTTAGCGGAGATTCAGTGAGATTTATTTCATGTATTTCAACTCAAACTCAAGCTGTTGAGTTAAGCCTGTGCCTTTCATGTTACAGAATTTATCCAGAAAATTGTTTGTTATAAGATAACTGAGTGGCAATGGGATTTATTCTATTTATTTGGTAGATAATTGGTGCCAGCCAGTATTGAGCGCTATAGCACATTTTCATCAAGTTATATTCCTTATACAGCCAACCAGAAGGTTGAATAAGAATAGAATGAATGACAATAATAATGTGTTGAACAGAAACAAAATTGTCAATCAATTAGACTCTCTTCAATGAATAACCAATAACCCAAATATTTTAATAGTTATTGCATTATTTTCAATTTTAATTCTTTCAAACTCAGTTGGTATTTGTCAAATTTAATGTAGATCAATATTATGGTTATTATCCCAAACTAAGCATACCTGTATAATACCTATGACATATTGGGGCATTCAAAGAACTTTAGATTGATAAAGAAAGTCTAACATTATTTTTTGATAAAAGGGAGATATGTATGAATAAGGTTAACCACATTAAAATTCATGAAGTTAATTAATTATCACTTCTTTGATCACTAACGTAAGTTAAAATCCCTACCAAGAAGCAGATGAATTTTTAAAAAGTGATAGATACGTTTCAGATATTCCAAGTCTTATTCCAAGGACCACAGTATAGAGATCTAAATCCTCTGTCTGCTTACCATCAGCAATGAAGCTTACATAGCTGGCAGAGCTACCAAAGTGTAGTTATGAACATAAATACTCACAATAATAGTTATCAATTATAAAGAAAATATTTCTCTTCAAGTACCGTTACCTAGTAAGATTTGGTCAAGCCTATTTGTCTATTTTATCAACTTCTATTCCATGACATAATCAACAGCTTGAGTGTTTGTATGACACATACTTGAGAATGTTATCATCTATAATTATTTCTTTTGGTTTTATGTTGGTTAATGTTTTTTCTGATAAGCGCTGTTGAAATTCATTCTAACCCATTATTTTAATAGTGTTTACCCAGAATATAGACTCTAAAATCAATTTGATGTCTACCAAACAGACGAAGTAGTTCAAACAAAATACATGTCTTGTAGTATGGTAAGACCGTTTACCAATTGTAAATTTATAATATTTTTTTAAATTAAGTTATTCACGAAATAATTACTAAGTACTGGATAATACGGATAGAAAACGCATAAAGGAGGAACAGGAAATGATTGACTTGAGTGATCCAATGAGGCTGTTTAAGCAAAATAAATAAATAAATTTTATTTGAACTGAGAATGAATTAGGATGAACGAAGAATGAATTAGCTCCAAATGATCATTAGCTCCCAATTTCGTATTAATTAGCTCCTTATTGAATTATTCTTGAACCTTTTTAACCAAAGTTTTGGTCTCAGATTCGATTTCCGAGAGCTGATTTCTAGATAATTGATTAAGATGAATGTCCATTGTACAATGAAAGTACAAAACTAAATTCTTGAAAATAAAAACTTTCAGGGTGGTATTTATGAATGTTCCTTCAGTATATTTTGACTCCTGGGACTCTTGGAATGTAATGTATTATATAGGCATTTCAAGAATACTTGTCTCATGGTACTTGTCTTCAGAGCTGGTCTCATGACAGAAATTTAATAATTAACAAAGCAAAAACAGTAGTACTGCATTTTAGAACCCCTCATACTATTGTGAACCGTTCCCCCGTTATTAAGAACCATGAATGTAACTGCCTGCTTTTGAACACATGTAATGACAGCTCCTGTTCTCCCTTGTCAATCGCTAATATACTCGCTACCTTGGAGTAATCTTAGATGATAGGCTTAAATGGGAATCTCATATTGATTATATTTCAAACAAATTACGAGCTTTAAGTGCAAAAATTTTCTACTTGCACAGTAATATACCTGCTGACTGTCTTTACTTAATTGACAAATCTCTATCAAAATCAATTATAAGATATGGTATTGAGTCTTGGGAAAGTGCTAGCAATTACCCTTTGGATAGAATTGAAAGAATTCAATTCAGAATCCTTAAGTGTATCATGTCTAGATTTAATAAATTGAATTTCACTATTGAGGATAAGCAATCTATTCAAACTTTCTTTCACACTCTCACTCCGAGGAACTTTTATCTGTATAAAGTCATACTCATGTTCAAGGATAATCACGCTCATAGACATTTTGCTCCAATCCCACATTACAACTTGAGAACAAACAATATTTACTGCATTCCCAGATTCAACAATTCATATGGAAAAAGATCATTGAGATGTCTCCTTCCCAAACTAATCAATAGCTTACCAATTAATATTCGTGATTATACCAAGAAAGACGTTTTTCATTACATCATTACACATACTATACAAACTTAGTAAATCTATATTTCTAACTATATTTGCTAAATCATATTGAATTCTCGATTTTATTGCATCCTTGAAGCTTTGTTTATATATTTTTTTATTTATTCTAGCATACGGACGGTTGCTACTTTTTCTTTGTTATGTTTTGTATTCCATTGCTGGTAAAATCTTAGATAACAAATAATAATTGTGTTACACCGCCGCCGCATCAGAGCGACCAATTATTTTTATAGTAATTTATTTATTACGCTTTTTCTTACTTGTTTAGTTTATTTATATTTATTTACATACATCAGACTAATATTTAATTTCCACCATAACCTTAATTTCCCTATTCTGCTTTTCCCTAATTTCTTATTTTTTGTAATTTGTATTATAAAATTGATTTCCATTTTGTAATACTTATATTATGTTGGCACCTGCTGAAAACACCACAAGGTTTAGCGGGACCTTTATTTGGAACTTGTAAATAAATAAATGATTGATTGATTGACTTCGAGTCAAGAGACATTGAAGGAACAGTCACAAATGTAGGCATTAACCGTCAATTTCAAACCAATTTATTTCCTATTAATATAACAACATATCAAATTATTGATAAATGAAAAACTACTTTACTGCATGAAAAGAACTTATCAAAGAACTGCGGGGAAAGAGTTATAATTTGAAAGTCTTACAATTATTTCAAATTTATATTTGTAATGTATTGAGAAATCATATGTTATTTTCGATGTTTCCCTGGTTGCTATGGACTTTTCGAATAAACAGTTTAGTTTACTTGATGCCATTAGGCCAGATCATTACTAGACAAGATGATTTCTAGGATGAACATAATTTAAAATCAATTAAAATTTAAGATTACTGACCTGTAAATGTCTAGGTCTAGATCCAGCGAACGAGGTTCGTATCCCACTGTGCTGCCAGAAGAAACTTTGTGCAGAGGCCTAGATTGGTGGGTCTGGAAAAATATTTGACGAAATTTCTAAACGGTTATCATTTTAAAAATATTGTAAAAGTCTAAGAATCTAAAAATCTATAGAGATATCACAATTAATTAGAATAGGAACATTCCTACACTAAGCTAATATTGGTTTTTGAAAATATTGAACTAGCACGAACAGAAACATGAAAAAGTAACAAATCTTGCTATTTCTAAACTGTAAAACTAGATTCTGTCCAACATCTGAATGCCTACTAAAGGTATGTGAGTGAACACGTAATAGTTGGACAAAAAGAATGAGTAACATTCAAGATAATCGTTTTTCATTGTTTCTTGTCAAGCTGTAAATGACACCTAGTTACTGTATTTCAATAATATTCTAAGAAATGTGTTAATTTGTAAAATACAGCTTTGTACTTAACAGTCGCATTCTAAATGGATAATTTTAAACTCTAGTTATCCTACTAATGCTTGAAATGTGAGTTTGCTGCTAAAAATAAATAGAGTTATTGAATTGTTATCAATAATGATTAATCAATTTCTAATCTGATTTACAATATTGAATATTCCACAGTACAATATTAGGCAGATAAAAACCGAAGATTTTATTCTTTATAAGCAGTTTGGAAAGTCTTAGAAAAGATCAATCAATACAGAAACTAGGTATTTTTTTAGTTTTTATCATGTCTACAATTCTTATTTACTTTTAACAATTATTCATATGTACACATTTATAGAAAATTCCAAATAGACACTTCTAATATAAGAGTATGTTGCCATAGTTCAGTGCTCATACTTACAATTAATATTGTTAACATTTCCCAAACTTTTACCAGATTTTTGAAAACTAATAAAAAACACAAGTAATCAAAACTATTGAGAAATAAATGGTATTTACTTTTTACAATTATTCATATATACATATTTATAGAAAATTCCAAGTAGGCACTTTTAATAAAAGAGTATGTTGTCATAGTCAGTGCTCATCTTATTACCAGACTTTTGAGAACTAATAAAAACACAAGTAATCAAAACTATTGAGAAATAAATGGTAGAACATAGAACAATCAAAGCATAAGAATCCTTGCATTTTTTACTGTTACAAACTGTTGGAAGCTTTCTCAATTCTCATCCAACCCTCTGGAAATGAGCTCGTGTTAAAAGATTACAAACAGTATATTTTACTTACATTAACTATATCAAACGGGCTAATAGGGGGCAGAAAACAATCCTGCTCATGCCCAACATCGGAATCAACTCGAACGTCTACTACTGTTAGACCTGCGAAAACCAAGAATATAAAACACTACATTATTATACTCAAAAATATATTGTATTAAAAAAATAGAGCCCCAACAGCACAAATATATCAACTTCAACAATACACAGCACACAAAAATTAACATATAATAATTGAAAGTCCTAGTTTTAATTAGAAGAAACTACCCACTAATAAGTCATACGCTTATTATTTTATTGAAAGTACTCAATAAAAGGTCAAAGTATTCCACCTCATAAGATAATTTAATAATATTGTATGACGTAGGATCTGAATTATACTCAACCGTATATTCTCAAAACAATCATTTTTCTTCCTTTCAATTCCTGTTACTGATACTAAAACAATCAAATTTTGAGAGTAAAATAGTAAAGGCATTAATAAAATTATGTAGTCTACATTTTTTACAAGGCATTTCTCAAAACTTCAAGAATAGCATGGTAGTAAGAGTTTATGAAAGATATCATAGAATCAAAATCAAGTACAAGTCTACTTAAATAATTCATATAGAACTCATAAATTTAAGCATATAAATACCTACATTGAGTTCTCAAATGTACTTTTTCCCAAACACTGTTCAGGATTGAAACATATTGCACACGCGTAAATCACGGTTTCATTTTAATTTCAAATAGTTTATAATTATCATTACCATCATTAATAGCCACACATAATTCACATTCATATTGACTGAAAATTCATTTATTTACTGAAGACTAGAAAATTTTCAAATTAAATCTTTCCGATAAATTTCTCCATTAATTAGAAATTTAAACATAAATAGACTCTACAGCACAGTTCCATTGAGTCACAGAGGTAACAATGATCTTTAATCGCATAAGCGTAATGGATACTACATAGAATACAGCATTGATTTGAACAAGTGTGCAACCTTACCGTATGCTGTAAGTTCATACAAGTCAGCTGACACAAAAGAGTCATAAAATGCAGTATGAAGAGCTATTAATAAATTTCACTTTATTAGCTTAATATTGATGAACTTTTGTACCTAAGTTAGCAAACGGTGAGCTTTAAACGGTATTTGATGATAATATTTATGTTTAGCCTACATATTGACAATTAGGCAGGCGCAATGAGTTTATCTCTGTGTGACTCCCACAGTTACGGTTTCGATTAGCCTACCCTTTAGGCTGACATATCTTGTGTCATCATTCATCACATATTACCCACGTACAAGTCTCAGTCTCATTAGCCTACTACTAGATTCTAACATGATTCTGTAATATTTGCAAAGTTTATGTTAGGCCTACCTTTAAGACGTTTTCTGTTGAAATAAACGTCTACTTGATACGAAAAGATTATCTCGAATGACTGCTATTCCTGCGGTCACGGGCTCGGTTACGAGTCAGCCTGGCATATTTTGTGTGATAATTGAGAGGCTCACAGGAAAAAGTGCTTATGAAACTATAAGCCCTTTTTCCGAAGATTGCATTTTCTGAATCTACGTGTTTCAAACTATATAGTGGTGTGACATTTACTTTCATGAAAAATGTTGGTACAACTGTCGGTTGAAATTGGATAGTATACGCCCAATTGGATAGTTAGAACTTTCAAAGTCTGTTTTCTCAAAATAACATTTTTGATTATACGCCCTTTTTCCTGTGAACCCCTCAATTCATCTCATTACCCACATACAAGTCAGACTCAAAGGTTGGTGTGAATAGAGTTGAGTACGTTACGTTGAGTGAGTGGAATCTGTTAAGGACTGGAGTCGACTATTGGTATGTTAAGTCGACGGGAGTCCGATAGGATGGGGTGAGAAACAAGTGTGATTCAATTTTTATTCACATTAAATAACAAGAATCCCTTGTGCCGAGTCAAAAATATGAGATACTCAGATGACTCAACTTTGTTCACACCACCCATTACTTAATTCTAAACTACTTAATTCCTGAATACTTTTCAATTAAGTAAATTTAGAAGTTCATAAAATCAAGAGAACTTACCGACTTGACGGTTATTGTCTGTCTGAACGGCGATGCTAACATTGGTAACGATTGCAGGACAGGAGCTTGCAAGTTCTTGACTTTTCCAATCCTTTGCAACCTTGCTGTCTTTTGTGACAATGCATTCCAGAGACCTGTTTTCATTAAAAAATAATCCATTATTATTATTATTATTATTATATTATATATTTTCAATGACGATAATCCTCAATAATTAAAATTATGGTTCAAAACTGCTGTTTAACTCACTGAGGGAGGCAATGATCCAACTGAGAAGATAAGGTTTACAAGCAATCTAATTCTTAAACTCATTCTTATGAAAATGGAGGGGGGTCCAGGGGTACTCCACCGGAAAATTCATGGAAAATTGACACTAGAAGGCAGTATTTCAACACAGTTCTAGAAACTTTGTTCGTTGTTTCCATAGCAGCAAGTTTAGTATTTTTTGGGTCGAGAGTTTCAATCAAAATGTTATATTTTGAATTCTTCACAATATTTTTTAGTGTTTTTTCAAGTGAACGATTAAATCAATAGCCTTCAAGTGAAAATAAGCAGGTCATTTTTTTCGAATGAGGGTTTTTAGTCAATTTAAATTTATAGTGTGGACTAACCTAAATTTTTTTGATGAAATAGCTTAATCAAAATTTGTGAAGAGAGTAGTTTTGGACTCTGGTCTGGTGCATCATTGCATTTATAGTTACTTTGTCTATATAAATAAATAAAAATTATTTAATAATACAGTAGACCCATCCTCAAGTAATAATAAGTTGGAAAAAATCATTCAAAACTTCAAACCAATCCTCACATTATAAATTTAAATTTCATCGAAACGAAATATGAATTTTCGATTTAGACTAATATCAATTTGATATACAGTAACTGTACTAAGAACTGTCAGTAACTATAACTGATATTTATTCACCGCATACAAGTATTGCTGCACAATACAGAAACAATAAAGAAAGACAGTTATTTTTATAGAAGATTCAATTTTACCTTGGTTGGTTCTCCTGCACGAGAGTCTGAGTGGTACGATGAATGAAGGCACACACTCTCTTTCCGTTGCCCTGGGATGCTGCACCCTGACAACAAATGACACTTTCAGTTACTAATTAATTGTTGTCGATGATTACTTTATGATGATCAATTAATATTCAATGTCAAAAATTATTTATAGCTGCATTAATTTATTCAATTACTGCAAACCAATATCTATAATCTTTTTTTATACTCTTGAAAAATACATGTTTTAGTACATTAAATTTTGATCATCATAATAAAAATACATAAATGCACATATTATATTTCCATAGTATATATTATTTTCAAGAAGAATGTAGGGCATAGCCCGTTTAGAGGTTCCTTCTCATTTATTTAACATAATAATTGGCATATGAGCTGTATATATAATCAGGAGTAAAAGATACATAAAATTTAAAGAGTAGGTTAAAAGCTAATTATAATTGAATGGTACAAAAATTTGAGGTAATATAGATATAAAAAAATATTCTAATCCAATGATTAAATTTATACTAGGTACTTAACTATTTAAAATTTTTCATTTTTCTGTAAAAAACAATTAAAAGAAATAAAGATTGCAAAATTGAATTTTTTTTTCAATTTTTTAATATTTAATAATAACTCAATGTTCTCCAAGGTGAGTAGCCTTGTAATCTTTTATTATTGTTTTGAAGGAGCTAACATTTTGACAATAAGCTATATGTTTTCTGAAATTTCATTGAATATTCTTGGTCCTAAAAATGTATAGCATTTTTTAAAAAGGGTTGCATTTGTATACTCCTCACACAATACAATACTAAAATTAATATAACCTATGATAACCATTCTACAACCATGTATTTTATAAAGTTAAAAAATACTTATAGGATACATTATACAGTATGCAATACATAGTATACAGTACACAGAACGCATACAGTATAGTATTGTAAAATTTATATAATACTAAATAATCAATATAACTTAAGATAACCATTATAGAAACATGTATAGAAACATTCTACAAACATGTGGCCTAAATTTAAAAGGTATAAACTCCAAACTCCTGAAATAAATATAAAAGAAAGGAAAATATGAGTGAACATGCAAATCTACTGTAGTATAATGAACGTTCAAATATTGAATAGAAATACACTAAAATTAATATTTTTGAATACATAATACTAATCTGGTAAGTCGAATAAATTTTAAGACATGGTTGAAGCACTAAATATAATAGAGGCATCTGAAAGTGACAAAAAATAAATAAGATATTGAGGGAGCTAACTTTTTATTTATAAATATGATAATTGTGATGATATGAATTACAATACTTATAAGAAGTAATGAAAAAGTCTAGATTGAGTTCTTACATGAATTTATAATGGCAATAAGTGTGTAACTTTAGTGTGTGGAAGACCCATACGGGATTATGTATTCTGAATTGTTATGCATTCATTTTCTAATCTATACTTAAAACTGGGAAACTCGCATGATTTTCTCTTTAAAGAGAGGGAGCAAATTTATAATAAACTTGTGAAGAATTCAACTTCTTAATCGAACTGAATAAAATATTGTTTAGCAGAACAAGAAAGAAACAATGTATCACTGAAGAGACAAACAGAAAAATGGCGGAAAAATTGTGTTCATACAAGATTGAGAAAGTAGAATAGGTGAATAAAATAATGGGATATGAAAATTGCAGTAGAATTATGAACTTTGATCAATTAAATGATCAATTTGGTAAAGCACAACAATTCACACAATTTCAAAAATATCTCTCCGGAGAATTTCACATCGACAATCAATCTTGAGGTCGAATTTTTTTCAAGATTATTAGTCAATTTTTCTGTTATTCCTCTGCCAATGAAAATAAGGATGAATGTGTATTTCAAGGAATTAATTAAAATATTGTTAGAGACTACTCACAAGTGATTCCAGTACTGCTTGGCTGTGTTTGATTTGAGCTTGAAGAGCGGCCAACTCTTTTTGAACCATAACCCTGATTTCATTGTCATTATTTGTGCTCTGAAAAACATTATTCCAACAATAACTTGAAACTATGGTGCAAACAAACATCAAAATTATTTTCTCCCAAACATGTACGAAAATTAGTGATAATTTTATCATGATTTAAATCTGATAGATGAATGTTACATCTTTCTTAGTAATGTTAGAGTTTGATTGAGATTGATAATGGTGTAACAACCGAAACTAGTTTCTCGAAGTTTTAATAAATGTGGTTGTGACAATTTCGTCTTATTATTCATTAATGTTACATCTTACAATATTGGCAAGTAATTATCATTATCATGAATTTTGCACTCTTGTCACTAGCTTCTTTGTTAATCTCTCTGGAACATTTAATATCCTCTTTAATTTTGCACATGCCTGAAGCTTTGTACTTGTTGGATTTGTGAAATTTGTACTATAATTTATAATTTTGTACGTTTTGTAATTTCTCAAAGCAATCATTTGAAATAATATCATTTTTAAAACTCGCACTTACTCTTTATGAAACAATAATGATTTATACTTTTGTACGTTTTGTAATTTCTCAAAACAATAATTTGAAATAATACCATTTTTAAAACTCACACTTCCTCTTTATGAAAGAAATGAAAGTGATAAATATAGACATAATAATTTCTACTGAATCGCTTGGAAGTCACAAATAAATTTCTTCTATCATGATCCCAACATATAAGTTTTTCTATGGTGGCAAATTTTTCAAGTTTTTTTCCAGTGAAGTGGTAAATACATTAATATTCAAGTAAATGGTCATCACCATCACATTATAAACATTGTAATTGTAGAATAATTATAATAATTGTATTGCACCCATGCCCTATGAATTGTTTCTAGTATAATTGAATTTTATAACAAAAATATTTTGTGAAATTCAAGAATAAATCTGAATTTGAAGGTATAGAATGCAATAATATGCATATGCTTGCAATAATCATGGGTTATAACTTATAACTCACCTTTAAGAATTTCACTAGGCTACTACTCAATATTTTATTAATAGTTTTATGAAATAGAACATCTTTCCATGTCTCTATTATATTTATAATATAAGAGAGTGTATTACACTTTCTTGAAGTTTGGTGTGGGGCTGATATTCAAAAATTTAATAATATTGACGTAATTTTATTGATTTCAATTGTTATTGTACAAAATAGTGCGATTTAATTTCAATCCCATTGTTCTTGAATTTGGAGGATCAACTTGAAAATAAAAGAGTAGCCTACTCAGTACTCACTGTGGCAAAAATTTTGATTGGACTGCAAGTTGGTGGTTGAGCAATGATGACTGTATTTGCTTTAGGTGACACAGGCTGCTGGCTTTTTCCCTCATTGTTCTGCAATGCTTCAGAGGAACTGAAAATTATAAAATCGAACACTTATTCAACTTTTCGCACTAACTACTTGACATTATTGTCTGATAATGGCGGCAGTTAGTTTATGTAATTTATTAATATAAAATATGATATGAAGATATTATTAACTAGCAGATTTCCCGATTCAATTGAATCTGGATTTCTAGGATGTGTAATAGCATAACTACAAATTTAATTTAATAGTCTCTTTTTATCTCTCTTCTTCTTGTCCTTTTTCTTCCTTGATTTTCTTCTTCTTTTTCTCGTTTTTCTCAGTTTTTCTTTTCCTTTTTCTCCACATTCTTCTTCCTCTCCTGTTTCAATCCCTTACTCTCCAGCGTTTGTTTGGTCGACAGATAACAGCAAGGAGCTGTTTATTATGTAGGAGTCGTTATGGTTCAAATTAGTAAAAAAGGTGTCAGTGAATAATGGTAGCGCAGTTGGTTGAAGCGCTTGTCTGTGATAAGATAAGGGGCTCTGGCTGGCTTAGTTTCCTACAGCCTTGGTTTCGAATCTCATTCAGCCATGGACGTTTCTTATCATTCGCCCATTCACCTGATTACCCACGCATGTCTGCCGACTCATCTGGTCATCATCCGCAATAAAAAAAGTTATTCAATTTTTAACTTTGTTTACATTTATAGTTTTATTCAGGGGATGTATTAATTTTATGTATGTCAGGGAATAATGATTATTACTTTAAAAACTACTCATTTTGAGCACTAACGATATGGTTGAACTAAAACCCCTAATTTTAGGCTATAGCTAATACTAAGAAACGTATTGTTATGATCTGTACATTTTTTTCATCAGTTCTCAGGTACAATTAGCTAGCAAAACTATAATACTAAATATAGTAGTTAATTAATAACTAAAGCTAGAAAAATCACACAAAATACATCAAAATACTGACTCTACCTTCTTCTTACTATGCAAAGACTGTTGTACCGTTGTAGCACAATACTGTTCAAGTTAGATCACAATTTAAACGATACATTTTTCAAGAATATTATTGCGTTTAATAAATTATATAATATATTTATATTTATTTTAACAATAATAGTGAATATTCAAAAATTATTAAGGAAAACCAATCATTTATATTTACCTCTTAGCACAGCTAGAAAGGCAATTTCCCATGCAGTTGATAACTTCACAAACTGGAATGCCAGCATTCGGTCATCTATAGAATCATCTCTGCAAAATTAATCTGAAAAAATATTTTCTAATTTTCAATTTAGATGTAAGAAAGCCAAAGTAAAATAGCAGAGATAGAATTCAACATAATTTATTCATTGGATAAAAAAGGGATTGAGTAAAGATAATGTTTGTAATATTTCTAGGAAAAGTGAGTTTTTATTTACTTGAATGTGAGATTGAGGTATTTGAGGTATTATTCAAACATCAGCAGACGTTTCATTTCCGCAAAAGATCTGAAGAGCTTTTCAAGCACTTTGGAAAATCCGCAAAAGAAAACATTGGAAAATCCGCAAAAGAAAACATTGGAAAATCCGCAAAAGAAAACATTGGAAAATCCGCAAAGGAAAACATTGGAAAATCCGCAAAGGAAAACATTGGAAAATCCGCAAAAGAAAGCATTGGAAAATCCGCAAAAGAAAACATTGGAAAATCCGCAAAGGAAAACATTGGAAAATCCGCAAAGGAAAACATTGGAAAATCCGCAAAAGAAAACATTGGAAAATCCGCAAAAGAAAACATTGGAAAATCCGCACAACTTGGAAAGATGAGATTTTGACCAGAGTTGTGTTTTTGACGAGAAGCAGAATTTTATTTCGACATGTTATGTTTCCATAGTACATAGCCAGTTATAAATTATAAACGATAACACATGCATAAACGTATAAATACTACTCAGAAGTAACTATCATGAACTCAAGTATCTGATAAATAATTGTTTATTTTAGAAAACTTCAGTACTGTCTTCGTTCCTTCAATTCAACCTTAATCAACCTTTAATTCATACTGTTAATTCATTTACAGCCCAATTTAAAAAAAAGAATAACTATGGTATTGTTTTATGGGTAAAATGGTAAAATGTGTGAATAATTATTACCTGTGATATAAAATACAGTATTATTTTTAATAAGTTTTCATTCTGTGAACGGTCATAATTTTGGAAGGCAGTAAACCATAGTTTTAGGAATTCCAATACTTTATAAAAGACTTTCCTCATTGAACTAAATAGTTGTTATTTTCTATCATAAATTCCAGATATTCAGTACATTTGATCACTCCAGTATCACCTATTCAATACTATTTACAGGCGATATTTATTTATATATCATTTATAGCAATAATAAGAAAATTGATTATGTTTCATTTTTTTGTATCCCTATGATAACTATAACTCATTACAATCGTTTTCATTATTCTTTATTCTGTAACATCAAGTGGAATAAGCAGTCATAAACACAGACCACAGCTAATTTTGTAGAAGAGAAGTCAATTAAGTCACCCTCTTCTGAATGCATAGATGATTGTAATCAATTAGGCTAATTGAAGTATTTTTCATGACGAAGCCTCTAGTTTAAGAAATATTATTTTTAGATTTTGCAACTGCTTGAACCATAAAAGTTTGAATTAAAGTTTTGTTTTTACAGAATTGCAATAACGTGAAATTTGGAGCATATTTTATTATTTTACAAGATTTATGTTCTTGTAGACTTTTGTTACTTACACTATCTGCATCATATTACAAAAAATTGATATTTCATTCTTTTCAAGGCTGTTAAATACAGCTAATCTTCTGACCCTTGACTATTTTTATTTACTTTAAATGACATTTTCATTACAAGTATTTCCATTGTCTGATTTTTATAGCATTAATAAAGTTGAGATAGATTTCATTGGCTTTTTAATTGTTATTTTCACAAATTAGAAACAGGATAATTATGTTGAAAATACAGCCCGTCATTTTTTTATTTAATCAAAGATAATTCGTTTTAAAATGTCACAAGCACTGTTTATTAAATAAATCAAGCGGGAAAAATTACGAATGAAAGCTCACTTTTTACCAGAATTTCTTTATTTCCATTATATATTTTTCAACCATATTAATTTATATTATGAATTTGAAAAATATATAAATAGCATTCAAAGTTGATTCGTCAATCACTGTATGCTCAAATTAAATTCACATTTATAGCAAACTGTATTATTTGTAATTATCAAATTTATTTGTCGTTGTTATTCTACTTACGCCATTCATCTGAATACACCAACATAGATAAATTATCAGTATCCGTTTACCAGACAAGATGTTGAATGTTTAGGGAGTCATTCAAAATTATCGTATGATCACTAAATTTCCCTTACTTTGAAACAGAAAATTTTTAGACATAAATATTTATTAGAATTACCCACTTTAGTTCATCGACAAGAATTGAAAAAAATTGTAATGCTTAAAAATAATTGTTATTTTGGGGGAAATGTATTTTTTCTCTTAAAACACTCACTAAATATTTAAAGGGGGTTTTTATTTATTGTAGCTTGATTTAAATAAAGCGAATTTGGGTTTGTATATTTTTTATGAAGAATCTATCAAGGTTTGGAGAGTTGGATGTGGAAAGTAGATTTTTTCTTAACTGTTGTATAAGTTAATGGTTAAAAAATAAAGTAGTAAAATAGATAATATTGAAGTTGTAAAGTTGTGTGTATGGTTATTGATTTACCGTGACACCGCCGGAGCAGGACTGACAGTGTGTATTGCGAAGAGAGAACTCATGGAATTGTAGTTTTCCCACCGCTTGGTACAACTGCGCATGTAAAAGGGAGGGAAATGGGTTGGAAAGGATCAATTCAATTTCCCCTTTCCCTTCATCAAGTGCCTTGCCATCCTTGCTTCCCTGGTCCCTGGTTCCTGGCCTTTCATAACAGCCACTCAACACGTGATGAAGCACACTGAACTCGAGTTCTAGTTCCCTGTGTTCTAAATGCATGCGCACACACACACACACACACACACACACACACACACGCACGTTCCCGTGCGCAAGTGCAATAAGCCCGCTTGCATACACTTGACTTGACTGCTTCATACACAACGTTTTACAATAAGCGCGCAGCATCCTGATTCTGTCCCCAATTATCTTTCAGCTAAATAAACACTCAGACAGAGAAGACTGTTTTTAAAAGCACCGAGAAGTTGGGCATTACTGTACTGCTAGAAAATGTAGGATTAATATTGTAACCTACATTTTGTAGAACAGTTTTTACAGAAAAAATAATAATTTTGAATGTATGAAAATGTTAGGAATCAATGTATAGCTGAAAAATGAAAGATTGATTTATTTATATAGACAAAGTAACAATAAATGCAAAGATACAACTGACCGTAGTCCAAAACTGCTCTCTTCACAAATTTTGATTAATCTATTTCGTCCAAAACGTTTAGGTTAGTCCACACTAAAAATGTACTAATGAATTGTTTCTTTTCACTTAAAGGCTATTGATTTTAAAAGTTCACTCGAAAAAAACTCAAAACAATATTGAAAAGAACTCAAAATATAAAATTCTGATCGAGCCCAAAAAATATTAAACTTCAAACCTGCCTATTTATTGCAAGCCTACAGTTTGTAGTTCAGTATTTATAGCAGGAAGCAGAAAACCGATTTTAAAATACTTGAAAATGTTAGTAATTACCGTACTGGCAGAATGGCTGGAAAATAAAATATCAATTTTAATCTCTGCAGGGCAGAGGTTAGAGCAAACATTGCTAAAGGAATGGTTGGAGAATTTTGTATTACTTGTAATCTCTGAAAGACTCTTATAGCAAAAAAGCTATTTTTGAATGCATTAAAACGATAGGAACTACTGAAAAGATCTCTCGAAAATGTAGGATTAATTGGAATCTTACACTTTGTAGGACAGTTTATATAGTAAAAAAAAGCAATCAACCTGAAAAGCACATTATTGTAAATTTAAAACAATATTTGAGACAGAAATAGAGTAATAATACTGTATAATAATTTATTGAATAGTTCATTTTAATTCCTGAATAAGTTGGACAATAAAACTCTGGCTGCACAATCAGTGCAATTGATTTATAATTTGCTAAAAGCGAAAAACATTGCTACCGTACTGCTCCGTACTTAATCCATAGCTACCGTACTTAATCAAAAAACGACTTTCAAAATATAAATTACAACCGGTCACAGAGTCACTGTTTACATCAGATTATCACCCTTTATTCTGAAATGTTCTCTCAGCCACAGTGTTAGTCATCAGATAAACTTCATTTACATAATTCAACTACCGGTAAAAATAATAAGTTGTGTGCAGCCAATAAACGCTTGAGTTGTTATATTTATAACAGCCAATAAGACAACTACTGCTTCCAGCTAATCATAGCACCAATTGTAACCAATGAAAAGAATGGAAAAACTGCTGCTTTCAGCCAATGAAAACACTCGCTTTGTGATAATACTTATAACAAAAGAAAGTGCTATATTAGTACCTACTCTACAAATTAAAGAGTTATATGGGTACCCCATCAGCACTATCAGTACCAATTATTAGAAAACTCTTCTAATAATTAGATTGTACACAATCTAATGAATACTATTCTAATAATTGATTAGAAGGATCTCCTTATTATCTCAATCTTCTGGCCAATAGTAACTCTTCATTCTAGATTTCTATATCAGAAATACAACTTAGTATAGAAGAAAACAATGAAGAAAACACTTAGAAGGTATAGACAATCTAATGAAGACTATTCCAATAATTGATTAGAAGAATCTTCTTATTTGCTCAATCTTCCGGCCAATAGTAACTCTTCATTCTAGATCTCTATATCAGAAATAGTCTTTAGTATAGATGAAAACTTATGATCAATAAGTGGCTTTTTTAATTTATGATTAATTTTAGTCATTAAAATTAAAACTACTATTTTGAGATTTACATATTACAATCTTTCATACATAATGAATCTCTGGCCAATAAAAGCTATTATTGATTTGTGAAATTGCTAAAAGATAATCACAAAACTATTTCTTTTAGCTAATTAATAAACTTACTAGTTTCTTATTATAACTTATAGTAAGTGACCCTGATGACAGGAACTTGATCAGAGTTTAGAGGGAATTTGTATGAGAAATACTTAAATATAAGTATCGACATTGTTCAATTCAACAACCACTATGATTTTAGTTGGGATGGCAAAATTTATAATTGCTATTCTGCAGGCAAAATTAAATTTGTTTTTAATCCTTAGAAATATAAGAAAAACTCAAGATTTTGTTCAATTTACTTTGGACCAATAAAAAAGAATAATTGAGTCACAAATTAAAACTATGAGAGTAAATTCTGAATAAGCGTCGAACGTTTCTCATGTAAGTGTTTGTTACTCAAATTGTTCAAGGAATAGTTTAAATGGCATGAAATACGAAATTCAGTGTGGGAGAGAATTCAATCAACTCGGCCGCTTGTCTCTAGAAATTGAATTTTTTTAAATATTGGGCCAATATCATCCAATCCATACAACACTCAGAACAATGGTCAATACATTCTTGAATGGATGGATGCTCCATTTTGCCGGTATTCAATTAAGCATCCACCAGTTTTCAACAGTTCAATTAATTTTAAATGCTCTCTCTCACACTCACACACACACTCTCTCTCTCTCTCTCTCTCTCTCTCTCTCTCTCTCTCTCTCTCTCCCTGTGAGGAGGTTTAGGCGAAGGAGAAAGCTCTAGCAGTTCTAACTTGAATCAAATAAATTTGATTCATTCATTCCTTCTATCAATCTCCCTCACTCACTCTTTCTATCTCTCTCCCAATATCTTCCTTTTCCTTTTCTCACACAAGTTCAATTAACTGTAATTGAAAAAAGTAAAAAAATCCAATATTCACATCAGCTGGATAAGTTCTATGCAAGAGCTGCGTTTTCAAAAATTTCAAAAGCTACAACAATCAACAAATGAATTCAAATCCATTGCAGAAATACAAATCCATTGCAGAAATGTATATGTCACTGTTTCCTTCAATTTCAAGTGTGATTTTAAAAAAGTGCTCTACATTTTTAATTACTAAAATATAACAATAATAATTTATATATGCATGATTGACATCCATGATAAATAAGGCATGAACATTTATAAAGCTACCTAGAGGCTTCCTCAAGTCAAGGGTGACCGGAAAGTCTTTGGAGAAAGATCTGTTCAAGTCTCTCCTGAAATAAGGAAGCTTCATAAATACGGATTTACCAAAGATAGCTTAGCCTCAATGTCAATCAAATTAAATAAAAATAACAGTCACTATTTTTATTACTTAAAAATGCCACATGAAACAATTTTAACCGGGTTAAATGAATATTTATTGAACAACAGCTAAATAAAAAATTGAGATCTGGATTAATTGTGTTACGGTACTTGAATTATTCAGTCCATACGATAATTATAAGAGTTCAAGTAGTAGAAGTGAAATTTTAATGTAACAAATTCATTGAATTATCCTGCATTCCTCAATTTAAATCAATTATACGAGTTCATAATAAATTCAGAAATACTTTGCAGTACAGTAATAATTCATAAGTACAATAAATTGTTTTTTTCTACTGAAAGAAAGAGATCTGAATATGTCCACCACCGATATGTTTTAAGATTAGTATAAGACTCACAGTTGGCAACCACTACTTTTCAAATCCAATACTTCTCAAGATTGTCTCCTCGGATCCGACATTTTCAAAAACGGAATTATTCTGCGGATGTAGCTCTGACTGTCTTCTCCTTTCCTTCAAGTTACAACTCACTTTCCTTTTTAGATTTCCATTTTCTATCATACTATTATCATTCAGGCATGAGGGCCATTTGAAGAAGTGATAATACTTGTATTGATGATAGATCCGCCAAGACCGCCTGAAACCACGTTAAAGCAAATACTTATAACATAAATTGGAAGCGAAATACAGTGTTCTATTACATTAGAATATAGAAATTATCAAATGCTAACAAATAATATAATATATTATTATTTTAACCGAGTTCTATGCAAGCATCCACCTATGCATAAATATTATTTATTAATTTCGAACTCCTCAAAGTGTAATTCGAAATTAATGAATTAGGTTCTGTATACTTGGCAGTATGCAAAACTGTGAGTTCCTTCAAATCTAAATAAAAAATTATAGAAAACTGGATCACATTCATTTAACAGTAACGTGAATTCCACACTTTCACATGTAACTGTCACTTTTATACAAAGGTGGAACTTTTTTTCAAACAGAATAATTCTGTCAAAATACTGATTTGTATTTTGCAAAAGTGGCTTTCCACTGCCAATGTTAAGATCAAGGCAAATCATGAATGTAGGTGTGTACTGAAAATTGGCTTTACAATATAGCCTATGAATTTACAATATATCATATTCTATGAAATTTTGATAATAATACCAATTCCGTATTATACGTTTGAAAAAGATGCGTATGGGTATGAGAGCGGTCAACTATTAATCAAATCAATCACCTATGATCATATCTCATGTTGGTCAAGTCCTCGAAAGGATGAATTTTTGTCCAAATTTCGTTTTTTTTATGTGAATACATAACTCATTTCATTAGCTTTAGCCATAAGATCACTGCTTATATCTCCAACCCTATGTAAATAGTATCAAATAGGTCTACATTCAATGTGAAGTTAAAAAAATGTAATTAAACACTTCTTTGGAAAAATTGAAAATTTATCATGAATAAAGTAATTTAATCTAATCTCATACTACAATATATAGGCTAAAGGCTACTATACTTAGTATACCTACTATACTTGGTAAATGTTTGAAAAATTGTTTACATCATGTATTTCAATTTTTAAAAAGGTATTTTCTGGTATTTTATGGAGTGATTCGTTTAACAACCCTTGTGTATTGGTAATTGGTAGAAGTTCATGAATACTAGATTCTAGTAGTAGTCTGTCTAGACATTTTTTCAACTATAAATAATGAATCTTATTACACCTTCTACTTCTACCTAGGGTTCAGTTCACTCATTGACAAATTTCAAAAGTGTTGAATCATTAATTTCTTATTACAAACCAAAATTAATGCTATCAGAGCTACTAGTGACAAAATATATTTTAAAAAAGGGCAAAAGAAAATATTTTGAATGCAAAACAAAGGTATTGGTTATTGGTTGGTAACTGCTTCAATTATACGAGTATTAGTCAGAGAGAGACTGCACTTGGATCTGTGACCAGACAGCTCTGACTAAATTTTATCTGTTTCAATATCAGTACCGTAGCCCGATGATTTGGAACCCACCTAAAATTGCCAGTAGAACTTTAAATTCATGTTTTCCATATCATGACCTACACGACGAGGTAGAACCACTCGTAGGGGTCTTCACACAATATATGCTATATACCTATTATTTTAAAAAGGAATTACAGTATTTATGAAAATAAGTTGTTGATGTAATTGTAATTATTCATTACCTCAATTCCTTGCATATTATCCACCTGGAACAAGTTATGTTTTCTAAAGCTTAGAATAGCCACAGCAAGGAGTGAAGTTATTTCTAAAGAATCATAGGCAACAACTATATCCCATAAGTAAAGAAGCTGCTCTGGAGGAAGATAGCCACTGAAGCTTCGCATCAGCCATTTGAAAACGATTCTGACGCTAAAAAAGCAAAACACATTTCATTAAGAAAACACTTAACTTAGCCTAGAATATCACCAACATACCGTACTAAAATAACACCAATAAAATTGTAAATAAGTTATTGCATAGAATAAATGTGCGTAATTAAGTGCTCAACAAGCATGAAAATAAAACCTGATGATTGATTAAATTGTACTTCGAACTAATAACACAGTCTTGTGGCTTCAATGTTCCAATCAATCACAAAAAAGCTTGTTTTATATCAATAGAAAAGTTTTATCAATACACTTAAGCATGAGAGTAAAAAATTATTGCTACCAACTGTGATAACGTATGATGAAGTATATTTAGATGATGGTTACATGGTTATCCATGAAATTTTCCTGTAATTTGAAAATGGAGGCTTTACATTGAAGATCAATGCCAATCATGAAAATTGACTTTTTCAACAATTTTAACGGTATGTACAGTCACAGTGTGTCTTCACAACAAACCTACATTTGTAGATGGAATTTGATAATAATATAAATTTCGTATTAGTTTGTAAAAGATGCGTGTAGGTGTGAGAGTAGTCTTAGTATTAATTGTTTTAAAACGAGTCCTTATCCCCAGTGGGTGGGGGTAGTAGAATTGCACCCACAGTATCCCTGCTTGTCGTAAGAGGCGACTAAAAGGGCAACTGTCCGTTGACCTCATTATCCTGGAAACCTATCCTTTATCCTGCTCTTCATCCCAGCCCCTTCCTCCACCCTTTCCTCTTTCTCTGTTATAGGCCAACCCAAGGTGTGATGTGAACCGTGCTGATGGGTGGATGACACTGGGCCTTTTGTACAGTGTCTCAAACGGTGCCTGCAGGACACCAGGCGCCCTCCTGCAGTATGTAGCCTTGCCCGGGCATGCGGGGCTCTGTCTGGGTTGACTCCACTTCCCTAGCTGCTCGTGGGAACCACATGAATCTCCAAAATTCAAAACAACCAGAACCAAACCCCAAGGTAACTCCAGAAGTTGCCTTGCCCTCAAACCCATCAGGATCCGCCCCATCAGGGCAGGTTCCTCAATCTGAAATGGGTGCATCAGGAACACAGGAGGTTCCGTTGCATTCTCATGTAGAGGCTATCAACATTGAGAAGGCTTCTATGGATATCAACATGGACGACATGAGCTCAATCGCATCAGCCCCACTGGAGGGGGAGGATGAGCTTCTCAGAAGTCCAGAAACACCAAAATCCGCCGGTATGCTTGAAGATGCCATAGAGCAACTGAGCAGCTTGCGGGTAAAGAAACCAAACCTCACCACTGCCCAAAGAAGGGCGGCCATTCAGGCAAAACTTCTTGAGAGAGGTGAAGCTTTTGACCCAGCAAAGTTTCGGAGGGGTAAAAAGAAAAAACCTAAGAGACCAGAGATGGGTGAAACTCCAGGCACAAATGTGGATCTAGAGGCTGGGTCAAGGGTGGCCAAGCGCCCTAGAGGCAACATGGCCACCCCTCCCTCAGCGGAAGGACCTACAAAAAAGGCCAGGAGTGGAACTCATAGAGGTCATGATGTCCAACCCCTTAATCTAGGGACTTCTAGTAAAGGAGTCTCTTACAGGGACATTTCTGCCACCAAAATGGCCATTGTCTTGGAAAGCTATCCTGAGGCTAAGCTTTCAGCAGAGCAAGGAGAAGTCATTGAAGACGCCATTATGGATGGGCTCCTGGAGGACGGCTGCACTCCATCATTTGCAGGCACCTACATGGAAAAAGGTGTCTTGATTATATCCTGCATTAACGATGCTACTAAGCATTGGCTGGAGGTACTCGTCCCCAGACTCAAACCACTTGGGGAGAAGAAACTCATTGTTGGTCTGAGGAAAGACATTATGAAGTCAATGAGGGTATTCTTTAGAGCTCATCCAAAGCTTCTGAAAAAGACTCCAGAAAAGGTCCTTGAGATGCTTGACAAGCAAAACCCCACCTTGAAGGTGAAGGAGTGGAAGGTCCTGCCAGCCAAGCCAGACCCAAAAGGTTATGGATTTGTCTGTTTCCTGGATGAGGCCTGCTTCAATGCTGTTAGGTCGGCCAACTCTAGAGCCAACCTAGGACTCTGGCAAGTCTCAATTGTCTCAACAACAGTCAAGGACAATGCCCAGGGTCCTCCAGATCAATCTACATCACAGTAAAGCAGCCTCAGCTGCTTTCTGCCAGTTCTTCCTCAGAGAGGGATTTGACCTGGCACTGATCCAGGAACCATGGCTTCACCAAGGAAGGGTTGCAGGCCTGGGTGATACCAAGGGTAGGTTAATTTACTGTACCTCTCTCAAAAATGTCAGAACCTGCATACTTGTGAAGAGAGGTATGGACTGCCTAACACTCACTGAATTCTGTTCTAGAGATCTCACTGCGGTGTCTATAACCTGGAGCAATGAAGGCAAGGAATGGAGCACAATTGCAGGCTCGGTTTACTTGCCTTACAACTCCGGGGACCTTCCTCCATCAAGAGAACTTGAACTTCTGGTGGAGTCATCTTGCGCTGGCGGACAACAACTCCTTTTAGGTTGTGATGCCAATGCTCATCACACAATTGGATGGGGAAGCTCTGACACTAATCCAAGAGGTGAGGCTCTCCTTCAGTTTCTCATATCTAATAATCTTTATGTCTGTAATGCTGGAAACCGTCCGACGTTCGTTACATGAAATCGAAGTGAGGTTATTGACATTACACTTTGCTCAGAAGGACTCCTTAGTGCCATCGACAATTGGCACGTAAGTCATGAGGCCTCTTTGTCTGACCACAGGTTCATCTGTTTTAACCTGCAAAGTGAAGGCAGCTCATCCTGCTATCGAGATCCAAGGAGAACAGAATGGTCACTCTATAAGTCTGACCTCCTGTCTCAACTTGGATCATTAGGCAAGAGGGTCACCTGCTTTGCAGACATTGATCAGATTGCTTCCGATCTTCAGAATGCAATCATAAGCTGCTTTCAGGACAATTGTCCATTGCGGCGGGGAAAGAGTCGTACTAATACTAAATGGTGGACTGCTGACCTTGACCGCAGAAGGGCGGTTGTCAGGAAGCTTCATAACCATTGCAAACGGAGCCGTAACTGGGAACCATACCACAGGGCACTCACAGAATACAGCCTTGCAATCAAGAAAGCCAAAGAGAACTCTTGGAGACTGTTTACACAGGAGGTAAATAGTCTTAGGGCAGCAGCAAGACTGCAGCGTGTCTTAGCTTCAAGCCCAATTGGCCTCCTGGGAACTCTGAGGTTACCAGGGGGACAATATACCACTGGAACTGGTGGAAGTCTCAAACTTCTCCTTGAGACTCACTTTCCAGGCATGTCCGGCAACAGCGAAATGGGCTCACGGCCAAGAGCTGATCATGGAAGCTGGACTTTAGCCAGACGTATTGTCACACTTTCCAAAGTTAAATGGGCCATCTCCAAGTTTGGCCCATTCAAATCTCCTGGGGGGGACGGTATCATACCGGCTATGTTGCAGCAAGGACCAGAAGCTCTCTTGGTCCTCCTGTGCGAACTCTTCAGAGCAAGTCTGGCTTATGGGTACATCCCTCAAGCTTGGCGCCTCAGTAGGGTGGTCTTCATTCCCAAGAGAGGAAGAGCAGACTACTCAACTGCAAAATCATTTCGCCCCATCAATCTTACATCGTTTCTCTTGAAGACACTGGAGAGACTGGTGGAGAGACATCTAAGAAAGGGAGTGCTTTCAGGTACTCCTCTTCATCGGAATCAGCATGCCTATCAGCCTGGTAAGTCCTGTGAAACAGCCCTGCATCAACTTGTGAGCAGGGTGGAGGACAGCCTTGCTGCCAAGGAGATTGCTCTATGCACCTTCATGGACATTGAGGGTGCTTTTGACAATGTTACTTACACGGCCATGGTCCGGGCAGTGCATGGGCGTGGTCTTGAGTCTGCTATATGTAGGTGGATTGAGGCCATGCTCCACTCCAGGCGGATCAGGGCTGATCTTCAAGACAAATCGATGGTGATCATACCTGCAAAAGGTTGTCCGCAGGGAGGTGTGCTTTCTCCTCTTCTGTGGAACCTTGTGGTGGATGGTCTCCTCTGTGAACTCACTAGTAGAGGTGTCTTTGTCCAGGGCTATGCAGATGACATAGTCCTCATGGTACAGGGAAGGTTCACAAATATTGTTGCTGATGTCATGAACGTCAACCTTCAATTTGTTAATGACTGGTGTCTTGGAGAGGGACTAAGTATAAATCCCTCAAAGACTGTAGTTGTTCCATTTACAAGGAAAAAGAACCTGAAGTCTCTCTCCCGGTTGAAACTTGGACCAACACAGCTCAAAGTATCAGGTATAGTCAAATACCTAGGGCTGACTATCAACTCCAAGCTGACTTGGAACAATCATTTGAATAATATACTGCACAAAGCAAAATGGGCGCTTATGACGTCCAGGAGATTTGCAGGCTCCATGTGGGGGATCAAGCCTCACATAGCGCTGTGGCTGTACAAGGCAGTAATAAGGCCTCAAGTCACATATGGATCACTAGTCTGGTGGACAAAGGTGAACCAGATTACAGCTACAGCCAAACTCACAAGTTTACAAAGGATGGGCACACTCCTAGTCACTGGAGCTTTCAGGAGCAGCCCATCAGCAACTCTTGAAGTTGCTCTTGGCTTGCTGCCCTTGGATATTTTTATCAAGGCAGAAGCACGAAAATCAGCCTATCGATTGAAAGTCACAGGCCAATGGAGGGAAGGCCTGTCTGGAACAGGCCATTGCACAATCACCAAAGCTGTTGCTCATAGCCCTGTGCTTGAAATGACTTCAGATGTCATGAGTATGGAGATGGTTTTCACTAAACCTTTTTCTGTTAAATTCTGCTCTAGAGAGGAGTGGAGGTCTGAGGAAGGGCCCTATATCAGGAGAGGTAGCCTTGTCTGGTACACAGACGGCTCTCTTATTGAAGGGAAATCTGGCTATGGGGTGTACAGTGAATCACCCAGAACAGAAATCTGTGCAAGTCTGGGACAATACTGTACTATCTTTCAAGCAGAAATTTGGGGCATCATGGCTTGTGCCAATATAGGCATTGCCAGACGCTATTGCGACAAGCATATAGTAATCTTGTCAGATTGTCAGGCAGCCCTCAAGGCTCTTGACTCTAATGAAATCAAATCAAAATTGGTGTGGGAGTGTCACAAAACACTCAGCAAGCTCGCAACACACAACTCTGTGCATCTTGGTTGGGTACCTGGCCATGTAGGCATAGGTGGCAACGAGTGTGCAGATGGGCTTGCTAAGCAAGGTTCTAGTAGGTCATTCTTTGGCCCAGAGCCAAGCTGTGGCATAAGCAAAACTACTGCCTTCCACACAATAAACAAATGGTCCAGGGAATTACATCACCAGCAATGGCAAGGTCACTCAGGCCAAGCACTTGGCAAAAGGCTGCTAGCAGACACAAGCTCCTACTTCACCAACTGGCTGGTGAGGCTGGGTAGAGGTCAGGTTAAGCAGCTAATTGCTCTGATAACTGGACATGGCCACTTCAGGAAACATCTCCACACAATCGGACTCAGAAATGAAAATCAGATGTGTAGGCTTTGCAATCAGTCTGAAGAGACTGCCAAGCATATCATACTGGATTGCGAGAGACTCGGGGCAAGGAGAATGGCTCTGTTTGGCTTTAAGCAACCAGGTGATGAATGGGACGTTAGCATAGGGAAGAAACTCCTGGATCTTGTAAAGGGCACAGGTATTGGTTTGCCTAACTAACGTACTAGGGACACACAATAAGCTTCGGTTGACGTGTGAGGATCTTTGAATCTTCTGGATCTTTGAATCCGTCCCTTCAAAACATAACATAACATAACATAAAACGAGTCCTTTGATGATGAGTCTCCATTACTCGAAAACGTTTGGCCTGAAGTGAGTACAAATATAATTTATTCTTAATTAAAATTGACTGCAAGTCGTTGAATTTACCATAAAAAGTTAATAATTATTTTAGTCAGTAGAAAGCGTCAGTCTTCGTTTTCTGCTGCCTAAAACCGTTGTTAAAAACAACTATTCAAATTGTTGGCACTTTGCATGCTAATAATACACATACAGAAACGAAACTAGAGCTATTCATTATTACGGAAAATATATTTTAATTGATTGATCAATATAGGAAAGGTAGAGAATGGAAAAGGTAGATATACCTCACGATAGATAACTTACGATAAAGAAGGAAGATAACTCACGGTTGAATATGGTTAATTTTCAAATGAATCCATAAATCTGGTTCATGCCGCTGCAGAAGTCTCTCAAATAGAAGACAAAGTGATAAGATTCCCTGCTGATGAGAACTAACTTCATGCAATCGAAACCAGTAGCGCAGATAAAAGGCTCTGACGGTCAGATAGAGAGCAACGGGATCATCATACAAATAGCAGAATGGAGTAGCTAAAAAAAGAAAAATAGTAGAAAGGAAATTTGAGTTACACATAAGAAATGTTTTTGGAAGTAATTCATGCTGAAAAAATTTTAGAAGGTTACCAAGATGCAATTAAATTCAAATCAAAATGTATTGATCAAAATATAATTACATCTTTATATAATAACTTAATACAGAATATTAATTATCAAAATTCTCTTACATAAACCCCACCATAAAAAATATTGAATGCAAGTCGTTAAATTTACAATAATAAGTTAATATTAACAACGCAGATCGTTATGGAACAAGAAATCCAAGAATAAAAACTATGTTTTGAGACTATCAAAAAAGACAGCAATGAACAAGCTACGGCTTGGAATTTCACAGTTTTGCGCTGCTGCACTACTTGGCTTGTGAAATAAAATTTTGATAGATTTCTCATCTATTTTCACCTTATAAAGTAATGCTCGATACACAAATTAGGCTTAAATTTGTTATTTACATAGATATAACGGACTGTAAACCCAAGAACCAAACTTCAACAAGGGTTATTCAGCTAATTGGATATCATTAAATTTGAACACCTTGATACTTTTTCCGTAGGGGGTGAAAAATTTCAAGATTCAATAATAAATGAATTTTCAATGAATAGAAATAAATAATATTATCATGCCTACAAGATATTTTATAAGTTAAACTATTGCTAATCTTTCTTTTTTGCTGTTTTGCTGATGATGGCCACAGGAATCTGAAACTTTTAGTAATAATAAATGTAATAAAGTAATAAATTAGAATGATAATGCAGAGGATGACAAGCTGAACAGGAATGAAACCCGGGAAAGATATTTCTATGAGATATTAATTAGTTGGATTCTACTAATGGTTTGGTCATGTTAAAGGAATCGTACCAAAGTGCAAGTTGGATAGTTTTTGCTTTAGAGTAGGCTAATCTATAGTTTGATCATTGGAAGAATTACCAATGTGAAATGAATAATAATTATTTTTATGTATGTTATAAGAAAGACGATGAAAAAGAACACTCTTATTCTGTATTATAGATAATTCACGCAAACAAAAACAGGATGAATGAGTTCAAGATCAAATTCTACTGAAACTCAATAATCGAGTTTATAATAATATTGAACTGAAATAATAATTATTTTAATTTCTAGTGGAAATGACCACTAAAATTTTAGAGCAATGCTCTTCCGCTCTATTGCACGAGCATCTTCAGACAATGCTTACAATGAATGGAATCAAGGTATGAATTATATTTATTGTTGACTTACCATACATTGTGAATCCATGAAAAGGTATTACACCGCTAGGAGGATAAACCACAGTGTTTTCAAGCGTTGCCGGTCGAGATTTCAAAACACCATGGATTGGACTACCACAACTATGATTATAGACAGACAATATCTCGGTATCTCTAGAGAAGCAAAGAAGCACCTATTCAAAAACAGTAACAAACATTTTAGCTCAAGAGTGCATAGCAAAACAACTAAAAACATTCACTCATCATCAGGGAGTTATTTTTATAGTGATAGTTTAGTTTAATAGAGCCTAACATTGTTTACAAGCTGCCTTTTGTTTCCATTTTTAAAATGGTTAATTCATGAGAAGAAACTAGAAATATTGTTCACTACAATTCCCACAATTGCTTCAATTCCCACTACAATTCCAAAAGAATTGGAATTTGATTGAGATGAAAAGGAATAGAAAGAATTTGAAATTGCATTTGAGGGAAACTTTGTATAAATCTAGATTTTTTATAACTCTATTTCAACTTTGTTCTATGCTTAATTTTACTTTCTTTTTCAATTAACTCTATTTCAATTTCATTCTGTTTTTTTTAGGATGAAGCCCTCACAGGTCTGAGACCTGTGCGTGGGTAATGAGTTGGATGATGGTGATTGATGAGTCGGACCTACAGTTTTAGGGGGGTTCCGAACCCATTTTAAATTCACATTCTTTCTCAAAAAGACTCATAAATGGAATTCGATTAAAAAAGAACGAAAATAGTCTTTGCATAAATCTAGAAGTTTTGTAATCCTACAAAAGTTTTATTTTTCATTCCCCAACACTTGACTGAATCTGACCATATTTTAAACAATTAAAAATTCTCCCTTTGTCTAGTTTATATATTTTGTTAACAGTCTGCTTGATAAAAAAGAATGAGGCAAAATTTAAAAAAGGATATATGTTACATAATAATAATTATTATGTAAATAAAATATTATATAATTATTATGAGACTAGGCATAGAAATGTACTCAGAGATGAAACGCATCGCACGACTTTATATGCAAGAGGGGTAACAAGTTCTGGTTTGCATCTGTTTAATGCGTTGCCAGCATCAATAAGTGGAATGCCGCCGGAAAAATTAAAGGTGAGTTGAAGTCGGAACTGGAGGCTTATTGTTTCTATACAGTTCAGGAATACTTCAGCTATTATAATCGTGATGTTTATTCCTGAGCTGTAAAATTTATAAACATAGAATTGTTCATTGCTCAGTGTAATTTAGATTTAAAGGTAACATAAAAATAAGTTTCAACTATTTGACAAGTCCTTATACCCCTTTGAGAATTATTATACCCTTTGAGTCCTTATACCCTTATACCCTTTGAGTCTTTGAGAATTATTTCACATTATTTGAACAGGAATTTCTAAAAACCTAATCAATGCTGTGTAAGTGTAGTAATGATCATAATTTCTGTACCTGATAGAGTACATCCTCGAAGACAAAATATTGATCATCGTTTGAAGCAGTCAACTGGACGTCCTAGAAGAAATATTACATTAATAATAATTAAGTGAGTACAAAATAATAATTAATTAAAAGAAAAATATAAAAAACATTAGCATGCACTAAGTAATTTGTCTTGTTTAAAATATAAATTTGAAGTAAGATTCGTCAGTTAGCTTCCATTTTAGAGTGAAAGAGTTACAGCTACTAGAAATTTAACTATGAACTAAATAAAAAGAATGTGAAAAAAGAATATTATTGTTGCATCTTGGCTTCATTGTTTTTTTGTCATGAATAAATAAAATATTAATTCAACGATAAAAGAAAATCTGATCACCTTTATTATCAACTTATCAACCATCAAGTCGTACTGGAGGACCATTTGCTTGAGCTCGTTGAAGTATTCTTTATCCTGCAAAAAATAGAAATATAAATAATATAAAGATAAAATATAATAATATAGATAATACAAAGAGCATACCTCAATTTCAAAGTTTTGAAGAAACATTTATAGTAAATAGTTAATCTAGAATATTATTCTTAATAGAACTATCACAATTATAATGTCAATAACCAGAAGAAACATAATCACAAAAAAAAACAGATCTCAACTTGGAAAGAAAAATTCATTCAATTCACCAAGGAGGCTCTCGCTTTAGTCGCCTTAGTCGTCCAACTGAACCTATGGAAAGGGGAAAATTGAAATTGAAATTTATTCTTCCAATACAATACAATACATTTGAGTTTTTTATACAGTTGACAAGTAACATAGAGTTTTTTATACAGTTGACAAGTAACATAGAGTTTTTTATACAGTTGACAAGTAACATGGAAAATAGGCAACAACATTTCAAAAGCAATACATTTTCACGTCTCCTGGGAACAATTTTGCTCAAGACTCTTAAATGAACCTGTTTACCAAACATGGTTCTTGAGAAACAATGATGAAATAAATTCTGAAAAATCGTTCATATTGGACCTAATGTTGAAAAATGTCAAGGGTTAAACAACTGTTTATTTAATATTATTGGACGACATCGTGAGGGATATTTCGTAACCCTTCACCAGCACCCGACTAGGGGCTCGGTGGAACACATGTACCAAATTACAACTTTTCTGACAACGTAGCTCTTGAGAAACCCTGAGTTTTCAAAATCATCAATTTTGAGCGTTGCAGTAATTGTTTCCAGTTTCCCCATGTTAGAAACGTTTTTTCTGGGTTATTCTTATACATGAATCATAATATTCTAATGTGCCATATTCATCATTCAGTCTGCATTACCCAACAACCATTATATTCACTAGGAAACCTCTCTTTAAGGTAGGAGAAAAATTATGTATGTGAACAGCGCTTAAACATAATGCACTAAATTAAGACTACCGTATATTATAAGACTACAATAAACACGAGTCATAAACTGTAAATACATATATAAACGGTGACAGCATACGTAAACTACGACAGCAAACATGAATCTGTGATATGTTTGACAACAATTGAATAAAGTCAATACTTACAGCAGCTCTAACCTCGGACCCCATGACCTGAGCCCATAGACGACCTCTCAAACTTCTGGGCGCTCCTTTCTTGAGGAATTCTTGGGCAACTGGTGCATGTCTACATGCCAGTACTAGAAAAATTACAAAAATTGAGTCTTTGATGTTGAGTATCGAATGTGTATTCTTTATTTAAATTTTTGAAAATACTACAAAAAAAATAATCAAATTTTATTTATATCTTATAATATCACCTTTATTTATATCAATATCTTATCTATAACAGAAAAATAATTATTTCATTTGGAAAAAATTCCACTGGGTTTTCTGCAGTACAGACATTTTAATTTAAGAAAATCTTTTTGTTTGCCTCGAATGACATTCTAATTTCTGTTCTTCTGGTATGTTTGATGATGACCCTGTGTTGAAGTTTCGTTTTTGGTTAAGCTCGGCATTCACGTTCCGATTTGTAGTACGACTTAGTAGGACTGCTAGTCGGATAGTCGACTCCACTCACGCTCCGACTTGCTATCCAACTAGCGATCCAACTTCAGTCCTAGTCTGTTTTCACAGAATCTTTCATAGCATAAATCAGCTACAAAATGGAAACACAAACAAATTCTGAGGCAGATAATTGAAAAAATCATTAGATACTTAAATTAATATTTCTTTTTTGCATCGTAGTGATTTATTTAAGCTTTTCCTAGACATTGTTTTGTTTTGTTTGAGCACTTGAAGAGTTTTTTAAACGTTCCATCACTTTCTCTTCGAAGATAAATTTACTGTGAAAGGTCAATTATACCCAGTCATTGATATCATTATAAGAAATACAGTGTATGAATCAAAGAAAATCTTATGAGGGATATTTTTAAAAAAAGCTTCAGTCTAAAATATAACTTCTAGGGGAGAAAAATATATTGTTAATAATTTCAAAGTATTTGGTTTTCAAACTCATGGTTGTATTAGTACATGAATGCGAGCAGATAAATTAGTAAGTTAATTGGATATTGTAAATGAATTGGTTGAAACGTTTTAAATATAGAATTATAAAAATAATACTAAATGAATTTCTCATTAATAATAGTGAATATCACCATGATGCTCTACATTACCCTTCTCCCCTAAGGCAGTTCGTTCCAGTTCTATTGTAGGATATTGGCCATGGGACGGCATATTTGCGTTTACTCCTAGAAGGCATTCTCCTCTGGATAACTCCAGGTAGAAACTTCTCTGTGAAAAAAATTATAAAGCTGTTCATAAATACAGGCTATAGAATCTATTTCATACATCTAAAAAAAAGCTATACGGTACCCTACATTCAACAAATTTTAATCTGACTTGTAGAACTATTCATACAAAGTTTATAATAATTACTCTTTTTAATAATTTAATTTTATTGTAATATATTCACTCATAATAAATGAGTGGATACATGAATAGATCATATTTGAATGGAATCTACTTAATTTTTCCATTATAACAGCTTAAATTTTAAAAAGAAATAACATTTTAATGATTTGATCGAGAACAAGTAAGTGCTTGAGTATTAACTAAAAACGAGTAAATGAGAATGTCTTAATGTTCTTCAATGAGAGCTTTATGTTGAAGACTAGATGAATAAAATTATTTCAATTTGAGAAATTCAAATTCATCTTTATCACATGATAAAATATGCATACCGAGCACAAATTTAACCACATTCTTTCACCCATAGCAGACACATTTCGTTCAACAGCGTCTACAATTCACTGAACAAATCATAATTAATTATTATGATGTAGAAGATCCATCTTGTTTCCACTAATATGTAATATAAACTTAAAAAATACTTTTAAATGGAAATTAACTCACGTTATGGCGTGACGGCCGTTTCGCTGTTTGAGGGTCCTCAAACTCATGCCTTAAATCAGTGTTCTGTGGGTCGTCTGACGATGCTCTAGACAACAGAGCGAAACGGCCGCCACGCCATAACGTGAGTTAATTTCCATTTAAAAGTGTTTTTTTAGTTTATAATTAATTATTGTTGAAATCTTCCTCTATTGTGGATTGGGTACCTTCTAAAGCAAAGAATTGTAATGAAATTCTAGACTATATAAAGTTAGGTGTAGTATAGCTGAAATTTCAAGTTGCAAAAGCATGATTCTCACAAGTAATGAAGCAATGTCGATTATGTGTTAACAAATAATAAAATATTGTGAAGTAAGAACTTGTTGTTTGCAAAATAATAGAAAAAATACAAAAAAATTATTTTGTCTTAAAAAGTGTTTAAATTTACTAAAAAAGCAGCTGATTAAAAGCTGAATCACTAGGAACCATCGAAAGCAAATAAATAAAATATATAAACCAAAAAACACTCACCAATTCAGCTAAAGTTTTCACTTTTAATGGTATTTGCGTGAAATCCCAAGTTCCTTCACCGCTGTAAAATTATCAAAAAGTTCCAAATCATTTCTTGTAGCATTAATAGATCTTTCACAATTTTATTATACAAATAAATCATTCATAGTATGAATCTACTCCGAAAAATAACTACTTTATTTGTATAAAATGTTCATTTCTTATTGTATTTGTAAATGTACAGCACTCTGAACTCAAGAATTCGGATTACTTCTCAGAGCACGAGTAGGTAGACCTTTTCTTATTATTGCAATAAAGAGAAAAATATTAAACGTGCACAAATCTTCTGCATAAAAAAATTTGTGAATGGTTAGTGAAAAATGATAAATTATTAATATTAGGTACCGTATAATGTCATATTTCAAAATAATGATGATCACTCCAATTACATTAATTCCTTATTCATACTACAGGTATTCATATTCAGGCACAATGCATTAGTAAATGTGTATACAGTAGGCCTATCCGACATGCAAATACCAACATTTAAAACACACTAAAATGCACATACAATACCAACAATTTACAAACTTCCAACAATATTCAAAATAAAAATAATATACATTATTCACAGCAATACTATGTAAATAAAGAGTTTAAAAGTGCTAACGGGATTATGATATAATTATGAAGGGTATGATTCAACCCAACTAGAAATGCACTATTTAAACCAATTTGTGTTCACTCCTCAGTGTTGGCATTTTGCATTTTTTCTTGTATAAAAAGTGCTAATAGAAATATGATACTAAATGAGGGATAAAATCTACAATCTGACTAATGATAAAAATTTTTTTTAAGAAATTTTTGTTTCAGAGTCCAAATCCTTGAAAAGCACATTTCAGCTCATGGAATAATAATGAGAATAGACAGCAATAGAAATTTTACTCCTCTATAATATGACTGAGAAGTACGAGAAACAGGAGAATAGATTTGAATGCCCAACAGGAAAAATAAAAGACAACATGAAAAATACTAAAATATTTCAATATATTAACTTACTTATTTATTTTTACATTATAACTTGACCTGAAAAATGTTGGACTCAATTTCAAATCTTGTAATGAAGCCATTTTTGGGCTTAACCTGTTGTTTCTTTACGCTACATTGGATTTCTCATATGAATAAATGAATACTAAATTTTCTTGATTGTCATGGGAAATTGTTTAGGAAACCTAAAGTGTTTCAGAAGTTGTAATAAAGATTAGAATAAAAAATTTAAATTAAAAGTACAAAACAAGCAGCAGATTTAAAATTAGAAAAACGAAATTATTCTATTTTATAATGAGAAAGATAGAAGACAAGATTTTTCACTTTAAGTATTTCAATCAATTTTTGATGCGACTCTTATTATTATCATCACAGCAAGACATCCAAAAACCGAGCTTATAAAGAATATATTTTTCAACTGGCATGATTTTTCAATCAGTTACCCTCAACTATCTACCATACCAAAAGGTTAAGTGTAAGAATGGCCTCAATAGCCAAGACTTCGCCTTTTGTGTAATTCATCTCTCAGATCCAAGCTCTAATTTCTATTTACCAATCACACCAATAATTTCTGCTGTAGAATACCTTAAAATACTTATTTGTTGTATTTATAATCTTTTCTATTCAAACTAGTCACGAGTATGTTCACTCGGCGAAATTATGATGTTGAAGATTCATCTTGTTTACGGCCGTTACGCCATAACAAGAGTTATAATTTCCACTCAAGTGTTTTTCAAGTTTTTATCATTATATTCACTTTTCAAAAATCAATGCACATCACTTAAACTAGGGGATCTGAGAGTTGCTAATATAAGTAATACTGTTATCATTCATGTACACAGTAACTTACACTGTAAATTTGCACAAATAAAGTCATCTGAATCTGAATCCCAAGAATAAAGTGATCTTATGATTTTTAGTTAAATTTAATTAATACATCAATACAATACATAATACAACAATACATCTTTGATAAACATTCAATAAATACGAAAGTCAAAATATGAAAATGTGCTAAAAGAGCATTCTCAAGAATCCTTATTCGCACTGCAATGTATACAGTTCATCAGTTTGGGGTGCAGCTACATATATATCGTATGTGTCAAATTGCCAACTAAATTTCAGACAAATACTGTGAAATACTCAAGAACAAAAATTATAACACAATGGTGAAATCGAATTCGAGTGGGTTCAAAATGCAGGAAAAATGTTGATTCAATAAGGTTGAGAAATCCTAAGTGAAAAATTTAATACTTTTAGAATTATTGTATTAGTGCATTCACACAAGGGTTTTGAACAAAATTCACGCAAAGTGGAATTAAAGTACAGCTAAAATACAATAACAAAATACAGTGCGTTCATTAAGTCGCGCATATCCAAATAAACGAGCCTGTAAATAGTAGGTTTTTTATATTAGTTCTAGTGGCTACCGCAAGATAGCACCACTAGTAATATAAACAACAGATGTAAAGCCCATTATTGTATGTACAGGTTACAACAGTTCTGCAGTATTGTTTCGATTACGATAAGGTAAACATGTCGTTTTCCCAAGAGCAACGAGTGTACCTCCTTGAACAGTATTTTACTAGTATTTAACACCTGCAGATTTTTTCCTGTGGGGACATCTTAAAGGAAGGGATTATAGAAATAGGCCTCATACACTGAATGAACATCACAACGGAGATTAACAATATTAGTGTAGGCGTACTCCACAAAGTGAGCAACAAACGTGGTAAAACGAATTCATGCATGTATTAATGAACAAGGCAGTCATTTTGAGCATATGTCATAAGACATAAAATGTTGGAAATAAGTATATAAGTTAGTATATAAGTGTATATGTTTATAAAATTTATGAAAATGATAAATAAATAATACCAAATAAAATACATTACTTCACAACCTTTTTGATGTGCGCGACTTAATGAACATACTGTATTACATACTGGTGAAACAGAATAAATAGGCCCGTATTTATCAACGTCCCTTGAGGTTTCCTTCGCTCAAGGGAGACTCGAAATTTTGTGAATGCAATGCTTTTAAAGTGTCCCTTTAGTCAAGGTAGCCTTGAAATAGGTTCATAAATACGGGCGTTTAAATACAAATAAAATATTTAATAGATAAAGTTGATAAATCCGAAGTGAATAATTGAATGATTAGTGTAGTAATAGTGCATTCACACAAACTTTGTAAAAACCAAACTTCTTACAAAGAATTCATAACAAAGATCGATTGGAAAAATCACACAAATCCAGTATGTGTAGAGTAGTGTATGTGAATCGAGTGTGTTTGATGTTCGATTTTTAATAGAAATTTTCAAACTCGATTATTTCGAGACAACACATATCAAGAATAGCATTATGTTCTTTCTCACTTCTTCTTTTTATCGTCTCGCTGATCTCCACTCTCTTTGCATGCAGCCTGATTCAATAACTGGAAACCGAGCAGGTGAAAACCCGAAGTTCTCTGGGTTCTACAGAACAGTTGGATTTGTTACACAAGATAAACTATTCATAAATTTGAATTCACTATCGATGAGGAACGAAAATTGACGTGGTGTTAATCTATCATCAATTTTCAAATATTCTTTTACTCAAAGATGCGCATGTGACTGAATAGACTGATATTTATGATTTTTAAAATCTAGATATCTCAATTTTGCCACTAATTTTCTTTGCAAGTTGTGTTTCTTTTATTTTGTTTTGTATTATGTTCATTTTGTAACTTATAGGCGTGGTTAAGTGGGAGAGAAGAATTTTCAGTCCAAACTGCACCTCGTGAAGGGAAAATAAATAAATAATTTAATCTATTCTATTACATAACCAGTGGAATGCGTGATCAATGGTTATCAATAGTCTTCTATTAAAAATTCTTTAAATAATTAAACATTAACATTCGTTAATAATTATTGAACATTTAATAATTAATATATTATTCAAACATGTTGTGAGGGAGGCCAAGGCTTACGAAGAGCTGTGAAGCGCCGTGAAAGTAAAGTATTCAAACATGTATTAGATTATAGAAACTTGTATTAATAATTCTTGTAAAAAATTTTCCACAAGAAGAGGTCAAACTTATTAGTAATTTTTTCAACAAAGTTGTAGATCTCCATTATAAGCTAATATATGAAAAGATTGAGATACTGTCTATTCAACTTTAAAACACTCATTTAAATCTTGTTCAGAAGGTAGAAAGTTAAACCACGAAACTATGGTCAAGTGATCAAAGAAAACGTGAAAGTATATTACAGCCTTGTTACGAATTTCCAAGTTGGAGCAATGTTTTAAAAGTTTTTCTGTTAATAGGATCAAAATTCTAGCCTTCAACTATTATTTAACTTTTTTCCTCCTGACTGCACTTTGCCATGAAGATTTTCTCAATTTATTTATTACAGTGTTTGAAGAAATTTTGAATAAAAGCCTTTATTTATTTTTATATAAATATTGCACCTGGCAATAATTTCTGTGTTTTTACAGCTCATTTTCAATTGAATGCTACTAAAATATATGAAAATTAGATACTAATGGTAAGCCTTCAAAAGCTTTGTATATGATGACAGGAAAATTTTTCAATTATTTTTTCAAATGGCTACAAACATTTATCACAAATCTATTCCCTTTTATATGGTGGATCATTACTACAGATTTGAACGCCCTAATGAACATATGCCATACATAATGCATGAATTACAAATATCAAATAATGTATTGTAAACACCGTCCAATTTCATAAGTACCCTATACTACTCTAAAAAAATTAACTGTCAATTTTTTGGGAAAATTTTCATTTTAATCTGATTTGACAATTAGAAGTTTGCTGCGATGTTGCGATCATTCTTAATCAATTATAATGGATTATGGAAGAATTACAATTCTTCCTTATTTGATATTATACCTAGAATCTCCAGATATTGAGTATTTATAGAAGAATGAATGCAAAGAAAGTTTTAGAAGAATCAGAGACAAAAGGAATACAATAGAATTATAGACGTAGAAGAGTTATCTAGTTGATAATAATATGGTTATACTTGGCATTGTAGATTTATAGCATGCAATATGATGAGAATTGTTTTAAGTTATCAAGATTTAGTAAGTTAGCACATTAATAGTACCTATTTAAACACTAGAACACGGAGATAGCATACTCAGAAGGCTTTAAAATTATATTATGAAAAAATACTTGTGGTTCATGAAAGAAAATAGGATGGATTTCAAATTTTATATAAAAGTTTAATAACCTTTTTGTTAAGACTGACTTGAATTTTCTGTAGTTGATTGGAAATATTTTATAATTTAGAATAAATTCTATAAATTGAATATTCTTACCAATCCTTCGATACACATGAGAATCAATATTTAAAGTGAGAGGAATTTATAAATAGCATTTCAACTCATATTATAGTATAAACATTTGTAAATTTGGATTTAAATTTCTTCTGTGGATGAATGTTTCTGTAGGTATTTAGCTTAAAATAAAATTCTATTTTTTTTTTTTTTTTTTTTGTTTGGGTACAACTTGTTAGAATAAAAGGTATTCCATAATGCAACAAAATTTTACATTCTCAAATGCATTCTGGATTCCAATACCTCAAAAGGCATATTTATCATGCATTCATCATTGCACCCAAGTATTTTCAAGATGCACCATTCTTACATCATTCTGTACACATTCTTTAGACTAATAAACATTAGATTTATTTACAGATTGATCAACCATTGTGCCGGCAATTATCAAGCTATATACTACAAACTCTTTAATTATTGACTTTAATGCTGGCAATATGCAGGTTGAAATAAGTGTGGCGAATGATGTAATTGATTGGGATGATATGTGAAGTGGAATGACCTGAGTGGTTGCATTGGATGTTGCAAGCTCTCATATAAAGTATTCCAAAACTGCATAAGAGCATTTGAGGATATTTTAGAGAGCTGTACGTAAAATTTATGTAATTAAATTTCATTTTTTAACCATTTAATTATATCGTGTCATCAATCAGTTGTTATTAGCGCAAAAAAAACAACAATACGGTAAATTTATTAATTCAAAATATTCCAATACAAATCTTATTTTCATCTTTGTTTCATTCGAATAAATCTATGTAATTCTTACTGACCTGCGCTCACGGGAACCTTTGCAGGTATTATAATTTTCCTCTGAAGTACTTTTTTCTTGTTTTCCTTATGTAAATATTGCAATTGAATTTGTAATTGTGATTTTATTAAAAGTGAATTTGTATTATTTTGAGGATAATAAATTGTAATTAAAATCTTACCAAAGAGATTTTTTTATTTGGAAATAAATAATTCATTATTATAATTTATTACTGGCAGTATAACTATATAGAAAATACCATTAAATAGAAAAGTGAAGACACTTCCAAGTAATAATTCATATCCAAAACAATGCAAATAGAATAGACAGAATAATAAAACTAAGAAGGGAAGAGCCATTTCCAGAGAACACTACGTAAATAATAAACAACTGGTAATTTAAATTAACACAAATCAACTCTGCTATTGATTTGAAGTAAGATGGATTTTGAACAAAATAAAACATCACTTTTCATCAATCAGCTAAAATGATTGGAATAGCATTCTAATATCGCCCCGCCCATTACTTAAAAACAAGTCCCGTTCTTTTTTCTCTCCAAGGTTTTTGAGTTTTAATTTTGAAAACTGAGTTTTACCTTATTCCTCATAACTAAATTTAAAATTTCAACAGCGTGTTAACTCAAGGAACATAGCAACAGAGTTTATGAATTATCATATGATATGAAGCCATAATTAAGTAGAAGCCCATAATCATGAACTTTTACTACTCATACATTATCTTTTGACTAGATATTTCAGGGAGTAAATTAAGAATGCTTCAGTCACAAGTTTGCAATTTTATCAATTGATTCATTGATGTTTTCAAAAATTTATTTATTTATCGTATGGCAACAAGTCATATTCAAAATCTAATAGTGTCTTGTGAGGTCAGGACACTTGTTGGTAACATCGACAAGTCATTCCTCTCTAGAACAAAACTGTCAGGTTCTAGAAAAACCAAGTCAACCCCATATTAAGAAAGGCAGTTGTATCAAAAATAATAATAAATAATTAATTTAATCAGGCTAGAACATTTATAAAGGTTTCTAATAATATATTTTTTTATAAATTGTAGTGTACACAAATGTTAGTGATAACTTTCACCTTCACTCACTAGAAAAACGCTCAATAGATCTATAGGTACGGTACTATTTTTTTGTTCAAAAAGATTCCATTGCAAAAAATTAATCTGAACAATTATCTAATAAAAATGATTCAGATTATTTAATTAAATTATTAATTATTAAATTAATTCAGATTAAATTTAATGGGTATGAAGAACCTCCGAAAAATCATATGTGTGATTATGTATGTAATATGTCTAGAATTATCAAAAAAGTTTGAAAATCAACTGACTCGATAGGTCTGTAGTTTGGGCTGCGAATCCATAGCAGGACCTCCAAAAAATCCTTTGGCGCATAAACAGGGCGATATGAGGTTAAATCTGTGAAAGCGATAAGACAAAATATTATACTGAATGAGCTGAGATAATAGATAATTAAGATTGTTCTTAAATATTGGAGAAGAGATTACACTTTCCAAAACAACACATACTAGATGAGATTGTTCATACTAAACGTCGTATTTCAATACCGCAGCCATCATTGAAAATAGGATCAGTTTCGGCAAAGTTCTAATATTATTCTTTATAAATCAATCTGAAAATTTACATAATTAGATTATAGAGGAGAAATTTTACAATAAAAAATGATCGTGGATGATGCCCCATGATGAATAATAGGCCTATTGATATGGGTTCGGAACACAAAATAATCAAACATACTGTACCTATATCATAAGTGCTCAATTCATTCCACTTGTCACTCAGCTCGTCGCGATCTGAAGCCAACCTGAAGCGGGATAGCGACACTCCGATTTCTGTGCACATTGAATTCAAAGATTTATGGATTCTTTTCTCCCATTGCATCTGAAAAATAAAACCCATTATATAGGCTAAATATTTTTGACGAAAATCTAACGCCAGAGAATTGATGATTGAAGGAGGCGAGAAAAAATAAGAAGAAAAAAGGAGTTGGAGAAAAAAGAGAAGAAAACAGAGGAAGATAGATAAGAAAAAAAGCCTGAATTTATAAATAGGTTTCCATAAATAACGTTCTAGAAATCCAGATTTAATTGAATCGGGCAACCTGCTACCCTACTAGTAGTAATTGACCGAAGGAAGGGAAGTCTCCGTTTCAAGTCGACCGTTTTGCATTTGTCTGTTTAAAACGCATTTTCGGCTAAACGCGTGGACCAAATTCTATTAAATTTTGCATGGATCTTTCTTTAAAAAATGCCCAGCAATTTATGTGTAAGGATTTTGCAAATTTGCTTACATTTGAAGGATATTTGAAAGAAAGAAAGAAAAGGAAAAGCATTCAGGCTTGCTTCTACAGGAAACATATGATTTTTAAAAAGAGCTTCTTCATGTATAGAATTGGAATCAGATTTCAAGATTGCCCTCGGGCCCTCTCATTCATCTAATTGAGCCTTCCTATGGATTAAGTTATCATTCATAATAATAACATATTTACTTAAGAAAAACAAATCATTTCGAATATTTAAATTAAATATAATAAGTGATTACTAATTAAATTGATTGATTGGCTGCCTTTATTTATTTCCTAGGAGGTTGAAGTTAGGGCGCAGCCGGCCCTCTCTTACACTTAACCCTCCTATACAATAATTCTGACTATACTTTCTAAGACTTGGGCGTGAGGTCTACTGTTCACAGAACTACTAGTAGGACAATAAAACCTATAAACCTGTTATAAAACCCATTTTATAAACATTGATGCTTGGTTTCTCAGTAAACCATTCAGTAGCTATAGATACAATAGCAGACCAAAGGGTTGTTTCACACATATATCCGGCAGTCGGGTAACTGGTGTCGTTTACCGGCATAATTACATTGTATCATATGGTTTCTAAAATCGGGCAATAGAGAAACGCTCAATAAGATACTATGTTCTTAGAGACAGGTAAACGACACCGGTTACCGGGTATGTGTGAAACAAGCCTTAGGCCTGCTATTAAATCTGTAGCTACTGAATGATTCACTAAACGACTGAGAAACCGGGCATAAGAGTATTTAAAATCATGCTAAGTTACTACATCCAAACTCGCATAAAAATTACCATGATAAACCTTATCAAATTAATCTTATTAAGGCAACCTTACCTGAGATTTACGGAGATAAGCAAGTGGCTCTTTCAGCGGATAGGCATGGGCTGGTTGTAAACTATGACTGCGAACCCAATGGAACACAGTATTCCTCAGCTCAGTCTCCATACCTGTCTCCTTCATGGCTGCTAATAGCGTTGATTTAAAATCATCTGACTGAACTGCTGGAGAGGAGACTAATCTCTGTAACAAGCAACTAGTCGTTATAACTGAGTTACTTGAATTAAAACTAATACGACAATAATTTAGTATAGTTGGTCCGTGATTATAATTAATAAAATAATATGGGTAGTTCCATCTCGTCGTTCGAGCCATAGATATGTTACAGAAAATTTAGTGGACCTACAATTTTAGGTAGGTTGAATTATACGGTAACTATTATAAAGCTAATGTAGATGGTACAACTTCAACAAAAGCTGGACTAAAGAAGTAGTTTAGGACTAATAAAAAACAGAAAGCATCTAAATCCAAAAAGTTGATTTTCTATCCCTTTAGCAGGAAGCCCCCAGAACACCCAAATTTCGGCTCTGTTTTCAATAGTATTACAAGGAAAATACCTGCTGTGAATATTTAGAAACTTTTAGTTCAAATCCTCACTTGAATTTTAGCATTTTTTGCTATACACGGAATTTTTTGTACAGCTCTGCCTCAAAAACTACAGGATATAAAAATTCAATTTCAATTGTAGAAGACTAAATTAATTCCAGAAGGATCTTGAATTGTGAATGTACGATCAATCATTCTCAAGATATGAAAATCAAAACTTGTTAAAACCTTAAATTTTCAGCTTCTTGGTTTGACGGGCACCTGTTGCATTGAATATCAGTGTGGAAAGCCCCATTGAATTTGAAATATGTAAACAGAATTCATCAATTTAGAATTCCTTTAATTGCTATTACTTTATACTGAAGACTTCCGCAATGGCGGATATTGACAACAGCATTGAACAGCTGATGGGAATCGATGAATGCTACTGTACAAAAATATCAGTCACCACCGGGAATCGAACCACGGACCTCTCAATTGCCGGTTGAGCGCCCTTAACCACTAGACCATGGAGACCTTCCTGTACAGCAGCATCATTTTCAACGTGGCCATATTAATGTATTTCAAAAACCTGCCTCTTATTCAGAGTTGCATGTGTTTATAGAGTGAAAGGTCGTACCGGTATTTGTTTCTATGTATTTTGCTCCTTGCTCTGGCGGGCACCTCTTGCGTTCAATTTCAGTGTGAAAGTTCCTATTTAATTATGTGTATTTCAAAGACCTGCTTCTCTTCTCGACGGCCACCTGTTGCATTGAGTTGGAAGGTGAAAGGTCCCATTCTATTGTGTATATTTCAAATACTTGCTTCTCTTCCCGACGGCCACGGGTAGCATTGTGAAAATTCCTAGTGCTAAGCTGTGAATAAAACGCTAGCACAAGGTTTCCAACTAAGTTGTATCTTGCTAAGGCAACATAGTCATATGTTGGAGTGGGGAGTGCAAAAACAAGTTGTAACTACAGAATTTCAAATTCTGTCCAGTTGCTTGTAGTAGTGTTAGTTTCTGCTTATTCACTCCAATTCAAGATAACACTATTATAGTAAAGTCTACTAGGTAGTCATTAAGTTTTACTCACTTCACCCATTGAAACTCGAATTAGACTTGTTTTGTTTTTGCTATTCAGTATTCTTTCAAGTTCGACTGTCACCTTGTATCAAGTCTATTCTACGAATCTTTGAATAGCTTGAAAGGGTGAGTGGTATTATTTTAAAAAAACGCCGATAAACAATGTGATATTTTCATACCAATCGTCAATAATTGGTATACAAGCCAACTAATGCCATTATTATAATTATTTTATTTACGTTCAATATTGAAAATACGAGTAGGCTATATTATATTTTTTTTAAAACCGCTGATATCGATAAAATCGTCAATAATATTGGTATAATAATTCATGTTGGAGAGGAAATAGAGCAGATGACTTCTTTCAAGTATTTTGGAAGCATAATAGGAGAGGACATGAGAAGCAGCAAGGGAATTAGAGTCTGGATAGCTATTTACGAGGAAGCGTTTTACAACAAACAGCGAATTCTATGCAGTAAACTGGACAGGGGATTGAGAAAGAGGCTGGTGAAATGCTGGTATGGAGTGTTGCTCTGTATGGAGCAGAAACCTGGACGATGAGAAGAGAAAGACAAGAAAAGACTCGAAACACCGGAAATGTGGATATAGAGTAAGAAGGAAGGGATAAGTTGGAGGGATTGTTTAACAAATTAAGAGGTTTTGAGAAGAGTTGGGGAAAAAAGGAATCTGTTGGTGATAAGAAGCTGAAAATGAAGATGGCTTGGACATTGGATGTGACGGAGTTGCTTGCTCGTGGATGTGCTGGAGGGAACTGTGGTGGGGAAGAGAGGGTGAGGAAGAAGAAGGTTTCAAATGATTGACGTCATCCTGGTGGATGGAAACTATAGGCTAACGCGACGAAGCGACTGGCAGTAGGGACGTTGCGATACTGGTTCCGATACGATACTTGGTATCGATACGGTATCGGAACAATGGTATCGATACCGAAGTAATATTACGTCAAAAGTATCGATACCAAGAGTATCGGTATCGGAAAGTATCGGTACGGTAACTGAATAGAAATTCGGAACAGTATCGCTACATTGCAACTGGTATTACAAGGAATAGTATCGCAAAGAATCGTTGTCGTTAGAGTATCGGAAGAGTATCGCAACAAGGTTTCTGGTATTGTAAGCAAAGTATTTGTAACGGAAAGGTAGTTCAATAACTCAGTGCATTGCACTTCGAAAATTGGTTTGTCATTATGAGTTTTTTATCAAAATTTTTTGAATTGAGGATACTGCATTAAAATATTGGAGGAATAGATGATTAATGATGAAAAAAGCTTAATGTAATTTTTCCCTCACACAACAAGATGAGTCCTGGCTAACTCCAACATCGTGAATACCCCTATTTAAATCTTGTGGAAAAATTCTGAATGTATTTTGGGTTATGAGTAACAAGGTTAGGGTGTGTCAAAGTCATGAGCTGGTTTTGGTTTGGTCATCGATAAATTAGTGGCCTCTGTATAGTACCAAAGTACCAAAAATGTATTTCATTTGGATCCAATCCTAAACCATTTTATCCTTGTATTTGGCTGAAGAATGTTAACCAACCTTTTCATAGGATAAATTACATAACTTAATTGGGTTTCATTTTTTTTTTTTCATAAATTGAAGATACCAATTCTTGATCATTTTACTATTCTCGATTTAATGTATATTAAATTTTACAATGTTGAATTAAACTTCAATTTTGTACTAATTTTGTGTGTTTATGTGTATGTATGAATACATTTTAACGACAGACTGGATTGAATTCAAATCATGAAAGTGGTTGTTATCACAGCAAAACGTCAGTAACACTACTCTAGAACCGCGGAAGGATTTTTGTGCATTGCAGTGTTTCAGACTTTCGATACCGTTATTGCCTTCATGTTGATACTTCTGTTTGAAATTGAAAAGTTCTTAGTTTCACAACATCAAAAAGCTACTCATATCTCAATAAGAAAAACTACACATTACTCAAATAGAATATTTTTAAATTCTACTCAAGACAGCAAGAGGTTTTATTTGGTACTACTTTCTTGGGATTCGATACTTTCGGCTACCGATACCACTTGTTTTCTTGCGATACTCCGATAATATCGGAAGCCCGATACCGATACCGATACTGCTGGTATCGCAAGCAAAGTATCGATACCAAGCAGTATCGCAAGTATCGCAACGTCCCTAACTGGCAGAGAATCGTAAAGATTAAAGAGTGGAGGGCTGCCTCGTGAGGACCTGCTTACGAGCAGAACACCAATCTTCATCATCATCATCAAATTATATCATTCCAATATTGTCGGTCTCGGTCGCACAGTCAGTTAGAGCGCTTGTCTCCGATTAGATAAGACTCTGGCTGGCTCTATTTCTAAGGTATCTAGTTCGAATCTCTTTCAGACTTGGATGTTTCCACCTTATCATTCACCTCATTATACCCACGCGCAAATCTCAAGACTCATGTGGGCATCATCCTTAAAATAGATTGCGGATGAATGGACTTGTAGTAGCCTGAACATGAGTTCGAGGTGAATTTTTAGAGACGGGGGAAGTAACACGGCGAGACTAAAACTTGGTAAGGCAATCCATGATCTGGCCAAGTGTAAACACTTAGCTGGATACGAGCAATAATCGATTAAATAACGCTGTTACTACGGACAACGAAACCATTCTACTTCACGGTATCATTCATCACTACCGTGCGAGTTCAAACAATATTATTCATAGTATGATCATAAATTTTTCGTCTACCCAGTAATATTTATTTAATCAAAACAACAATTCATTTTCAACATAATGTAATCAATACTGAACGATATTTCAATGTTCGAGTAGGTAAATTACCGTATATGGTATCGTAAGTTAAAAGTTCAATGAACCAGTAGGATGTTTGGTACGATATGAACTGAAAATGAACGATTATGATATCAAAATCTATTAAATTATTTAGTAACTAAACAAGTAGACATATAATTCATAAATAAAATGTTTACTCCACTCCTTACTAACCTGTAGATCTTTGTAGAAATCTTTGTACACCTTCATTCCCTTAATTTCTTCAGCCAACTTTTCGGCTGTCAGATGTATGCTTTTATCTTTTAAATCCCCCATTTTAAAGTATTTAACAGCACACAATTTTAAATTTAATTTAAAATAAATTTCAAACCAACAAATCTGCCTCTCACAAAAACATGTCACTCCGTTCAGATTTAGCTGTGCTCGTTGTGCATGTTGACAGAAAACGTGAAACATGTGTTCCGTAGTTCTGAAAACAGTCTGCTACCGCTACTTACAGCGTCTGCAGCGCTGCTGACTTGATTACGATCACATCGACTCTTACCATTAATGTATCTACTGTAGGTTTCATATAACTTGGCAGCAGTTGGGTTCAGATCTGGCAAGTCCTCCCATCTTCTACACGCTGCCAAGTTATATGAATACTACAGTACACTAGTTGTTTACCCGTGCTTTGCGGGATAAACTAGAAGAAACTAAACGGTAGAAACTAAACATAACATATTATGGATTTCAACCGCCAATGCTAATGCAATTCCAAAAATGGAATTAGAAGCAGCAATATTGATGTGTCAACATTTTATGGTAAATTCAACGACTTGGAATCAATTTTAATTGAGAATAAATAATACTTTTACTCACTTTTGGCCAAACGTTTTCGAGTCATAGACTGATCTTTAAAGGCGTCCTTGATCGGTATGTCGATTTTTGGTTAGAAGAACCGACAAGCCAATCAAGGACGCCTTTGAAGATAAGTCGCCATAACTCGAAAACGTTTGGCCAAAAGTGGGTAAGAGTATTATTTTTTATTTTCAATTAAAATTGACTGCAAGTCGTTGAACTTACCATAGAAAGTATTAACAAAGCAGATCGTTGTGGAACAACAAATCCAGGAACAAATAAGTTGTTTTGGCTTGTGATTTTCAAGCTTTTTTGAATCATAGTGACGTATCATGAATCAGCTGTTCTGAAAGCATCCTGTATCTAAACACATTAAAACTGTAATAGTGTCCATATGTGAAATTTAAACCTTCATTTTAAAAAATCTAAAAGGAAAATAAAAAATTGGGCTTTGAGGTGCACTGAATCGAGTTTAGAGGAAGCTCCGGGCCAAATTTAGTGTTCCAAATCGTTGCCGTTTCTGTTATCGTAAGACTGACACACACACACACAAACACACACCTACTCCCTCAGTCTATCTCACTCACTCTATCTTTCTCACTCTCTCTCTCTCTCTCTTATTATAATAGGCTATCCTTGCTACTAGCTCGTCGATAGCTTGCTACTTTCGTCAAACAGCAAGCATGTTTTATTTCTAGTCCAATTGTGCTTATTTTGTCCAAATTTCAAAAATATATTTACAATATAGTTCTAAAACTTGTTTCAATCAATTGTTCTGTTCGTTCAAGCCTACTTTTTGAATTGATCTTCTCAAGCTGTCAACAAACACATTGAACCTTACAAACCTATAAATTGATTACTTTTAGTGGCCGGAAGCTCCAACTGTTTATCAGGCAGTTTTGAGCCACTCTTCATTATACAGAATTATTTTTAAATTCTTGGATTTCTTGTTCCATAACGTTGCGTTGTAAATTTATAATAAAAAGTTAAAATTATTTTTACTTGAATGCAGTATTTCTAATGGGAATTTTTAGAGGTAAAGGACTCTGTAATAATTTTAAAACTTAAAAATTGTAGTAATTCGGTGAAATTACCATAATTTGAAAGATTTTTTTAAATAATTTTATTTGAATATCAGACATTATTTATGACAGGCGACTCACTTGTACCTATGCTCGTTAACATGGGCGCCCGCAGAATATTTTCCCAGGGGGGGCAAGGCCACCGGGGGGTCTGGGGTGTATGACACTTTACAGTAAAAAAGTAAAAGTCAAAAATGTTTTAAAGTAATATGTATTTGCTTCAAAATGAACTTAGGTGTGACTTGAACAAGAATTGTACTCTTCTCTTATCCATTCCAAAAACATTGATGGTCTTTTCTATTAGCTCATCTTTTTGTTGTTTTACTGTGTTCCTATGAACAGACAGTAGACAGAGGCCGGTAAGCCGATCGTTTGACATGGTGCTCCTTATCCAAGTATCACTTGCTCTTCAGTGTCTTGCTTATTGTTGTCAATTACGTTGTTTCTTTCGCTATAATAATACTAGCATGCATGAATACTAGGGTTTGGTTATTTATGTAGTCATGTTTTTCGTTAACGTAACCTTATCCCGGCGTTTATGCGGAATTGCCGATATTTATTCATTTTGGACATTCTAAATTTTTCAAAACACTAAAACCTGACAAAAATTTATGCGTACTATCCTGATTCTCAGGGGGGCAATGGCCCCCCTGGCCCCTCCCTGCGGGCGCCCTTGCTCGTTAATCTAAACGAAATGTCCATTATTGTCTTTTAAATGGAGTTATTTTCATTACAATACTACAATTTGTTGGTTTTCAAATTAATTATAAGGTTGTATGCATAATAATTATAAAAACCACGTTTTAATACTTATTATCTCTCAAAAAAAGAGAAAATGTCAAAGCTGTTTTGTATGGGCTGTTTGTAAGGCTATATTTATATTCTATGTATGTTTTCTTAAACATGTCGCGCCGGTAACCGTTTTTTCATAATAAATTATTGCACCACTTATAATTAAATTAAATTCTAATAAATTGGACACTTTCCAATATTTTTTATTAGAAGTACGTATTACTTCCTAGTTGACAAAGGTAATAAAGATGAATCTATTCTTTTCACATAATTATAATTCTTTATATTTCAAATTAACAAAAAATACAGATAAACATTATTAAAATATATTTTAATCATCGATCAATAAATAAATATGTTACAATATATAATATATTTCCTGTTAAATTTCTAAGTGTAGAGTTTTTCCGAGAAAAGGATAAATTAGAAAAATGAGGGCATGACAGACATATAATACCACAGTGAATCAAAGTAATAAATATTGTTGCTTCAAGTATACACAATAAATTTTTCAATAAACCTATCTAACTCCACCATTTAACATACTGGAGCATGGGAATCCTATTATTGGTAAAATAGTATAATGTTCTTATCTAAACAAAGGAATCTTTACAGACAGGATTGAATTTTATCATTATGTCTTTCAACTCAAAATACACATTTAATAATATTGCGTGAATAATAAAACCTTTGAAAATAGATGACTGTTTCAAACTAAAAGCATGTAAGATTTACAAAACTTTTTAAGTGTAAACCTGACTCAGATTGTAGAAGTATTTCACTTATTGCTTATTGCCAGTATTACGAGTAAATAGGGACCCTAAAAGTTCAATTAATGATGCAACCCTTTTTTTCTATCTTCTTAAACTCAGAGCTGCGTCCTAAATAAAACATCCTTAGAATAAAATTTTATTTTCTATTGATAGATTGTCTGTAATGTTCTTAAACAAACCTGGAAGTTTCCTAGCATTTAAGAAAGTGGAACAGTTTTTATAGTATGACATGCTGCCAGACAATTTATTACTGATTTAAACTGTAAGGCCGTACGTAGCACAAATAAATATTGAAACAACTGAAAAATAGTATGCTATGGAAAGACATCATTGTGCATAAAGCGACCCCATACATATAGTAGTCCCATATTAACATTGACTACTGTTTTCTTTGAAAATTACTCCCTAAGAAAGGATATTTTGATCAATTCCAATCCCATGAAATCAATAAAGCTGTCTGACTAGAGATTTCAGGAATAATAGACCGGAAATTTAGTCATAGTACAGTTTTGAAGGCATTGGAACGACGTAGACTCCTGAACTTTTAATCAGAGGACCATACCCAAATGCAGGCTTAACTGCTCCCAGAAATTTGCCACCTTTATTATAGTAATTGCTACCATAACCATAACCTTGGCCGTAACCACCAAGCCCCCCATGGTGTCCTTTGCCATAGTAGTTGACTCCATGACCATACTGTCCTTGATTTCCTTTGGCTTTTTTGAACAATGAAGAATCATGGTAGCCTCCTCTGTAGCCATCATCTCCTCCGTCACGAAACCTGAGAAAAATTTGAGCCATACATAAAAGTATCTATGTTGTTTTAGGTCGCTTTTATACAAGGCGTCATACGACACAGGAAAAGTTTTTATATGTCTTTCGAACGTCACGTAATTTCAAACAATGTGTTTCAGATGTCCGTTGTTCGAGCGTCGTTTTACTCATTATTGGGATTCAACGCTGCGTCGTTCCACACGTTGAATGAAAGCGACCTTACATATAGGTTTTACACACAAAATATACCTAGTTATATTGAAGATCATGAAAATGGAAATCCACAGCAATCCTATTTCAGTTTATTTTTATAATAATAATAATAAGCGTATGGCTTTTAATGGTGGGGAGACCCTTACGGGTAGTTCCACCTCGCCGTTTGTGCCATGTTACGGGGAACATGGTGGACCTACTATTTTAGGTGGGTTCCGAACCACCGGGTAAGTGATAATAAAGCTTGTAACATCAAGTCATTGAAGCAAATGAAAGAACATTATACAAACTAGAACATTTCTTAGAGCCGCTCAAGGAGTAGAGCAAGTCCTCGGCTTCTTGCATTATATATTATAATCGATAATTATAATATATATCTATAATATATGTGCTTGAAGGCAGTCATAATACAACCCAGGAGTGTATATGAAGAAACCCAGGGAGCTTTTACTTCACGGATACTTAAAAAGGGACCACGAGATAATGGTTGAGTTCATGGGAGCATTACCGGTAACTGGTAATAGTTACCAGTGGCGTCTGATTGGTCTATTCAAATTTTCACGTCTACGAATTTGAATACCGTACACCAATCAGACGTCACCAGTAACATTTACCGGTTACCGTTAAGGCTCCCATGAACTCAAACAATGATAAAGTAGGTAATATAATATAACTTACCTAGAATCGTGAGCCGCATAGATGACTTGCCCGCCGCTTCCCATGCCATCATCATAATATGCTGAGTTGTCACCACGTTCATCCTTCCTGTAGGAAGTGGCAAACCCAGAAGCCACGTGACCCTTATTGCGACCAGTCTGTTGCCCAAACTGTTGGCCAACTTTACCTCCTCGTCCGTAATTATAAGCACCTGTTAAATCACGCATTCTCTCATTAGCACATTGTACTAAACATTCAATAATTTGTGAAAGTACTTTAACAATTGAATAGATTTTTAAATAATTTTATTAACAGATAATAGACTATGAATTGTAGTTTTTGTTGATATAGTGGAACTCCATAAAAAATAAAAATAGGAGAAGCTTTAAATGTTGTCTATTCCATTCCACATTATTTCCAACACTATTAATAATAATAATAATTTCTCTGGATAATGTTCACTACAGACATATCCAGAGGAGTTTACTGACATAAGCTCAAACATTACAAATATATAATTCAATAGAAAACACAGTCATTTGATTGCTAATTTAAAAAAAATGATACCCCACTATAAAACTATGTGTCGGGGTGATGATCAATATAAACCTTAGATCAAGCTTATACTATTGCTAACTAGCCATTATAACTAATACAATAATAAAAAACTATTTACTACCTAAAGTACACATAATCGTATTTCTATTCACATCTTATTTACTATGAGCTCCTCACTACGGTAGACTCCAATATTATATAACCAATCCCTAATTTTTTTTTAAATCTATTAATATTGCCTTCTTCTTTTATTTCCAGTGGAATGTTATTGTTAATTGTTGGCCCTAAATATCCTATTGATCTTTGTTCAAATGCTGTGTTCATTCTGGGTACATCCTGATAATTGAGGCTTCTTATTCTAGTATTGTGGCTATGAGTTATGATATTATTTTTATTTTTTTCATACAAGTAATTAATAAAAAATATGCAATTGCCTAATAGGGCCCTTACACTAGTAAAAATATTGTCAATATAAGTTAGTATTGACAATAATATTGAGACAAAAAGATAATACTGATGTATTGATGACTTGTATTGAAGAATATCTAGATTTCTAGAAATCCACCATCAATACCATCTGTTATTGACAATATTATTGACGAGTTGTGTGTACATCAATATTATTGTCAGTAATAATAGTATAATAGTAAATATTGAAAAATAATCAGAAATGTTATTGTCAGTAAATAGTATTGAAGTCAAACAAGCCTTTTCTTTATTTTTCATACTTAATTATTTGTTAATTTTTGATCAACTAATTAATTCTTAACGAAATAGGTTAACAAAAACTTCACAAATCATAATAAATACACGATGACAAATACTGACGAATTTTATTGACAGTATTATTGATAAGTGTAAGGGCCGTTTGCAAAAAAGTATCACAAACCAGTATCGTCAATATTATTGACAGTATTTTTACTAGTGTAAGGGCCCTATAAGACTAAGTACTCTATTTTCTATGAATAGTTCACTGGTTAGAAAACGAACTTCCCTATTACCCATTATCTTTATAATAAGTTTTTGAATTTAATTTTAATTTCAAAATATAATTTGCGGCCCCCCAAAACTAACAGACCATATCTTAAAAGAGACTCAACTAATGTAAAGTGCACTGTTTTGATCATTAATTTGTTAAAAATATGCCTCAGCTGATAAAATTCATTTATTAGCTTCCTTATTTTTTCAGTTGTATATGATTATGTGCTTATCCCATTTTAATAAGTCATCTCTACTATTATTTCAACATATATAATACTATCTAAGCGTTCTATCAGTGGACAATCACAATTGTTAGGCCTATTAATTCTATCACAATAATGAAGTTTTATCGATGTCATACGTGGTTTTGTACGATCAGTTAAAGAAAAATGCATTTAATGAGAGTAAATAATTTCCCAACCATCTAGTGATTTTTGAAAGCTCTGTTTTGATTATTTGAAATACTTATTCCCAGTTATTTCCTTGAAAGAGGAGTGCTGTGGCATCTGCAAAGGCTGACCCTACCTTGGATTCGGATGGAGCACGACTCATTTGCAAAAATTGAATATAAAATTGGGCCCAGAACAGTTCATTGTGGTATTCCAAACTTCATGGACCCTACTGCACTCATCTGGCTCCCAGCATTAGTACAAAATATAATTTTAATCATGAGCATGTCATATTTTATACCCTATGGGTTGCGTCATTTTTGAAACAGCCAATTATAAATTAAAAAATGAAATAAATTTATTCATCAACAAGAACATTGTATAATAGACAGAAAAAATTATCTTATAATACAAATTAAATATATTATACGATATAACCATAAAATAAGATTGTTTTCCAAAGATGAATAAATGAAAAAGAAATCCCGAGGTCTAGCCTGTGTGGGATGGTAGCAAAAACGTATTCCTCAAAATAGAGAACTGCAGAGATAAGTTGGTGCGACCGACCGGTCTTCTAATATTACAACTAAACTGCTAGACAAACAAAATCAACAATTCGGACTTCACACAAATAAGAAATTATACAAAATATAACACTCAGATATTTAGAGTTAGTAAATTTCTTTATCTTGGGGCAGGCACAAGTGTTAGTGTCAAGTTTTCATTTGGAGTGGAGTTTTAGAACTAAATTGTTATCAGGTTTTACAGTAATATTAAGTGAAAAAGTAATGTGATTAGTTTGATCTATGTCCAAGCTTAATGTGTTTCTATCGCCTATTCAATAAATTTATTTGAATCCTGCTATCTGTTTAAAAATAAATTATTTTTGTAATTAAGTTAATCGTGGATAAATACCTCCATAGGTTCGTCCCACATCATATCCATTGTTCATTTTGTTGAGGCCATCATGGTAGCCGCTCTGCTGATTGAAGCCCCCGGTGTTTCCTCCTTTATCAACAAAGTGCTGCAACGTGTCAAACGCAAACTTGCCAATATCTCCAGCGTCCACATAGTTGCCATGATAAGAAGGACTGTACATCGGTGGTCCAATCGGCTTTATCTGCACAGTGTAATAGATCACATTAAAGTTTTGCACATAGTTCAAATGCGGTTTTTAAAAATGTTCAGTTTATCAAACTTTATAAAGGTAAGTTTTGAGTGTGTCATAATCCCCGGAATTACAAAACGAAATTTAACATAAAAATTAAAATAATAAATACATTATTATAAAAAAATAGAACATAGTAATGTAAAGAAATCTAAAAAAAATAATTATATATGTATTATTTCTTGTAAAAAAGAAATTCCAATTCACGGATCAATACCCTAAAATATTAGGTAACATATTCTTCTGATTTTTTTTTTGAGGATGAAGCCCACATAGGTCTGAGACCTGTGCGTGGGTAATGAGTTGGATGATGGTGATTGATGAGTTGGACCTACAGTTTTAGGTGGGTTCCGAACCACCGGGAAGTGATTTTACAGCAGAGAACAGTGTCTTTTTTGCTGGCCAATCTAATCGGTCACCGTTACAAACGAGACCTACGAGAACGCAGCTTATCTCTCTGATTGAACAGATACCTGCTACGGCTCGCGGCTATCACTTCCCTAAAATAGAAATACATTAAATAGAAATACAGTCAGTTTTTATATTAGATTGTTCATCAAGTATTTCGTCATGGAAAACAATACATATTTAGACCTTTTTTAAAAAGTTTTTGGATTTTAACTTCTGTATTGTTTTGTTCTTTATTGTATTTTAATATTTATGTTTTTGCATGTTTACATATGTGTATGTTTTTTATGATTAAATAAATAAATATTTTTTAAATAAACAATAGCCCATTCATACACACAAAGATAGAAATTTCAAACTATAACAAGTTGGAAATTCCAACAAATAAATTAAATAACAATTAAGTGATTTAAATAAATTGAGCAATTTATTCCCGAATGTTCAATGTCTTCCCTTTCACTAGTTCCGCTTGATGCATTTCACAACTATCTGACTTGTCTTATACTCCTTAACTGGAGTCTCCCAAGACGTAATCTACAAAAAAAAAAAAAAAAACTAAATAGCCTAAATGGATTTTTGTTTCTAGTACGGTAATATTATTTTATTACTCATATTCTTTGAGTGTTATTTACATTAGTATGCTTCATTCTTTATTATATTATCAATATTCTTCAATCGTTATAATATTACTTTTATTTCTAAACTGAAATATTCAGTATTCATTACTATGGCTTCAACGGCAGGCCGCTTGAATGCAACAATCTGACTGTGATAAAAGTGTATATTGAATTGTTTTAGGATGAATTATGTCAATTTTGTAAACTGTTAAACGATTTATACTATTAGACTGTTATTTTGTAATCTCTACCTGAAATGACGTTTGTTAGAACATTTGTAATGTAGTTGAACAATAAAACAATTTGAATTTGAATAAATGATTATAATTCTTTTTTTAAATACATTATGATTAAATTCACTGTTTTAATATTAAATGAGTACCATATTCTCTTAAGGATCTTGTCTTGTTGATGGAGCCCACATGAGTCTGAGACTTATACGTGGGTAATGAGGTGAATATTGGACTACAGTTTTCATTGGGCTCCGAACTACCAGTTGAGTGATGGTAAAGCTGAAAACGTCATGCATGTCATAGCAGCAGGTCACCCTTTCAAGCGCCCGTGACTGAACATCCCGATTGCCCTGACACCGCGCTCAGCGAGGGATCAATCACAGTGATCAATGAAGAGGTATGTTTTCTCAACTTCTCACAAATAAATACGATAATATTTTGTACTTACATGAAATTGTTCGCTGCCATTAACTTGGTCAATAGTTAAGTTGATGTAGAACGCTTGAATAGCGAGTCCAATACTGCTCAGATGGAATGTCCTATTTGAACTGCTTGATTGGCCTCCTTTATTCAGTGTCACCATTGTCCAGACTTATCTGCTCACTTCAAAAGAAAATCTAAAACATGTGAAATTATCATATTTTGAGCAACATAAGCAAATAAACAATTTAAATAAGTGTTGACGACAGACACTATTAAACTTATTGAAAAAATATGAGTGTACTTTTCTGAAAAAAATGAGTTTAAAGTAGTATTAACGTTTCGTGTGATTTCTTCCCTTCATTTATATAAACTTACAAAACTTTAAAATGTTACCGATATCAGCAATATTATTTCTAATTAGAAGAGTAGAATGACTTTTTTATTTGTTGACGTGGCTAAGTTTGGACAGTATGTCCACTCTACCAATTATTTAGATAAGTTAGCAAACAAAAATGAATCAGAAGCAGTTAGGTCTACCAGACTAAAATATATTTATATTCAAAATTAAATTAATAGGTTTATAAATTAAAATATTTATAATTTAATTAAGTACTATAATTAGATGTAGATTTACCAAATAAACTAAAAAATATTTTTATTTTATTATATTTCTGGATTTCTTGTTCCATGACGAACTGCGTTGTTAATATTAACTTTTCATGTCAATTTAACGACTTGCAGTCAAATATTAATTAAGAATAAGTATAACTTACTTAATCTGTAGGCCGAGCGCTTTCGAATCTTTGAGATCCATCTTCAGAGGCAAGCCTCTCGGCGCTCGGCCTACAGATTAAGTAAGTTATACTTATTCTTAATGAATATTTGACTGCAAGTCGTTAAATTCACATGAAAAGTTAATTATAATATATATAATATTATTTATATATAATATTTTATTTTTATTTAATAGAAAAATGTTTCATTTTATCAGTGAATAATATTATATTTCATACCCTAAGTTTCATGATTGTTACAATGATTTATTGAATGGAGTGTATGCACAATTAAAATTTCTTTATAATATCAGGGATTCAGACTTTATAATGTGTTTGTCTTAAATATATCACAGTAGCATTGTAGGCTATTTGAATTTCCACTTTCATGTTCCGGCTCAAAAATGATGTTCTATTTTATTTGTTACCAAGTAATAGAATACTTTAAAATATTACAAAATTTTGGAACAAAATATGGTATTTGAATAAAAATAGTAGGCTATTTGAATTTTCACTTCCAAATCCCAGCTCAAAATTTACAAGTACTGTTCTATTTTAATTTAATACCAAATAAATAATTTAAAGAAGCGTTGACCGACAGTTAGTAGTAAAATAATATGAGGGTACTCACACAGCAATGAATAATCATAATACATGGTACTATTCAATTAATTTCCATAAAATATCACAGAAATTTGAAAAATGACTTGCTAGCTCATCAATTATTTTAAAAAATTAGTAACTTATCAAATTCCATACCAGGTATCATCTAAAGTTTAATTTCATTCAAGAATTTTCGCTTCCAAGTCCCAGCTCAAATTTACAAGTACGGTTCTATTTTATTTGAATACCAAATAAATAATTTAAAAAGGGTTGCCGACAGATAGGATTAGAATTATTGGAAAAATATGAGTTCACTTATATAGCAATGAATAATCATGGTACATGGTACTATTCAATTGATTTCAATAAAATATTACAAAAACTTGAAAAAATAACTTGTTTGCCTTTCAATTATTTTGAAGAATAGCATATTAAATTCCATACCATAAATTTTCATTTCATTCAAGAATTTTAAAAGATTCAACTAAACAGGCTATAGTTAGATTTTCACTTCGGTCACTTCAATTTTGTAATAATTATAAATGTGAGAAAGTCTTCGAAGGATGTGATCAGCACTTGGTAATATATATAATTTAATTAATTAAATAAAGTTAATTGTAAGTGTAATTAGAATACTCACAGCGTAATAGAAAAGAGCAATGAATCGCCTAGTCTAGTTGATGTTTAACAAATTACTGACTATCCTTAAGGATGAGTCAACTCTTTTCAATCGGAGATAATGACCGCGAAATGCCACCAGCTTCAAGGTAGGCCGACCTAGTCCTGTTCGCTGCTCCGATTGGCTACACCTTCAATTGCAAACACCAGATTATGTATGTGCTATCGATGTACAACAGCTGATCATAGGGTGTGTCCAAATACACCCACAACTAATCAGGCTCAAGTTGTCATTTCAATTACCCAATTTTGGCGTACAATTACTTACAAGAATTGCATTTTAACCCCCCACCACATCTCACCACTCGATCTACTCCTATTCACACTTCAATTTCCAGTCACAGTTGAAATTTACATCTATTCGATAGAATGACCTTGATAATGATCAAAGCCAAGTTCAATTGAAAAAAAAACTATATTTTTGTATTCATAACAAATCTAATTTAAGCCGTTTGGGTACACCCCGTTGTTTAATATTGTATAAAATGTGTATATTGCATAATTTTGTAATATTAAACAGATAAATAGATATATATATTTATAGATATTAGTCTTGAATTTCTCTATCCATAACGATCTGCGTTGTTGATATTAACTTTTTATGGTAAATTTAACCACAGTCAATTGGATTGCAAGTCGTTAAATTAACCATAAAAAGTTTAGATATTAAAGTTTTAAAATTCTTATGATGAGACTTGATGTCAACACAACCACTTTGGCAACCGCAGTTGTATGAACGGAGAGCGTTTTCGGAGATCTTTTGGGGGAAGCCGAGTGCCGCAGCAGGTATCTGTTCAATCAGAGATAAGCTACGAAACCCCTGTGCACTCTTGGTAAAGGTGACCTATTGGATTGGCCAGCCAAAAAGACCCTGTTATTTGGTGTATAATCACTTCCCGGTGTTTCGATCAGAACCCACCTAAAACTGTAGGTCTAACTCATCAATCACCATCATCAAATTCATTACCCACATACGTATCAGACCTGTGGGCTTCATCCTCCAAAAAAATTCTGATAAGATTCTGAATGGCTGCTTCTCCTGCGGTCACTGGTTCGATTCCCGTTCGCCCTGCATATGTTGTCATAATTCACCTCATTACCTACGCACAAGACTCCAATCAGAGCATCGTTCGGAAAACCCATTCCCGCCTTCTTTTTAGTATAGGCTAAGTCTACAAAAGTACAAAAGAATGTTACACAACGTATGCGTCCCAGGTTGCCAGGTTTCACTATTTCACATATTTTTACGAAAATTTTTATTTTTTATATTTATATCTTGTGAATGATTGATCCTACATTCATACTTCAAAATCCCTTTAGATGGTTTCTGATAGTCTTAAGAATTAGATACAGTACTCCAGAAAGAAATCTTAGGTAAATATTACAAATAAATTCAGTATTATAAAAAGTATTTAAATATATATTTAAAAATTTGAATGTTATACCAATTTTTGGCATGCATGAACATTTCAAGCAGCTCAGCCTTAAAAACCACTGGAGATAAAAAGGTAAACATTGTATAAACTTGTCAAAACCTCACATTTTTTTAAAAGATGGAACTCTGGACACATACGGCCTAGAAGGATGAATAAAAAATAAACTAGTATTATTCTCTTGTAAAATTAATGCACCAAAATAGGCGAGAATGTTTTATTCGTATGACGCTTATTACTTTAACTTTCTTTGTAGTGGCGAAGGTGTTATTGTGGAAGATAACCATGATGAATATAAGACGACACAACCACATGTATTAAAAATAATGAGAAACTAGTTTCGGTTGTTATACCATTATCAATCTCAAGCAAACTATGTTTTTACGCTTATTTTGGATGTAAATAAGGAAACGCTGAAAAAAGGACAGGAATATCGGTGTTTTTGTGTCTGTAATACGCACTAGGTCTTTTTTTATTTCAATCACCAAATACTCTATAAACAAGTTAGTTCGAAGTTACTGACAATTGAACAAACTGACAAATTTACTTAAACAGAATTTATTAATTTCGAATTCCTTTAATTGCTATCAGTTTATACTGGAGACTTCCGCAATGGCAGATATTGACAACAGTATTTAATAGCTGATGGAAATCGATGAATGCTACTGTACAAAAATATCAGTCACCACCGGGAATCGAACCACGGACCTCCCAATTGCCGGTCGGGCGCCTTTGGGAGGGCAATTGGGAGGTCCGTGGTTCGATTCCCGGTGGTGACTGATATTTTTGTACAGTAGCATTCATCGATTTCCATCAGCTATTAAATACTGTTGTCAATATCCGCCATTGCGGAAGTCTTCAGTATAAACTGATAGCAATTAATAAATTCACTCTATAAACATCGCGCTAAAAATTCGCTAGGTTACTAATTACTTCCCGCAATTTCTTCCCTATGAGTAGACTAACTACTCAATCATTTTGCAAACTTTTGTTGAACTGTATATGCTTCATTTTCATACCAAAATTTATTGAATCTATAATTTTAATGAATCATAACAATTTTTTATAACATGAATATACAAAAATAAACCTCCTTTTTTCATCACTTCTCTCGGAAACACCCATTTTTTTCAAAGCATTTATATTTAGTTCAATTTTCTAGTAAAATTTCTAGAAGTTTGTTGTATTTGATCACAAATATATTATTTACGGTACTCATCATTAGTCGCCAAATATCTCATTCAGCATTGAGTTTAGTATTAATTTAGTATTTATTTCCCTTTCAAAAAATACAGTAGCAAACATAATTTGTATAAAAGTTTGAAAATTAAACTGATCAGTGCGTGCAGCCAATACTTGTATGCATGTATTTATGCTTCAAATCTAGCTGGTTTTTTTTCAGTTTAATTACAATTCACCCCAATTTCAAAATGTTATCTTCCAATGCGAATTGTAAATTAATTTATCTCAAATGAAACTATTGTTCCACTCGCATTATTCAATTAATAACTCTATTTGGAATAGAGCTCATCAATTATTAGCATTTGTGTTTATCCTTGATGGTGATTTGACATGCTAGCAGAGCTGAACCTGTTGTGTAGTACTGCGTTTGATCTTGACCTTAATCTACTGGCAGCCAAGCAGCAAGACGCAGTCTAGAAGCCATCCTTCAATGCAATGCAACCGTGGCATCTTCACTGCCACTAATGGCTCTATTACTAATGCTGCTTCCGGCTCCTTTTTTCAATCAAACTTATGTAATCACACAAAAATAATAGCCGTCTGTAATTATTGCTGAGTTTTTATTCACTTGGAATCAATCAATCATTGAACTTTAATTTTTAAGGCTGTGCGCAGGATTTTCGAAATAAATTAATAAAGGATTGTCGGTCAAATTTCTTCTGTTGTATGTCATTAAGGTACAGTATTGAAATGTTATCAATTGCTGGGAGAAAAAATGCCATCAATTATTTTGTGAAATATGCTTCAAACCAATTCAGTTGAAATTCAAATTAACTTTGATTTTTGAATTGGGTTTTAGAGGTTATTTCTTGGGTTTTCGGGGCAATTGATCTTACCTACGAGTTTTTTCATACTTTTGATAATTTTTTACCAGTAAGACACCTTGGGGAACAATATAAAAAACTTTGGTTTGTGACAAAATTGAGTAAACAAGTCCACAGCCTCAGATTAGCTAAGAAATGATAGATAGACATAACCTTTGAATTAGTCGCACCCTTATGGAAATTTAAAGAATTAACAGATTATGCAGGAACGTTCATGTTTTCATCAACAGAAGACATATTAAGGAATTACTTCATCTTTTCTGATTCTTTTAAAAAAAGAATACTGAAATATTCCCCACTTTATTTTGACGATATAACTTGTTAAAGTTCTTCTTGGTATTGTTGATATTATGGTCTGTTGCACCTTCACATTCGTTGTAAATTTGTCACAATAAATAAAATAAATATCCATAATGATAAAACTGATGTCACAACCACTTCACACGAGAAGCTATAGTTTCGTCGTCAAAAAAAATAATTTGCTGAAATATCCAAAGTTTAGAGAGCTAATCCCAATAGTGAATGGAAGTATGTCTGAAAGGAAGATTTTCAACATGTTCAAACTCAATATAGGTGGAAAGGAGCAATTCTAGGAGTTAAGTATATTCAATCAGGAAGCACTTCGATTTGCTACCGTACTAAAAGGAGTTTAATGATCCATGAGTTTCAACACTTCACTTTCGAGCATTATTAAATAAATAATCCCTATTATACTTTGACGATATAACTTGAAGTTCTTCTTAATATTATGGTAGATATCCATAATGAATGTCACTGAATAAATAATGAATAAACTGAAAGCCGCGAGCCGTAGCAGGTATCTGTTCAATCAGAGAGATAAGCTGCGTTCTCGTAGGTCCTGTTCGTAACGGTGACCGATTAGATTGGCCAGCAAAAGAAACTGTTCTCTGCTGTAAAATCACTTCCCGGTGGTTCGGAACCCACCTAAAACTGTAGGTCCAACTCATCAAGCACCATCATCCAACTCATTACCCACGCACAGGTCTCAGACCTGTGGGCTTCATCCTCCAATAATTAATAAAGTGGTTGACTCTGTGTCTGTTAATAATTAATGAAGTGGTTGTGACATCAGTATCATTCATTACTGTTCGCTGCCGCCGTCTAATAAAATAATTATTGATGCAAACTCATCATTCAGTAGTAGATTTCACTTCATTCGCTGTCAATTAAATTTGAAAATTAATTTTGTTTTTAATGAATTCAAGTCCGAATAATTCTCAACTGATGAGAAGTGTCCTCCGTGTGATAAGACGACATTACCGTCATGAAAACAAATAGATAAAAAAAGATATCAGCAGCAACGTAATAGGGAAGTGATAGCAGAGTGCCGTAGCAGGTATCTGTTCAGAGATAAGCTAAGAAACTCCTGGGTCATCTTTGTAAAGGTTACCGATTGGATTGGCCAGCAAAAAAGACTCTGTTCTCTGTTGTAAAATCACTTCCCGGTGGTTCGGAACCTACCTAAAACTGCAGGTCCAACTCATCAATCACCATCATCCAATTCATTACCCACACAAAGGTCTCAGACCTATGCGGGGATTCATCCTCCGAAAAAAATAGTATTCAAGCCTTTTCACTAGTATGTTAAGGCTTGTTATACAGCAATGTTTTAATAGCATCACTTTGTAAAAAAGGCTTCCTCAACTCAAAGAGGACACTTGAAACCCATTTTGAGCGATTGCTTCAAAGTCTCACTTGAGCTAAGGAAGCCTCAAGGTAAGTTAGGTTGATGATGTTGATAAAATCTTTTCATAGGATCAACATGCTAATCACATTTTACCTCGTATCTTAAAAAATGTTCGACAAAAGTTGAGCCCTAACAGATGAGATGTAATTGGCAATATGGGTATTTGTAGATCTTACCACTTCTAGAGCATACTACATTGTAAAAGGTATTAATTTTAACAAAAACTTTTAAAAAACACTTTCAAGTGGTAATGAACTCACGTTATGGCGTGACGGCCGTTTCACTCTGTTGTCAAAAGCATCGTCAGATGACCCATAGTACACTGATTTAAGGCATGAGTTTGAGGGTTATGGATGTTGGAAGGGTTCAAACATCCATAACAATAATTATTGAAATGTAACAATATTTTTTAAAAACCAGAAAGAGAAAAAATACAATACTATCAAATAAGATCAAATAACGGTATTAGAAAAGACGAAATTGAGCCATAATGGTCCTTCCAGGGTTATAGGCATGGGTTTTGAGGGTGAAGCTTCACCCTTCCAACAGCAATAACCCTCAAACTCTTGACAAGAGTGAAACGGCCGTAACGCCATAACGTGAGTTAGTTTCCACTTGTATTTTTTCAAAGTTTTTAATATATATTAGTGGAAACAAGATGGATCTTCAACATCGTATTAATTTTACTTCAGGCGACTAAGCATAAAATCACATATCAAAGATAAAATAATATGTAGCTCTAAAAGATGCAACTAGAATCACTGCTTAAAATAAGCGTACGCTTATAATGAAACTCATTAAAACTTCATCTGATTCAAAATTATCACCAATTGAAATGCTAATGTTTGATGAGCCAAGTAACTATAAAACTTCAAAAAAAATTATAATAATTAACTATAAAACTCGACTGTAAGAGCTAAATTTCCATCGAACAGTATATTGATTAGTTAAATGAATAAAACTCCAGTTAGTGTGCCTAGGCACTTCATGATTAACGCTTATGACAAAAGGGTTTGAACTAAAAACACAGTTACTGTGGTCAGATTTTAATATCACAGCCAATTAGGAGGTGAGTTAGTTGTCGTTGTGAGTGACAGCCAGTACGGGGCGATGGTTTTTGAACAAATAGTCTGCAAACTCAGAATAAGGAGTCTTCTTGAGAACAGATTCCTTCCACAAGTCTGGAGTCAGATAGGCGTAAGTCTTAGCAATGGCTGCGTAAGTGGCTTTGGCTGAAATGTTCAAATAAACTCGATTAGTTTGTGTGAGAGATATTTTAGTAATGCAAGGGCTACTTCAACTCTACACCTAATACATAATATACAAACTAAGTTATCTTAAACATAGATTACATTGTGCGAGTTTACTCGCTACTAGCCGTTACTTTAAAAGTTGGCGGGTCAGACAGTGATTCTGTGCACATCCCTCTCACTCAGTTGCCAACTAATCTAGTAGTACAGTAGCCCGGATTTTAACTTTTGTTGTAAAATGTAGAATAGATAGTCTACAAGTTGAACAGTAAACACGATTACACTGGGTGATTTTACAATAAACAATCAGATTATAAATTCACCGGCGAGTAGCTTGAAAACTAGTTTAATGTAATCATTCAATGTTTTATGGTACTTGCACTGTGGAGTTTTGATACTAGGAGCAAGTTTGATACTAGAAAACACAGTGAACACGTTTGATAAACGAGGCTTCAAATACTTATCACTCGTAGCTCCACTGTGTCTAAACATCAGCATGTTTGATTTCGCAGCTGTGCTCTTAGCTTTTATATTGAAGCTCCAATGTGCAATCACATGAGTACAGTTATGGAAAGGTCATGCAGAATGTATCATATTCATTCCAATCGTCAATTGTAATTTAGCTTTTCATTAAAAAACAATGCAACTTTAAACGTAAAATGAACAACAAAAACTGGAAGAACACTGTTCTCAATAAAATAAAATTCCAATAATCAAAGCTGTATGCATTTCGGTCTGAATTTAGTATTATAACTCTGCTTCAGTTGGTAGTGCATGTAAAAAATAATCACAGATATCATAAATGATGTGGTTTATTACTTTCATCATTAGCAGAGGTGTGGCTGAAACTGAAAGAAGGGATACAGACTTTTAATCACAAATTGATTTTCATCGTTATTAGATTGAATCTTTGCTTTTATATTCGCATCAACTATTTGACATAACATTTTTTAGTATGAGATTAGCCTGGCAAGTTTTTAATAAATAAACTTTTATAATTGTTGTTATATATATGAGTATGGGTAATATGGAGTAATGTAAATTATTGGCAATAATAATGAAATTATTAATCGATAAATTAACATGTATACAAGGAATCTGTTCTCAATAAAATAAAATTCCAAAATATTATTTTAAAACATTTAACAAAGTACTATGCATTTCAGTCAAGAATTACTACTCTGCTTCAGTTGGTAGTGCATGTGAAAAAATAATCACAGATGATCATCAATGGTGTGGTATATTATTTTCATCATAAGCAGAAAGCGACTGAAATTGAAATACCATCGATCTATCAAGTGTAAACTAACAAGCAGACACCAAATTTATTTCTAACATTGACCGTCTGGGATCTTGGTTTCTTAGTATAGTATGAATCGTGGTTAGGTATATAATAATAATAATAATAAGCAGCGTATGGTTTTAATGGTGGAGAGACCCTTACGGGTTGTTCCACCTCGCCGTTTGAACCATGTTACGGGGAACATGGTGGACCTACTATTTTAGGTGGGTTTCGAACCGTAGTAAGTGATAATAAAGCATGTAACATCAAGTCATTGAAGCACGGTCACCCATCCAAGCGCAGTCTTGAGCGGTAGTGACTCAACATCACGATCACTTGAACACCACGCTCACCGCGTGGTATATATCTATATGCCTTGATATAAATTTAAATCAGAGTTTCAGACCTGACAAAACGGAAACACTACAAACAATAGAGCGCTCTCTATTGATCTAAACTCTAGGCTTATTCGTTCAGATTGGTATTGCTCTAGTCTTCACGAGCCTACTCTTGTAGCAATTGTCTAGTCCTCTAGTTGGTCCTGAGAGAGCGCTGTACGCAAAGTCTCAGTTTATATGAGACTCAAAGCTATCTGTGATAGATAAGTAGTACCAATAGTTTGTAATGCTAGTTTGATAAATTAAATTTACAATTACTTTCTATAAGAATACATTATGTCTTAATAGAAGTGGCAATGATTAAAGCCAATCAATAAATTAGACTTTCAGGACGAGGATTGCCTGGATTGCCTTAGTGATTCAAGTAATCAAGGAATGTGTACATCTAAAATTTTGCACTCTGTCTCAGTTGGTAGTGCATGTGATGAAATAATCACAAAAATCATAAAAATGTGGTGTATTATTTTCATCATTGACAGAAGTGCAAGGGCTCAGAAATTTCTTTAGTTTATTCCAATGAGACGTTTACTTTTTGATGCATGAATTTCCTTTCCAAGTTGCAAACGTTTTGAATGGTTCCTCTTCAGTTCCCTTACAAAATGTTTGTCTAAACGGCGTCTGAGAACTTATTTATGAACGTTCTTTCGGTGTCTTTTGACTCGAGGTATTCTTGAAATACATTTAGGATAGAGCCATTTGAAGAGAGTGTCTGGAGACAAGATATACTGAAGGAACGTTCATAAATACGGCACATATTCTCTTGTCTGGAGACAAGATATACTGAAGGAACGTTCATAAATACGGCACATATTCTCAACAGGGAGATTTAATTGTGCTGTGCCTTATATAAGTGGATTATGGTAAACCTTTTTCTTTGGAAATATTACGAAAAAGTAAGAGGAGTCAATATATTATTCTCTTTAAAATTCAATTTTATTTGTAAAAATTTTAATACTATCCAGTTAGAATATCCATTCTGCTTCAGTTGGTGATGCATGTAAAGAATGAATCACAGATTTTCATTAATTTGTGGTATATTAATTGTCATCATAAGCAGACAGGCATTGAATTAGAAATGTTTTTACAGAATAATGGAAAAGAATTCCTTTTAAATTTAAACATCGTAGTGCAAACTTTCGAGACCTACGTAAGCCTCGAGGAAAGCACTGTCACATCCACTTGCCACATTAGTGTATTCTACCAATTGTGTGCCAATTTGAGTTTTGAAAGGTTACTGCTAAATTTGAGTGTTTAAAAAACAACTAGACTATTAGCTTGTCTACAATTATTATAGTATTCAATTATCGTCTACGAACCAAAGTTTCCAAGAGTTCCAGTTGAACCACGAGCTGAGGTGTAGCAATCTTCAATACCAGCCATCTGTAGCAGTTTCTTGGGAACAGGGGCTCCGACAATACCAGTTCCTCTGGGCGCTGGGATCAAACGCACTTGTACTGAGCCGCATTTACCAGTCACCTTTTACAAAAAAAAAGCATTACAGAAATTAAAGCACACAAAAATATTAAAGTATAGTATTGTTTCATATAATACAATGCTTAATTGCACAATAGGGCACCCAATACTCGAGGATAATCACCATGCTCTGGAATGGCGTGACAGATTGGATAAGCGTAAATACCACCATTCCACAGCATGTGTTCGATTTTGCGATGGTGCCATTGTTCACTTTCACTACAATTGCAATGTAGAAAACTGGAACTCTTTAAATAAGAAGCTATATGACTACTATAGGTAAAGAACGGAAATTATCAATTCATTACACAAAGACGACATACTTCAACAATATTCAAGTATACTGAATTTCAAAGTAAAAAAAAGAATCCCCACAATATGTTAAGGAGAACTGTGATTTTCACTTTAGTTCGAGAAAAGTTCAAATTGCAATCATAACAACAAATGTCAAATTACAATTAAAATACAGTACATCAGAAATATTTTGTCATAACTACTGTAAAATATGTCACATCTAGATCAATGCGACGACCGACCGGTCCGGATAAGGAAAACTCCGGATGTCACTGGGCTATTTAAAAATAGCTGTAAAAGGCCTGAAATAGCTAACGTTTGTCTAGTTAAGCTTTCATAGCCTATGTAATAGTATATTTCGCACCTAGGGCCGAAAATGTGTGTTTGCCGGCTCGAGATCGCGGTTTTCAAGTTCGAGACGAAGTCGAGAACTTGAAGCGTTTGAGAGCCGGCAAAACATTTTTGCCCGTGTTGCGAACGCTGTTTTTCGCCACACCACAAAAAAAAACAAAACAACAATGTTAAGTTGGAAATTTTGAAAGCGAAATTTTAAGGCTATGGTACTTGCAAGAATACAAGGAACGGCTATCACCTCTTTATCCAACCTACAGCGCTCTGGGTGGGCATTTTGTCAACTACTACAACTGTACGCCAAAAGGTTAGTTGGTTAGGTTTTTTGTTGTTATTCCTGTTCCTGATTCAAAACCTGCATAAAAAACCAAAAACCTAACCAACTAACCTTTCTATACCAACAGTAACCTTTACCAACAGTTGCAGTAGTAGACAAAATTCCTAAAAACAAAAAACCTAACCAACCAAGAGAGGTTAGCAACAGTTGTAGTAGTTCACAAAATTCCCACCCAGAGCTCTGTAGGTTGAGTAAAAAGGTTCTATTGTTTGATATCAAAACTACAAAATATTACATATTAAGTTATAAAAAGTGATCATTTTTGACATTTTAAATACTACGTACATATTAAATTATAAAAAATAAACATTTATTGATGGTTTAAATCTTTTTGTTTTACAAAAAAGTTGGAAGGATTCATTTTTACAATCATGACTGCTGTATCCAGACACGATCAGCTGTCATTCAAGGTCATTTTCTTTTCCGCCCTAGGGCGGTAAACGTTTACAGACCTCGACGGAAACCAAACACTTTCGGCCTCCATATGACGCACGAAAAACAGCTCATTACGTCCTAGTGTGGCGAAAAGTTTTTATCGTTTTAGACATACATCAGGATTAAATTATAGTAATGTGTTTACTGTAGATACCTGGTACACACTTATCTGCACAATTCGCTACAAATCTTACGACTTCCTTATCAAAAATTGAGAATTTGTTCAGTGTATGTTCGTATGTGGGGAGGTTCAGATGTAAAAAGTATGACCATGAATAGTATTACCACATTAATTCATTATTATTTGAAATTGAAGAGCCGCTTATCTGAATGTGAGCGACATTTTTAACGCTTAGTATTTGCAGATTATGTAACAGGTGGAAAGTTAAAAGCAAGATAAGCGCCAGCGTCCATTAAAATAAAATATTCACTTTCTATCAGTAGCACGATTATTATCAAAAAATGGTTACCAAATAACTAAGACAGTATAAAACACACAGTCAAAGTATCTTTGGCTTCCTTCAGATGACGCGCATGTGCTTCTATATCATCATCAGAAAGTGAGTAAACAGCTCTAAATATTAACCTTCAATAATAAAAAAAAAAACAAAAATTATCCATTAACAAAATAGTTCAAAATTTGTTCACACCCCTCGACCCATTTTCTACTGAAATTTAGATTTCCGCCCCTACCTTCAATGGGGGTTATTTAAAAAAAAAAATGGAATGGAAGTCTGGGGTTTTTAACCTTTACCTGATTAGAAGAGTTCCCCAATTATCTCAATATTTTTCAATTTTCTCAACCACCCTAAAAAGACGGGGAGGGGGCATTTTAAAAAACTTTATACATAAATCGCTCAGCCTAGGAATAAGTAACATTTATGCAAATTTTTATGACAATCGAAGAAACGTTTGGCCGTAATCGTGTAACATACATACAGACGAAATGCCGAACGGTCGCGTTAAAACTGAGACCTCACTACGTTCGGTTCAATTATCATTTTAATAAGTTACTTTCTATCAGTAGCACAATTATTATCAAAGAATGTTAGCCAAATAACAATAACCATATAAAACATACAGTCAAAGTATCTTTGGCTTCCTTCAGATGACGCGCATGTGCTTTTATATCATCATCAGAAAGTTAGTAGAAGCAGTTTTATTTTTTAAATTACTGTAAGCTATATTTCAATGTAGTAACAATGTAGCGTCAGCCAGTTCTTGGAAGATAAAGATCACATCTTTCTACAGTACACACTACACAGTTGCCAAATCACTGTACTATTACATTTTTTATCAAATCAGTGCTTTTATAAGCACCACTTTATAGCAAAAATCATCTTGACATGAAAACTCCTAGAAATCGAATTTGGCTCAGACAGTTTCAGCCATCATCAAATATCTGGTGGAAACCGCAAAAGTTTGTGAACAATAATTTCATCACTGCCAAATTACCAATCATCAACAAGTAGGCCTAAAATGTTCAATATTCGTTAATAATGTTTTCTAGTCCAAAATCATATACACAGGTGAAAAGAGCTCAACAGTTATTTGATACACAGAAAATTACCGCCAGCAAATGAATGTAATAAAATTCCTAGCTAAATAGTGTAATAGCCTACAATAAAGGTTTATTTCATGTTGAATAGGATCAATGTTTCCTTTTCGTTCTATGGATGGTAGTGTGAGAATACAAGTTTAATTTTGTTACTGAAGTTTAGGAAATTTATATTTCGGCTCAGACAGTTTCAGCCATCATCAAATATCTGGTGGAAACCGCAAAAGTTTAAGAACAAAAATTTCATCACTGCCAAATACAGGTAGGCTACACGTCATATTTTATGACGTTACATCAACAATAATGAATCAAAACATTTTATTCATGGTCTTTATTGTATACTGTGCATTCTCAGTTCTAGTCTGTCTAGGAGATCTCAGTTCTCCTAGACATATTAAAACAATTCAGCTTATTAATTCCCTCTACAAAAAAGAAAATCTAGTTAGATTTCAACACGTACCATCAGTTGGTTCAAAACAATTGCATTCCTTACCCACTTCAAGTGATTCAATAGTATTTTTCATCAACAGCTCGAATGAAAATATTATCAATTTAATATCTGTCGTTTTTAAAAGAGTTCAAGTGATCTGAATATTGTATATCAAATATTGAATATTGTCTTTACCGGTTTGGCTCAGACAGTTTCAGCCATCATAATTATAGTTATAATTCTGGTGAAAACCGCAAAAGTTTGAACAAAAAACATTCATCATGGCCAATTTTTTTTTCAATAAAAGTAGCGATTTCAGAAGCAATGGTCTGTACAATAACTATAACCATTAGAGAAATGGAAAAACAATTCCGTTTAATCAGAGATAATCGACTAATGTTTGGAAACAAGAACAATACAAGTGAACAGTAAAAAGGGAAAGGAAACCTCAAGTAAAATATTTGGCTCAGACAGTTTAAACCATCATTAAATAATTCTGGTGGAAACCGCAAAAGTTTTTAAACCAGTATGTTCATCATTACCAAATCTCAAGGTTTCCAAACCATTAATAAACTTTGAAAATATCTTACTTAGTTTGTACTCTATACTTTGCTCTGGTATATCATTTAAACAATTATTTTTCTACTTTAATTGAAAAAAAATTTAGTATTACGTTTCCTAAAGCTCTGCTTCACTAGCTATTCTGCTGTTTCAATATAATCATGTGAAATAAGCCAAAATTTCTGCAAAACAGAGGCGTAATGTGTAATTTGGGATCATTATAAATAAATTTATTAAAGAGATCGTTCCTCTGTCACCGGCTACGCCCATGGGAGGAACATTTTTCAATAATAATATTATGTAATTCAATTCATGCTTTTTAATAAAAGATAAAGTCAATTTCATTTTCAATATTAATAAGTAGACAAAACTATATGTTCATATTTTTTATAAATTTAAAAAACTTTCACGAGCAAGAGCATTCGTGTTCATTCTCAACTAAAACATACTTATTGGTGGCATCGGATGGAAACATTAATTCTAATAAATATCATTTCAACCTCAGCTGTAAAACATTGTATTAAACATTTCCAAAACAAAGAAGTATCGCAAATTTGAATTGGTTCAACAATAAAATTAACAAATCCGTGACCACCTACATAAATTAGCCCATCAATTCGATAATCAAATACTCAATAGCAGCGATTTGAAGCTGTCACTTACCTTGCAGGGGACAGTGTGGGGCTTTCCAATGTTGTTTCCCCAGTAGCCTCTTCTGACGGGAACGACAGACAACTTAGCCAAAATAATGGCTCCTCTGATAGCAGTGGCAACTTCCTTGCTGCATTTCACTCCAAGCCCAATGTGGCCATTCTGATCTCCAATTGCTGAAAAAAACGAAAAATTACACATTTTCAAGTTTAAACTGCTATGGCAGAAGCTTACTAGTACTCGTTGACAATTTTAGAAGTTGCTACAAAATTTGAATAGACAGCTAATTTCATGACATTCACAGTATCTAGCAAGATATTGCAAAAATCTACTGATGAGGTGAAAAATCACAACAATATACACAATACAATACAAAATGAACTGTAAAAACGTGAATGGTAACCTCAGTAAAATGTTTAGCTCAGACAGTTCAAACCATCATTAAATAATTCTGGTGGAAACCGCAAAAGTTTTAAAACCAATATTTCATCATAGCCAAAACATCATTTATCATTGTTATCAAGAACTTCACTTTACATATTACAGAAATAGGGGTTAGATGCAACGTCATGTCGTTCTTTTCCAAGCCGGGCACACATACTTGTGTAAGTCCTGACCTTCTTTCGACATAGGTTAAGGTTCAAGTGTATTATGAAATAATGAAGTAGTGTGTAACAGACTTAAAAACTATGAAATAGCATACAGTTTAGAATTTCCTTTTTAGTAAATTCAAAAACCGATTAATGTTAACTATGGATCAACTCATTCTTGGCCATTGTATAAATTTGCCTCGCGCACATGGCTTTACTAAAACTACAACTCTAATCTGTGAGATATTCTCACATACACTTTCATAATGGAGAATGGCTAGCTTCATGTAGAGCCGATTACTCAGTGATACAAGAGATGCGTATTGGGATCATCAGGATTGTGTTGTTTCTGCGCACTGTCAAGAATGAGTTGACAGATGATTAATGAAATAGTTGATACGTTGTGAAAGAATATTATGCAGTTGCTGTACTAACCAACAAAAGCCTTGAAACGAGTTCTCTGACCAGCACGCGTCTGCTTCTGTACAGGCATGATCTTCAGCACTTCATCTTTCAGCGATGAACCGATAAACTGGTCAATGATCTCATACTCCTAGAACAACAGAAATTATTCAAATTTAAATGATAGATCATATTTTTATTAAAACTCACAATCATGTATGGAATCAGATCAGACAGGCCAGCGACAACTGACGACTTCCGCTGCAATATTGTCGATATACAGCCACGAATACTGCAAAAAGTGCTTAAAAAGTTGGGCCTCCCGGAACTCCCATTTAGACATATACTAAGAAGGCCTACAAGCGAGCCGCAGCAGCCATGTCTATTATAAAATAAATTGGCAGAAAAGCATCCCTCAAATGAAGTCAATGTCATTTCATTACTGTAATTTGTTTGGGCAGCCATCACCTGGTTGTGTGGGATTTCTACCTCACTAAAAAAACCCGTATTCTCAGTTTGTATCGGCGATTTGCACTACTTCAATCTGAGTTGCCATCCTCGCCTATTGCTGCTATTTACTCAGCTTTACATGAGAGATAAGTTGAGACATCCTTCCTCACGTTCAATCTGCAATAAACTTATTGCATATTGGAAGACAGCCAGCCCAGTCTCGTGACTGCAGCATTTCTGGGACAAAAGTGTCAGGTGTTACTGACCCATTTTTGAGCAACATCCGCTGGCCTGCAAAGCGGAAGTACTTGAAAAAAGTGTGCACTATATCATCCACCTCACCCTTACAGAAGAGGCACTCTGGAGAGCAGACTATCCCCACCCTGAAAAAGTATTCACGAAAGTAGCCGTTACCTGCAAGGAACTGTGTGAAGTAAAAATTGACTTCCATGTCACTTATGAGCAAGTCTATCTGCCTCTGGTCTCATTGCCCTTTCCCTGCTGCCATGACATAGTTGCGGGCAAGAGTAATTGCAACTTGTTCTCTGCCAACTTCTCTACTTCTATACAGGCAAAGGCTACAACTATTCGATTACTGGCTGAATCAATTGAAGACTAGTAAGTTGAGTACATGCATACCTTGATGGGCAATGAAAACAGGTAAATGTCTTCGAGACTGTGAATCTTGCCATCTCTGACGAGACGTCCCAGTTTGGTGACAGGCATCCACTCTTTTTCGGCTTCCTTGCCACGTCCGCGGCCACGCCCACGACCTCGCCCCCTGCCACGCATACCGCCACGCCCACCGGCGCCACCTCGACCTCCAAATCCTCCACGGAATCCACCACGACCGGCTGGAGCAGCATCCGCCATGTTTCTAAAATTTGAAAAAAATCAGTGTATTTAATTTCCAAGTTGTGTATGCTTGTAGAAAAAGCTTTACACGAATAATAGAGTACAAAGATCAATGCAGAACATTCGATAATAATCTTGAGATATCAATTCCTGAAAATCGGATTTGGCTCAGACAGTTTCAGCCATCATCAAATATCTGGTGGAAACCGCAAAAGTTTAAGAACAATAATTTCATCATAGCCAGTCAGAAAATTCAAGTAAGATTTTCAACATTGGGAACTTATACGGAGGCCAAGCGGAACAAGCTTCAACTAGCCTCTCTAGATCGTGAATTCCATGATAGCGAACTTAATAATTTAGAACTTCAATAATTTATAAATTTAATCTTCTGTACATTCCCTTTAAAGGGACGTCATGGTCTAGCGACGTTAGATTAAGCTTGTTCAGACAAAGCGCGCTGTAAAATAGTGGCCTCCGTATAATTCGTAGGTGCCCAACATTGTTTTTCAATTAAAAACCAATCCATAGGCAAGTGGTATCAACATGAAACCTTACAATTTCATGTTTATGCTTCAAAACATGATCAAATGTTCTGATGACTCATCTAATAAAAGAATTATACAACTCTCAATAATCGAACTTAATCAGAAGTAAAAATCGAATTTGACAAAAATTGAAAATTCATTAAATTAGCATACACTGGAATGTGTTTGTTATTTTAAAAAAACTAGCTACTTTCCACCTTGTAACTTAATTCAATAGTTGCAATATTCAACTTTCTAATCCCCCCCCCCCTTCTACAATGTCCAAGTATTTTATTTTAACAAATACGCAATGGCTCGAGAAACAGGATCTAAATCACAAATGTTCATACCCGCCAGGAGATTACAGTCTACTAAATCCATAATTCCTCATTGATTTTCAATCTTTCAAAGACAGCATACCAATAAATCTACTGGAGTAAATCCAGCTGTTGAAAACAGATGGTTATTCTTTAGGTTAGACGCGTGCTGCTTTCGTACTTTCAACATGAATTGACTTTTGGAAAGTAATTCTTGTTTCGGAAATAATTTACGCCTACTATTCCCTAATATCCGTATAAATAAGATTCTTGTCCTAGTGTGTAGTACTGTCACTGTCCCTTCAAACAAGTCAACACTTAGCAAATAATTGATACATTCAAATAAATCTAATCTAAATTCAAGTTTATTGCTAAGAAATCGACCAGATTACAATGGATGTCCCGCCACAGGATTGGTAACGTAACGCTTAGTGACTGTATATTGGACACAAAAATAAAATAATAAATACGTTACAATCTCTTTCTTTGCCAGTCATCCTGCGTCACGTCATCAAGCTGTCTACTCGATTTGAACGTTAATTCATTTCAAATCAAATGACTAATTCTATTTCGAAGTTAGCAGATTCATTATCGAACATTGTTACTAGAATAGAGAACATTACTGATTTCACTCCACAGAGCACGGCTTCAACTGGATTTATGAAGCATGACTATGCAACACAATTCCATCAAAAATGTTACAGCACATGACCATTCAACATCTGAGCATAAATCCCACTCAAATTATTGGAATTATTATAGTAAAATATAAATACATGAAATAGAAACAAAGTAATAAATTGAATTTATTCAAAGCATCACGTTAATCAGCTCCTAGACAAACGCCCCACGTGTAAATAGAAATCTCAAAAAAGCTAAATGCTAAGTTGAAATAGTTAATAAATTAATGTTAAATGACCTCTGAAATTGTAATGAATCGTTTATATTTGTTCAATAACTTTAAATTGTGAGAAAATAATATAAATATGAAAGAAAACATGCAGATGGAATTAATACGAACCTCTTTCTGTTGAACCGGAAACAGAAATGATCAAAATGGTGGATGTGGTCCTGGATGTGAGAGAACGATCGACGAAAAGTGACGTCTTGATTGAATAGCCATATCTAATTTATTGAACTGAAGTGCTTCCAAACCAGATTTTGAATAACTTTATGATATGGGTAAATTAAATCTGAAATTGATTAAAGTTAGGAGATTCAACAACTACGATTTCCAATTTTGAACTTTTTCATTCTAGAATTTGAAGTGGTCTTCTAGTTTTGTTAGGTTGGTATGAACATGCGCAAGATACAAAATGGATAGTTCATAATTTTTTATTATTTATCAATTATATTCCTGAAATATTGTACAAGCAATATTTAGAAAAATCCTTTAATTTTATGCAAGAAGTATCTTTAAGTTTCTCTGTCTGATGTCAGGAATGATAAAATGTATGGAATTGTCATACTAAAAGAAAAATAGCCAAATGAAACCATATCGGAAGGTGATAAATTCAATATGAGATTATACACAACCCTACACAACCTAGATGCATTGAACAATATTTGTTCAATTTTGTCAATTATTGACAAAAATGTGGATGAATATAAGATAAAACAAATTTCAAAACAAAAAAGAAACCTACTTCAATGATATGATACTAAAAAATTAGATATTCATGTATTACTAAAAGGTTTAAAATAAAGTACTACAAAATTTCCATAAACTTCTATAATATAACATCAAATTTCTTATAAACTTCATAATATACTATTTGGAGCTGACTTTAAAAGATGACTTATATTAAATTTGAAATACTCTCAGTTTAAAGTAAACACTTTATTTTAAACTTTTTTGTACCTACGTAAGTATTCAATTTTTGAGTACTGGTATCATTTCATTGAAGTCAGTTTCTTTTTCTGTTTTAAAATTTGTTTTATTTTAAGCATTTCAGTTGCATAATTATTATTAAACTTTGAAATCATGAGATAGAAGTTATAGCCTATATTATAAATTTTTTATCAAATTAGCAAATCAATATAAGATAAACTAAAGTAATATAAAGTAACTAAGAATCTATCTATAAGCACAGATGAAGAAATCTAAATGCCATAAGTAAAGTTAGGTTGCCTAAAATTCCTCAACTCTCTATTTAACGTAGAATATTATACTTGGGAAAATTATAATACCGAAAGGCGTTAGAAAAGCAAAACGGCCTTTAATTTGTCATTTTAATGCGCTGCCTTTCAGAATATACCTACACCGAAAAATTAATAACTTTGAAGAACATTGCTCAATTATTCTTTTGAAATTAACAATCTCAAAAACAATTTTCACTTCAACTCATGATTCCTACGAGTCAAAACAGGCCATTACAGGCTTGTTTCACACATTACCAGCAACCGATGTCGTTTACCCGACATAATTGAATTGCATCATATTATTTGAAAATCGGGTAGGTGTGAAGCGCTCCATATGATACTATGACTCTTATAATCGGCCTGATTAAAACGACACCGGTTATGTTTGAAACTATCCTATTCGAACAAAATTGAAATGAAGACATCGATGAATGCTCCTTTTTGTTTAATACTGGGCTAAGTACTGGGCCGATCCTTGCGAAACTTGGATGGGACCACCATAATCATTGAAAATGAACTTCACTAATGAATTCAACACTTATAATATATTATTTATTATAATATTATAACTTATAATAAATATTATTTATTTGTGTGATGGCCATTTTTAACCGACTTCCAAACAGGAGGTTCTCAATTCGACCAGTTTTTTTTATTTTATGTTTGTACATCAATTATTGGAACACTATTAAACCGATTTCGATAAAAAACAGTAAATGGAAAAGCATCATTCAGCGGTGGTTCCATCCAACTCTATATTAAAAGTAATAAGAACAATAAAATAATATTAAAGTTGACAATATCAATATTATTGATTTTAATAATATATCTATGAAGAGATCTTCTAATTAGCTTACTTTATTGGCAAAAACTGGAGGAGATACGGCTACCGTACAATGAAGCATATGTTAACTTTTCAAGTGAATTAAACGACTTGCAGTCAAATTTTATTAAAAATAAGTAGTATTTCACTTACTTTGTAGGCCAAACGTTTTCGAGTTGTTGAAATCCATCTTCAACAACTCGAAAACGTTTGGCCTACAAAGTAAGTGAAATACTACTTATTTTTAATAAAATTTGACTGCAAGTCGTTTAATTCACTTGAAAAGTTAATATTAACAACGCAGTTCGTCATGGAACAAGAAATCCAGGAAGCATATGTCATCAAACTTTTACATTTTCGCTATAGATATTAGAGAAATATAGAGAGATATATAGAGAAATTAGGGATATAATTAATGAGAACTCCAAACTGAATGTTTTCAATTGGAAAAATATATAATTATTGATTACAATACACACACCATTTGACAGAAATTGACTTTTATTGATCAACCAGCAATCAACTTTGAATTGGTTTTCAACTATGAAGTAAAATATTCAACCACTAATAAACGTTCAAATATTAGGCTTTCTGCATCGAATGACATAAACTTTGAAGGAGAAATTTTCGGATTAGTCGGAATGTTTCGAGTGATTTTTACTGATATTACAATGAGTAGGACTGATGATTATCAACATTATTAATGTGTAGCAAATATTGGGAAGTTTTTCAACTGTTTATTTTCACTTGTAGCTTGGGTAGGATTGGTCAACAGGGTAGATTGGTTTTAGAATGTTAAAAAATCGTATTTTGATTTAATCGTACCTGTATAAATATTATGGTATCATTCATATCAAATGTACGTATTCCAATAATCAGCGCAAACTGAAACGAAACGAGTAGACGCTTAGTAAATGGTGAGTGGTATTCATTCTAGTGTGTTTTACTTTACATAGGTGAAAAAATATATAAAAAAGGAAAACTTTTCGTCCTCTTGTCATATCAGAAGGCTTCCCCATGAGACAATAGTTTGAGCATAAATGTTACCTGAACACTCTATGCCTCCGCCTGCTTTAGATGCAAGATGGTATAGAAGTGGCCAGGTTAGCATTTGAGTCGGCATAACACACTGTATGTGACCAACGAGATAGCGAGTCTGCCGCGCATTCGAAAATTATCATGATAATGACATTATAATAATACATATAAAGCAATAGAAACTTGGATTAAGGAAAAATATTTCTTTTCTCTGGGAGCTGAATGGTGGTAACTTATTTTTGACTGTTTATGCCTTCTCTACTTCCTCTTGTTTTTTTGAGCGCGCTAATATTATTAAGTCTATTTTATTTGTGTACTGCCTTTCGAAAAGTATTTTTGTTTTTCTCTCAACATATTTTTTCTCTTTTGTTATTTGTACTATTCTGTACAGTGTAATAGAATGGGTTTGGTTCAAATTTGTTATTTAATTCTGTAAGTTGAAATTGTTATCTTGAATGTCATTTGAATCGGACTTTTTGCGACTCCCACCAGCGGTCAAAGTCTTTTCTTTTGCTGGTGGTGCCTGAACATAAATTTTAGTTTTTTTTTCTGGTTAGTTAGGCTACTTTTATTTCCTTTATGTTAATATGTTAATTTGTAACCATTAAATTATTTTGTTGTTAAGTTGTGGCAATAAAAAATTGAATTGAAAAAAAAAATGAATTAAAAAAATACTATAACTATAACTTTTAAATTAAATAAATTAATCTTGAAAATGAATCCTATTGATTACCACAAAATGAATCAGACGAGTATGGCTACTATTCATCAATTTTTTATTCTAAACTAGCTATTGTACCCGTCCTTTGTACGGATTATGTTTAGAAATAAGACTAAATTAATATGTTTCGGCTTTTTTGATAGCAACGATTATGAAGTTGTTAGCAGCTTAGTAAACAACTTAGAACGTAAACAATTCAGTGACAGTTATCAGAGAGAATATTTGAGAACAGCTGATTGATATATCATGATAAATTACATGATTTGTTCTTGTGGTAATAAAACTTAGAAGAAATGTATCCAAAATCGCACAATACTTGGTTTTTAAACGTTTATTATTCTGTTTAAAAAAAGTTAATTTCGTTTTTTATAGCTAAAGACATTGTCAAAAAGGTTTTCAATACTGATAAATAACTTTAATCCCGATCGATGCTCGCGTTTTTCAGGAGAAGGCCGCGTAAAATGCCTTCGGGACCGTGACAGACAGACAGAAATTATTGAGATAAGACTTGTTTCGGCTTCTTTAATGTATAAAACTTAAAAATAACCAAAAAATATATAATTCTGATAAATGTACAGACAAAACTCTAATTTTATTTATATAGATAGATAGACAAATGTGTCATCTCATTAGTCATATACAGCATTTTATGAGTCTTAAACATTATATGCAAAAAGACGATAAATTTTCAAGGACTGTGCGTTAAATAAAATGTGTGTTAATCCTACAAGTTGATAAAAAAATGACATCTTAAGACATCTTAAGAACATAATGCAGTTGTATAAAAAATAAGATATATTAATAAAAAATGTGAATTACAATTTAAATACAGAAAGCAGAGTGATTTCAGATAGTTTTGTGCTCATAAATTATAATAATATATATAAAATAAATACTATAATTATAACTTTTAAACAATGAAATAGCTAACAGTGATAAAATATGAAATCAACAACCACCATAATTCTGACTGAAAATGATACATCTAATAAATGAATAAATACACTAAAAATTTAAATTTACATTTTTTTTAAATTTACAATTAGAATTAAAAAAAAAACTATGCCAAAGGGCAGTGTTTTATAAAATATTATACATCTTCAGGGAATAGTGAACAAGCAAGGAGATACACTTTAATACCACTAATCAACATTGAATATGCTGTATGCAATAATTTGAAACATGAATATTTCGAATACAATCAGAAAAACAATATTTAATCTCAATTGAGATAAAAAGAGAGAGATAATTGCTTGCTTAAGCAGCTATATAAATTTGATGGTACGGTAGTTTGATTGTAATAATTCTCAATATTTTACTGTGCTAAGATAAGTTCAAAAAATCAATGAATTATTTTCTTTGAGTGAATATTCTTGAATATTGAGTTATAATAAAAATAAGACCAGTTCGAGCTGCAAATTCAAAGTTTTATAAATTGTGTTTCTCAATTTTATTTCATGTATCATGTAAAAGCACGCATTTTCAGAGAATTTTTACAAAGAATTTATTTTTATACAGGGTGTTTCGGAACTCTCTACCAATACTTCTAGGCAGTGTTTCTGGACCACTAACAAAAGTAAATATCGTAATAAAATTTTTCTAAAATCCCCAGTTACTCACACAGCCGCCATTTTGTTTTTTCACTCAGTATTTTTTTATTCGAATACCTGTGGATGTATAATTTTGAAATTCTGCTAACAGCTTAATAACAATGGAAACAATCTTAAAAAAAATAATCAAAACTTTCCGACATAAAAAAACAAAATGGCGGCCATTTAAAATCTTTGAACAGGATTAAATTAATAATGGCTACTGATATCAAAATTTGACTAGAATAAAACTTTTTAGATATTTTTATTGCAAATCCAACGATACCTCATTTTCTAAGATTGGCCAACAATTAACAGAGATATGCTACTTTTTAGGGTGTGCGGTGGTTGGAAGCGAACAACTGCAACCCGTTCTCAACCACCGCACACCCTAAAAAGTAGCATATCTCTGTTAATTGTTGGCCAATCTTAGAAAATGAGGTATCGTTGGATTTGCAATAAAAATATCTAAAAAGTTTTATTCTAGTCAAATTTTGATATCAGTAGCCACTATTAATTTAATCCTGTTCAAAGATTTTAAATGGCCGCCATTTTGTTTTTTTATGTCGGAAAGTTTTTATTAATTTTTTAAAGATTGTTTCCATTGTTATTAAGCTGTTAGCAGAATTTCAAAATTATACATCCAAAGGTATTCGAATAAAAAAATACTGAGTGAAAAAACAAAATGGCGGCTGTGTGAGTAACTGGGGATTTTAGAGAATTTTTATTACAATATTTACTTTTGCTAGTGGTCCAGAAACACTGCCTAGAGGTATTGGTAGAGAGTTCCGAAACACCCTGTATAAGATGAATAAATCGATACTGTATGCATAAATTTAAAATTTCACATTGGAATGAGCAGATAATAAATTACTGCATGTATAGTAACTGAAAAGGTAGAATTGCCACTTAGCTAGTATTCTAGTATTGGATTTATTGTTGCAAGGTTATTTACTACTATGGAACTTGCTTATTCACTACCCTTGAGTTTCAAAGAGCATAGAACATAAGAATTGAATAATAAGTCTGGCAGTGACAATAGTGAACTTCTTTGGTTTGCAGGAAAGGTAATTATCGCGCGTGGAATAAATTACAACTTTTTTTGAGCAAATCAGACTATTACCCGGAAAGCCAAAAATCAACTAACAATATTAATGTGAGACGACATTGATTAATTCACAATATCAATATAAACATAATAGATATATTACGAAGCATTATGGTGTTGAAAAAAATGTGATTCCAAACACATGTAATACATTTTTAAAGGGTAACATTGAAAATTCTGCTTGATAAAAAATTGAAAATAAGCATTCAATTGCTTATAAATTTAATTATTATAAATTTTATTCATTCTTACTCACACAATACCATAGAATAAGTGGCAGTGGTAAAATGAATGGGGGAATACATTTAATTAACTGAATGAATATGATTGAGTGATGATTAATCCTAAAGAAATACATGATTTTAAAATTGATTGTGTTTCTATATAATCCTAGGATGAACTCAATTATGATTTTTCTAATGGAATATTCTGTACGTCTAAAGATTAAAGTTCACAACAAACTGACAGATTTCTTTGAACAATCATGAAATGATAGGTTAATCGTATTGTAATAATATGATAAATATTTGAAAATACTAAGCACATTTCATTATATTAAATGCTTCTCTTCGAAAAGATCATTTCATTCTAAGATTCGAAGTATTGTATTATGAAAATAATACAATCCTGTAATTTGTAATAATTTATAAAAGCTCATTACGATTATTACAATCGTACGTTGAAATTGTAATAATACAATAATTAAGTTGTAATACAACAAAGAATATCCTGGAACAGAGTAGAAATAATGCACTATTCAGAAAGGATGAATGAAGGATCGCCAAAACACTTATTACATCAAACTATCTAAGCACTCTTAAATTACGATTATTTTCATATAAAATCGAGGCCAGAGTAAAAATTTATTTGGGTTATTATGATCACAGTTAATTGAAAAGCCAAGGAAACTTGTAGTCTCTGCTGTGCAGGGCGATACCTATTAAATATTAATATTGTTTTATACCTAATGACATACGAAAGGAATTCAAAGAACCATTTTAAATAAAAATTTAACCTAGTTTGAAAATCACTAAATCTACATTTTTCCTCGCACAAAAGAAACATAAAATATTATACACTTTTTTAAATCAGATCATTTTTATTTTAAATTAAGGCTGCTCAGTGCTTATTCACTAGGATTTTGTTCAACTTTTTTCCAAAGATTCTTAGGATAGCAATTTTATTAATTTAGCTACTGAAATGTTATTTATTGCCGAAAGTAAACGATTTTTCATGAATTATCTTTTGAAATACGTGTGCTTAAACTCGAAATTTTCCGTTTTTTGGAACAGGTAATCTCTTCTTTGAGTTTATAAGAGCTCTTGATTAGTTTTACAATAGAAACTCAAACATAACACAACATATTATAAATACGACATTTTTTTTTTGTTTCGGTTTGTCCATTTAGAGATCACGATTGTAGAGTATTAGAAGCACATTTCAATTCCTTATGGTTCTTCTTCTTTCCCAAGAGGCCTTCATCTGTTCAGAGAACCGCTGTCTTCGTTCCTCCGTCCACCTAGTTCGACATTATTATTATTATTATTTTATTAACTAATTAATCAATAGTTTAGTTTCTTTGTAATAGTTATTTTATTTTCAAAACTTATAACAAAGAAGTTTTTTATTGAAACATGTAATAAGTCATAATATCGCTTGTTTAGCTATTTTTTTTTAAAGAGTTTTAGGTTTTTAAACAAGTAGTCCGGTAAGACAGGTCATCTCCTCTATAGAAGCTTATAATATGTGGAATCTTAATAATTTTTTTAAATATCAAAATCACGAAAAAGAATAAATTTTAATACATAAAACTATTTTTTTTTTTTTATAATAATTATTATCTCATGTATAAAAGTTTATGTGCGAAATTTTGATTACTTTTTAACAATATTTAAGTTTAAAACTAAGGTTCAAGTTTATAATAGCTATGTTTCAGCTATCAATAAAAATAATTATCTCTTAAATTTAAAGGAAATTAGACATATTTTATAACAACTTACGGAGAATATGATCTGCTCTTAAAAAACGTAGAATTGTTGATTTAGGCGGCCAAATTTCATAAAATAATAATTGTTGAAAACATTTTTCGCAACACAACAAATGATAATAATTTAATAACTTCAAGTCACCGAATCAATAAACTGAAAAATAAAATTTATGGCCCGTGAGTCTAGCCTTAAAAACAAGCTGCACAGCAAGAGAATACATAGCATACCCAATATATAGCCAATAATGCATTATAGTTACATTTTATGATAAATTCACTTACATATACTTCACATTTACATTTGGTGTTACAAAACGTATTGTAATAGCAATACAGTTAAATTTAAATGTATTCATACACATGACGTACTATTTAATAGTACAAGTAAAAAATTCCTTTTTAATTATTTTCATCGTGTGATAATCAATCTTATTTTGAATATTACAGTATCTTATGAAAAAAATGACAACTCTAAAAATAACAATGATTTGTGTTCAAGACATACAGTGCCGAAAATTAATAACGATATAAGAAAAATATGATAAAGAAACTCGTACATACTGTGGTAAATGTAAAACTTATGAACATGATTGGATATCAAGTGTTGGGTGACTCAAACTAGATTTTGGATTACCGAATTGAATTTGATTTGAAAATTGATAGATTTTTTGAGCAAATACTAATATTTTTTAAATCCTCTATCCTCGAATCACAATAGTTATCACAAGAAAAACAAAAATTTTTTCTGGGTTAATTTGAAACATATTTCAAGGGCAAATTTATTACTACATATTCAAATAAAATAATTACTTAGTTTCAAATATTCAATAGTCATCATTTTTTCATAGAGGCTACAGTTGAACTAACGATGTAATTGTAAATAACTAATGATCTAACTGACTTACATTTCTGAGATCCAGTTTTTTAACCACTGAATATTCTCAGTATTCAATTAAGTTGGGTCCAGACTGATCATATTTCATATCAATAATAGGCCTACTTATATTTTGAGAATAACAAGCATAATTTCCAATTTTATTTCTTAGACTCATTGTTATTCAATAATTTTCAAATATTTAAATTTCATGAATTTGTAACAAAAAAAACTAATTATTGAAAAAATCTATAGACTTAAAATTGTAGCATTATAGAGAATTTTACAAAACTGTAAAAAACCTTAAGAAACAATTTTTGCATTCTATTGAAGTTATACTGTGATTATTTTTTCAGATTACCAGTTAGGTTTAAAATCCATTTCTATAATAAAGAATGAAGAGGTGTCAATAAGAATAAAACAGTGCATTAACACACTAAATACTAGTCCAGTGTCAGTTAATGATCAAAAAAGTCTGAATGGATAGTGTAATAAGTGAAAATAATTATTGAGAAAGGGAATACAGACACACATTACTCCAAAAGAGCTTGAGACAAATATGTTCAAGTTAAATACAATCAAAACTCTAGTTTCACTTCTACAGAAATATGCATTTAAGATGAGATATTCAGTCTTGAGAGAAAACTTGAAATAAGTTCTAGGGTGAAAGCAAAAAATCGATAACCGTAACCCGATAAGACTTCTTTGGTTGTAAAGTAGCTGAATACCTCCAAATGTTTAAAAACACTTTACAAATTCAGGCATCCAATTATCTAAGTAACTTTCTAGATAACAAACTGCTTTTTCCGAAAATTTCATACCAAATGTTTCAGGTATTAGAATAATTCCGGCATTTTAATATCGAGAATAATACAAAAATTTACAGTTAAATATTATATGATTATACAAAATAATATAACACTAAATAAGATAAGGGAGTAATATTACGCATTGTGCTAGCTCTTATATAAAACTAAATTATAATTTGATTTACAAGATCAAGTTTGAATATAAATAATAGCAAGGTAAGATATTTTAAGCGCTGTTAACAGTAAAATGTTTCAATATGTTCATCTATATTTTTTTAGAATAAACAAAAATTGATATAATAGATGAAAATAGTAATCAGGAATATTATAACAGACCATCGTTAAAATATTTGGCACATAAAACTTCGGAATTAGGACAGGTTTTATCGAATTATAAAAAAATAATTGTCTATTTCGATTACCTAAATCCAACCCTGGTTATTTTTGTGTGAAACCAATAAAAGTTGTGTACGTTGACGACAATATTTACTAGCTTAAAGCAATATTAATCAAATCTGGTTTAGTGTCTAAAAATGACCGGCTTAATAAATCAACATTGAATTTAAAAGGAATATAAGCAGGGTTAGTGGATATTTTTGTGTATAATATAAACTTTAGATTAAAAAACTTATTTAATAGATTGTAATATATAGAGATATACTTGTGTGCACCGTGAAATTAAAAGCCAATCAAATAACTAACTTCGGTACAAAAACTTTCTAGCTTTATAAAATTTTTAAACAAATCTCTTGGAAGAATTCAAATTTGCTTCATACAAAAAAAGTGATATTCAAAATAAATTTTACTAAATTATCGAATATCAAGTAAATATTGGATTATTTTTCTAATAATTTAGAACTGTCTGCTACTGAATATTGCATACCTTGAAAAAAGTGGAATCTACATAAAAAAAATGCTGGGTTGTAACGGACGATAATGCAGCATTTATTATTTATCTATTATTTGCGAAAAAATTATTAAAAAATAAATAATTTATTTACAACGAAAGATGAGGATTGAATTATTCTAGAATTAATTATAGGTGTCATGTTATTTGAATTCTTGTAGCCAGGTAGTTATAAATTATTTTCATTATTATCTTGATTCATAGCATCACTGTATCATTGACCACTCACAAATCTTGGGACTCATGTAGGCTTCATCAACAAGAACAAACTAATTATCTATTCACAAGATTAATACCGAAATGCAATGGAGCTCAAAGAAGGAAAACGTGATTGTTGAGAACAGTGACTTAGGACCCAGAAGATAAAATTTATGAAGCAAGCTTTTCGATGCATTTGATTTCGATTTTACTATGGGAAGTTAGAGTTAGATATGATGGATTTTCATGTATTTCTCAGATAAACTAGTAATTTCTCAGTCTAAAATCTCATCCACAAAACACAGATACCTTTGAACAATGAACATTCAAAATTTGATTAGTTAACAGAATTAAAGCACAGCGTTCATATATTTACTGCTCGTTATTTTTGAATCGCTGGATAGAACTTCTAATGAGTGAAAGAATTGGAAAAATTTATGTAAATTTAGCTAAAATTCTATTTTTAAAGTTACTGGCAAAAAAATGCTAACACTCATGAAAATGTGCTAATAGAAAACTATTCTGGAATGTTTTACTCAAAGAGCTGCGATTTTAATCACCTATATTCTGACGAAAAACAACTGGTTTAGAAAAAAATATGAAATATAATACATATTAGAATAGAGGGACGCATTTAAAGAAAGTCAGTACATTTTATACACGAAATTAATAATATACACATGTAAAATAATAGAAAAATAAAATCTAGAGAGCTGGAGATTCGTGCAAATAAAGAATAACAAAATATAATATAAATAAACTAGCTAGTATTCGAAGTGATATAAAAATAAGTTTGATATCCTATCAAATCAAAATTAGAAATTATTTCTATACATAACACTCATGAAAGTTGTAGAAGAAATAGAATGCAATCCTATTAACGAGTAATAATAATTGTAATATAAATAATTGAAATATATTTTCAATCATTCCAGCGTTAATGTAAATGAGTACTCTTGATAAAATCGACCATTGGGTTAAGATTGTTTTAACAATTCTCATAGCAAATAATGGTAATATGTTAGTTTCAACAGCAAATCATTGAGATTTCTATATAATGATGGTCAATTCTTTTGAGATATATTGCACTAGTTTACTTCTTTTTTCAATTGCAAACGTTTAAACATTTTGGAGAAATAATGGAAAAATTGTTTGATATTAATGAACCAATTGAGTTGTTATAGAACAATCTAATAGAAAAATTGAGATATATCTTTATAGAAATATAGAGAAGTACTTTCCTATTCAAATTAATCGTTGAATCAACCCCCCCCCCCCCCCCCACCCACCCGCTGTATAAGAGAACAGGCTGACTGGCAGGGCAAATATTGCTGTGTGATATAGTTTGGTTAAATGGCGCTTAGAAAATGTTTGTTTATAAAGTATTTCCTACTATTCTCTATAGTCTCAAGCGTCAGATAAAAGTAACCAAGCGTTAGCTGTTAGAAACTTCTATTTCAGAAAAATAGTGAAAAGTTTTATTCCAAAACCTCGGTTTCCTAGAACTTGGATTTGGTCTAAACGGACAGCGGACAGGGCCGCATACCCCACAATACATGAACTCGATTTGCTTTCGAAATATAGTTTATATGATAACATCGATTAATCATATATTGTATATAATTATATACTGCATATATCTTCTTCCACACATAACGAAAATGAAATGTAAAAATTATTTATAAGGCGGAGTTATCTGCTTTCATTAATCAGTTGAAAATTAACCTACAAATTCCATCTTGATCTTTCCAGCGAGTTGGTGGAACATCAGGATGGTAACCTACAACATTACAACAGTGGATACACGCTCAAGATGAAAAGCTTCATCTCCAGTGTGTTACCAATAATATAATATTAATATTTTATCAGCCTGATATCTCGCGGGACAATCACGAATCAAGATGGCGTGTTGTTGGAAATTATAAGTTAACTTCCAACTTATCATTGAAAGCAGATTATGTATAATAGAATATATATGTGAATATAATAGCAGATAATGCATAATTAATCTATAAATATTTAATACAATTAATTTATTAGCTATATTTCGAAAGCAAATCGAGTTTATATATTGCAGTGAATGCAGCCCCGTCCGCTGTCCAATAAGTCCAAATCCGCGTTCTAGGAAACCGAGGCTTTAGTGAACAATTTGTCATGGTATCCCAAAAAATTAAACAAGAAATAATTAAACTATTGTTCATTTCAATAGTAGGTTTCACAACTTCGAAAATAACGTTTCAATATCTCTGTTGATACAGTGGGGAAAATCAAATTAAAAATAATTCGATCAATTTTCTAAGCACACATAAGCTACAATCTAACAACTTCGATTCTCTACTAATCACAGCTTTTACCATGTTAAAGCACATCAAGATCAATTTACGTGGAAAAGTCTGTATTTTTCTAACACACAAATTTAGAGTCCAATTCCTAATCGAATAGAGAAATGTAAAATTAGAAATATTTGTAAGTTTGTATTGTGGGCCTGACTCAACTTATTAGGCCTAATATTAGAATGTTTGAGTAAAACTCATACGATTACGCCAATCTGATTACTCTATACCTCCGCTTGCTGTAAATACAAGATGCTGTAGAGCAAGTTGACACATATTGTAGTCAGGCTAGCATTAGTGTCATCGTATTTTTCCCAAACTCACTAATATAAAATAATCTATTTTATTACTGAAGGGTTACTGGGGGTTGAACTCTAGATTTGTGTGAGGCCGAAATAAATCGCATATAATAAAGAACTTATATACCTACCTAAGGAAAATTTATTTACTGGAGATATAATCAGAATGTGTCATAGCAAACATGATGGATTATACGAAATTTCAGATATCTGAAGTTTGGATTACAAGTTTGAAGTAACATTATTCAAGTTATGTAGCAAAACCTGAATGTTTCAAGAGAAATCTGTCATACTGTTGAAGCTGATTCATCTTATCAAGATAAAGAAAAAATCATAAAAACGTAGGCCCGGAAAACTCCCCGTTAAATAAGTGAATATATCTGTCATACTGTTGAAGCTGATTCATCTTATCAAGATAAAGAAAAAATCATAAAAACGTAGGCCCGGAAAACTCCCCGTTAAATAAGTGAATATAGCTGAAGATGACAGCTATCCCTATTAATTTACTCATTCAGAAATCTCTAGTGCATTCATTTTATGTAAAATGAGCTGAAAATCGAATGAAACTTGTTAGAATTATGAACTAACGTAATAATTATCAAGATATTTTATAAAATACACAAAAATACAGGGTTTTCTTCTTTGAAGTGCTTATTTGTCAATAATCCAATACTTTTTTGAAGCGTTTCCAAACCTGTAAATGTTTTTATGATTTTTTTCTTAATGAGAAATCAGCTGGACCAGTAAGGCAGATTCCTCCTGAGCAAAAGATATATAACAAAAAATTGTGCATACAGTACAACTAAAATTGTAAAAATGTTACATATATAACATAAAATAATATAATATAAATATTACATATAACTAACAAAAATTATGCAGTCCATTTGAAGTCGATATCTGATAAATTTAGCATTATCTTAGATAGAATAACAATAAATGCAAAAACCACCAAACCCTAAAACTGCTCTATTCACAAATTTTGACTTGCTATATTGTCCAAAACATTGAAGATTGTTCACATTTAGATTCATTAACAAACTCAACTCGAAAAAAATAGAATGACTTTTCACTTAAATATAGCAAAAGTGTGAAGCAGGTTTTGCTATAAAATGTAAACGTGGCTTCACTTGATATTTAATGAGAGCAATCATATTATAAAAAATAGCTACATAACAATATAATATATATGGTGCAGATATGAATGGTATAAAATGTGAATGGTCGAGATGTGAACACAAACGTATTATAAAAAGTTAAAGTCCCTGAGAAAGATGAACGAGTGCAATTAGATTCTAGGCTTGTACAATGCTAGATGAACCGTCTGGCCAGCAGCAGCAGTTTCCGATTCGACAGCGGCGCCGGACGAGGAGGGGCGTGGCGTGGGCGTGGTCTGCGGCTGCTTGTTGGCTCCGTTCTCTTTGTTGCGGCGCGAGGAGCCGCGCGTGTGCGAGTGCCGTGAGCGACTCGAGTTGCGACGAATGATGCTCGGTCGCTTCGACACCGACTCGGCGCTCGCACTCAGTCCTATCGTTGTGCCACCTGCAAGCGAATGAGAACGGCTAATATTGAATTCGTTCAAGGTATTTGAACTTAAACCAAATTGCTTTGGTGGTGAAATTTTAGGGGAGCGCGGGCGATGATAGGGCGAAAGCAAAAGCGAATTATTAGGGACTAGCGGATAACAATTGAAATTATCTGGAATACCCATCAATAGCAATGTTCAAAGCCATTTTATTAGACATTCTACATCACTACGAATGAGTCAATGTAATTACACATATGGCTGTTAATATGTAGAATCTTGCTGTGCAGAACTGACCGTTTTGAGTTGCGGCGGACGCGTTTCGAATTATGTGGATCTTCTGCAGACAGCTTTTGACATATTTATTTCAATAATAATTTGATTTTAAATATTTCATAGAATTTGGAGAGATAACGTACAATGCACTTACAGCACATTTAAAAGAGCTTGAAGTTGACAATTTTAAGCCATTTTCGAAAATTATTTTAATTGAAAAATGTGTTGGTATGAGATGCAATATGCTTTGATGAATATTGTAATAACTTCATTTTATTTATTCTTCTTTGACGGCGTCATGCATTTGTGCAAAATGTTTGCGACAATAAAGTAATATTGAACCTTTTTCCGTCAATCCCTCTTTGCTCTAGCTCTTGATTTTTCTCAAATTTAAAATCAGCATTAAATTAGAAATAAATACTGAAAGAAAATAATGAGAATTTGTATAAATCTATTAATTAAGAAGAAGCAAATTATTGTCAATTTAATAACTACCGATGTGAATTTTTAGGAATCGGAAAGCATAATACTGCTTATAGATTCACAAATGTTTTATAGTGCATGACCTACCAGCAAAATTACTAATTATCCCATGTAAATTAATCCGGCCCTTGAATGCTCCGCTGAATCGGTCTATTTTTGTGACATATTTATTCACAAAAATAAACACATTCAAAGGCCCCGATAAACCGATTTTATATCACGACTACATTTTAATGAAGAGGTTGAAAAGGAATGTCAAAACAACAGACTTTATTCGCGCCTTTTCAACCTCGTTATATACGCATTAATGCTTTTATAGAACGGGAGTCACAGTTCGTTATTATCTCTAGACCAATGGGAAATGAAACATACTGAAACATACAGGATTGAAAAAGACTATAACAAAACATATCGATAAATACTTACAAATATTACCGGACGAGCTGAGAGTAAGAGTGTTGGAGCCCCTCAAAATGTGCATGGATGTTGGATCACTGTCCATGCTGTGGCCAAGTTTCCCGCTTGGATTCAGAAACCATTCGGAGCGCGTTCTCATACGAGCTGTCTGCCTTTCATGAACCTTCAATTAAAAAAAACCAATTACAAAGGTTAATTAAATTTTTAGTTTTCTTCAACATGATATCGAAGAGACTTGTTTCACAAAATGAAATATGTCTGCTGGATCGTAATCAACTTTAATAATAAATATAATAAAAGTAAAACAAAATTGAATGTAAGAAAAAAAAAGCTTTTCAGCTAAATGCTGCTTGATAATGGTATATGCCAGATGGAAGCAGCATACCATTATTCCATAGCATTTTTCGAGTATTGGATACTCCACTGTGTAAGCGCTCTTGAAGATACAAGAAACCTTATTTGATGCTTACCAACTATTTATTTAGATCGTTCATAGCCTACTTCAATCTAAATGTTTAGATAACTACTCCAGGTTTGTAACAGGCTAGGGCAGCCGAGGCTCTAACGATACCTCTAATTCATTACTGTACATAATTTTTTAAATCATCTATTACCAAATTAATTCATAGCTTATCATTTATCTGTGATGTTTTCATGACGATATACTTGATGAACAATCTAATATCAAAACTGACACTGTATTTCTGTTTGAGATACAGTGTTTCTAATATAAATACAGTGTCAGTTTTGATATTAGATTATTTATAATCACAAAAGCCAAAAACATTGTTGTACGGCCAAGCGTTCACGCTGGAGATATTTTGAAATTCAGGGTGAATTCACACAGGAAAATTGGCGGACAGTAGGTGGGTAACCGCACTTATGCAAGAACATGGTGTCATCTTTGCTTCAAAAGTAAAGTTTTAATATGAGCCTTACCTGTGGTAAATAAGATAGACTCTTGGTGCTTTCTGCATAACGGTTGACAGCACGCAACTCGTCCAGCGTCATATGGTGACTGTGGCTCACTGTGGCTGTTGCACTACTAGATGAAGAACGGCTTGAACCCTGCAAAATTAAAAAGAAAAATATTAATGAAAAAATGACACAATTGAAGGAGGAATAATATTTGTGAACTTTTTCACTATAAACCTTACAGTAGCAAACTATTTTCACAAGGATTCTTTTTTTTTGGAGCAAGTTACTAAATTATTACTATATTATGGACCGTTAGTATATCATTGGCCGATATTACGAAGGTTTATCATTAAGAACGTTAGTTGAGAAAATAAGTATCAATTTCTGAAGGTTTTCTTCGTTACAAATAGTGAGAATAAGTTGAGAAAACTTGGATAGTCACTTTAATAACCTTGGATAATCCCAAAACTACAACTCAAACTCATCCTTGACCCACCGATAACACACTGAAGGTGCGTTAGAGCAAAGGTCATTCGTTGGTGAATTTTAACGCATTGCTCCCTCAGTGTGCGCTACCATGGAACAGTGACACTAAACAGACATTCTGTAAAACCAGTCTCGATCCAGCTTCATCCGTGATCGGGTTAAAAATGAAAGCTGATAACAAACAGCCAAGTGTTCGCGAATGCGTACATCGAATTGCACCTAGGGCCTAAACAAGAATTCTGGACAGGTGTCCCTAATTGTCACGAGGGGGGGGGGGCGGTTCCGGGTTACAATACCCCCTTGAGCCTGTAAGAGGCCCCAAAAACAAGTAAGGAGGCATCAACAGTATTATAATATCGGTTACTGGAGGTAAAAACGTTTTCATACGTGTGAACTGTTACAGCTAGAAAACAATAATATAATTTTTATTGCATTAATTAACTAAAAATAATAAATTCATCAAGGTTACAGAGGGTATAGGGCGAACAAGGCAAGTTTTCTTGGACCTTAACGTCAAGGGGCCACATTATTTTACAAAGGAAAGCAAGTGACAAAACAAAAATAAAATAAGGGGTCCCAAATTGTCCAAATAGGGCCCTCCTGGCCCCCTTTTTTCTCCAATTTAGACCTCTAGAGGCCCCTGGCGCCGAGGGACCTTCGGGCCCGCTTTTATTGCCAGTATAGTCATGTGAAGTAGAGATGCAAGTAGGCAGCATCTAAAATATTTCAAATTTCAACGTTTATAAACAAGGGTCCCCTAATTGCCTCGGCTTTAGGCCTTCAAAGGCCCCACGATGCTGGTGAGTCCCAGTATTTTCGGAGCCCCCAAACATGGATTTGAAGGTACCCCAGACCACTTGAATGAACAAGACGGACTTAAAATGCTCATTTCTGTTACTGTTCAGAACTGATACCCCATAGAGTGTATTGTGATCGTGAAATTTGTAAGGCCATGAATCAATCAACAAATAATGTGAGGGAAGAGTTGATAGCCACAAAAAAATCTTAGAACTGCACTTTCAAGACCAGGAAAACAATTTTTTCTCTCCGGTGGAGAACCCTCTGAATCCTTAATGTTTTGGGGTTCCGTCACTCTACAAGTAAATGCAAAATTACTATCAGTTAAAGTTTGGAATTGGATGTGGTAGATTGTTTCTCTCTTTGCAAGTTGAATCAAGTTCCTTTCAGTCATAAATTTTTTTTATTTTTACACATTTTACATATTTCAGTATTAGTTCGATGCGGATTCAAGAGAATACACAAAAATAGAAGAGAAGTTTATTGCTCTCTCTGGTGCTACTCATTGCCCTTTTCCCTGGCTTCCACAACTTTTTCAAGGAATAGTTTTCAGTTGGGTATAGTAGGCAACTAGGCATAGCTGGAATACATATTCAATGCTAATTGGGAAATCGAGTCATTAATAATAAAATTATTTAATTAGTATAAAATTATTTAATAATTTTCAATTATTGAAAATAGGTGTGCAGCCTCCAGCTAAGAGAGCCTCTAGCCACAACTCTGCCCTGGGCCCCTATAATATGTCTCTGGGTGGCCCTGAATGTAATAATAATAATAATTTGATACCACTATAAATTGTTAAATTGGCTTTATAAAAGTAGTATTTTTTGGATTTTATACATTAAACTTTGTTCACAACTAATTGATGAACTAACAATATACGAAAAGTGGGTTCAAGCTCTTAGGCAAACGATTCATAAAAGCAACGATTTATTGAATTTAAGCTTTAACTTTACCCAATTTATAAACTTCATTTTAATAAATGCTTGTATAAAGTTACTGTTTTTAAGCCCCAATTCAAGCTCTCAACATTGAAAATTCAAAAATTTCCCCATAATGTGGACAAAAATGAATGGATTTAAGCTTTTCTAGACATGGGTCTAGAATCTCTTGGACGATTTTAGAGGGACTATTTATCAAAATTTTCCCGGGGGAGGACCCCCCAAATCTTCGATAAACCCTCCTCCCCATGAAAAGATTTTCGCTACGCTACTGGGTGTCCGGCACTCGCTCAATCCGTTGGCCAACGCAATGTTAATGGCCCATTTAAATACATAGGAAATTTGTTTCCTTTTCTTGCCGGATGCGTACGTAGTGTGCCCGCGCTCCCGCAGAGTGCGGCTGATCTAATTGGTAGGTTTAACTTATGCTAGATCTCTCTAATCCGTCAAAAAGGTAATGTTAGCATTGCAGAAAATTTGAGAAATGCGTCAATTACCTTGAAAAGACCATTCTCCTCTAAACTAATGGACAATCGAGTGCAACTCTCTAAGAGATTGTTTTCGGGTATCATGCTGAGTGAACTACAGCCTGGCGCGTCATCGTCCATGGTGTCAGGTAGGTGGATGAGGGCCGGTGTAGACTGGCTTTCCTCTTGATGTGACATTGCTAATACCACAAACATCGAATCACACAATTAATTAAGTTGGAATAATAACTTCGACACATGCACTACAGTATCACAACACGAAATACACAATAATGTACATAATTTAAAATGGGGTCAGATATTGTACCAATTTGAAACAGAATACAACATGCAGTGAGCAACCGATTATTCGATTTTAATTGGTTGAGTTCATAGGAGCCTTCTTATTTAACGAATAATTTTACCGGTGGTATCTAATTCAATTTATTTAACACATTAAAAACATACACAAAATATGAAAAACAATAGCAAAAATAAAAATAACACAGACAATTACAAATATGTGGATCCATTGTGGGGTGTGCAGGAAAACGATACTTATCCAACTATGGCAAAGCCATGTATTAGGATAAGTGAAATAGTAGATGAAAAAGGAAGGGGAGTTTGAAAAAGGAGAAAGAAATTGGTATGAGTAAGGGAGAAAGTTAATTAAAGAAGGAAAATGTTAATAAAGTACAGAAGGAAGGAAAAAGCAAGCGAGTCCACTGTTCAATTAGTCTATTCAAATCCATATACGTTAAAAAATTGGAATAGACCAATCTGACGCCACCAATAATATTTACCGGTAAATGAAAAACTGCCATGAACTCATTTACAATAAAATTATGAAATTATGGAAGAAACGGTTGCTCGCTATCATCAAATGTCTCAAACACATTAAACTCTTGGTCGTTACAATCACATAAATAATAATTTCATTTAATTGTTAATAACCTAGCACTTAATTATAGGTCCACCATTTTCCCCATGACAAGGCTCAGACGGCGAGGTGGAACTACCCGTTATATATATCAAATTGGTTGGAGATTATAACAATTGTGGTGGCTTTGTACCCTATAGTTTTGAAATTTTCGAACTTCATGATGAATTCGTAATTTTAAGTGATAGCCAGACTCTGCCCCTTCTGCTTTCCACCTTGTGAGCCCCATATATATATACTTGTTTGTATTGGTGATAGATTTGGTCAAAACTCATAAAAAATAAGAATTATTGACTGTTACAACAGCATTAAAACAGTAAATAGTTTAGTAAATGATATACTATAGTTTACGCAGTTACGTTATTTTCAATATCTAATATACGCAGCTGCTTTATAAACATAGTATTCAAGTCTTATACATTAATTTATAGCGAATAAAAATAAAATTAGCAAAACTAAATAAATAACTAAAAGAAAAAATAACGATTTTCAGTTTTTGATATGTACATTTCTTATTGAAGCATTCTATACTGAAAAACTGGTTGGAATCATAGCCTTGTGAGTTTGATTTTATTTTATGAATTATTTTTCCTTCAATTGTTTCAACATTTTACTTTACCCTAAATTTTACCCTAATATCAGGATCTGTCGTCACCCTATTCTTTAACAAATTACTGAGATTTCATTCAGCTTCAAACTTTATTTCATGACTGTTCACTCACTCATTACATCTCAACTTATTTAATTTCCCTTCATTTGTTCATGTTTTTCAAACATGTTTAAAAATAATGCTGCGGTTTGTAATAATTAGTTCATAATTGGTTTCCTATTCATATCACAATCCATCACGATATTTGGTTGCAATTGGTTAGGATTAATGCCCATGATCATGAATGAGACCACTTCGATACAAATTAAAAAATTGTTATTATATAAACCAGATTTCAGGTGCATCCTTTTTAATGGTAAATCAGTTTGGAGAAAAAAGTTTACAATAGAAAAAGGATAGAAGATGGATAGAATAAAACCAAAAGTATCTAACGTCTATCGTATTCTAGTAGTACATCTATTTACAATGAATAATAACTAGAGTAAAATAATTCAATATATACAAGAGTGAACATGCAAGATGGACTACTCAGTTAAAAAAGTATAAATTAAAAAACTAAATTGCCAAAAATCTTGAGACTGAATAATAATACGATTGCTACAGCTATATGAATATGGTCTATGGTACATATCTATATGAAATAAGGGAAGGAAAAACGGGAAAAATCAGACGAATATAATGGAAATTTTAAATGATGGCAAAGATACAGAATGTGAAGAGAAATGTCAATGTTGAGTGGTAAAATTTAATTTCTGCAACTTGGCACAAATTTGTCCTATAATATTTTTCAATTCTGATCCGGTTTATAACGAATGAATTTTTCAACTATGTTGATGAGTCATTGAAATTATGAAAGTAATGAGATGAATGAATATCTGAATTGAATTATATAAATCAAAAATTGAAAACAGTTCCTTACCTTCTTTTTCATTCATGAACTTGAAATTTCTTAGCCAAGCACTTGTGCAACATTGCAAAGCAAAGCGGGATGTACAGCCAAAAACACAGAAGCTTCGTTTGGAAATTGACAAGTTTTCTATCTATAACTTGTCAGCAAACAACAATATTCAATCTCAAAAAACAAGGAGGTTATAATTTATTTTCAATCTCATAATTGGAAGAAATATAAACGATTGAAATACTAGGAAGGTTATGGGTTATTCAGTATCAAATAACCACAAAGTATTTATTTACTTTGCTTGATCAAAACATCTACCTTTCTTATTAGATTGTTTCATAGCCATTTGTTTGAAAAATTCAACAAAGATAGCAGTTTTTCATGGAATAATTTTTGTCAACTGAAATACAATAAAAAATTACTATTCGCGACCGTTATGGTGTAGCTACCGTCTCGGGCTCGATTCCCGATCTAGGCCTGGCCTTTTTTGCATTGTTTTTTTCACTTCAATACTCACGAAAAAGCTCCGAGCTCATGTGAGAATTACCCGCGATGAAAGCCGATTAGTAAATTTTTAATGAACAATAGATAGTATTGTAACAGTATTGTTACCCACGCTCAGGCTTTGCTTTTGTGAGTATTAATTTCCTTTATTATAAAATTCGTTTTTCAATGTAAAATTAAGAGGAAATAAAATTGATTTTGATTTGAACTAAAAGTGATAAAGTTTTGAAAAGAAGATTAATAATGGGTTTATTAATTAAAACTCAATATGGGAACTCATATTGACAACACGTGAGAATAGTGAAAATACATTAATTGATGACCAATAAATTGGTTACTTCCACGGAATAAGTAATATGTACAGATAGGGAATTAAGATTAATTTAAGTAATTAAATTATTATAAAAATTACAACAAACACCACTGTACAACATAGCTGGTAAATTTGAAATGATGACTAATTCAAATTTGGATAAGTGAATTAGCAAGAAGAAAAATTTGAATTTCACCAACCCAAGATAAATTTGTTCAAAATCTACAGACAAAATCATAATTTCATCAGCATTCAAAAATAATACGATGTAGAAATAAAACTGCCTCACACCAAGGGCAAACATAAGAGTAAGCAAATTGGATATTAAATAAGATATAGATTCTAGAGAATAAACAGTAAGAATAACATTCAAAGTGAAATACATTGAAAACTAAGACTTTAAAACCAAAATCTTTAGTAGTGTTTAAAATAACTAAAAATGTGAATTTGATAAAAAATGGACGTGGAATTTATGTTCATCCCAAATAAAATTGATAATAGATAATCTTACAATCAAGATATATTGAAGCTAATTTATTTATTCAAGCACTAAACAGAACTCAAAGTGTTCTCTAATTGTTTCATGGATATATTTCTTGTAGCAGATTCAGCAACTACAAAATCATCATTTTATTTGGCACAGTAACGTAAAAAACTTTTGGACAGCATAACCGGGGTTTCGACTCTAGTTGCATATCAATAATAATTTATTATTCTGTAAGTTAAATTATTTAACTTACGGAATGGAGATGAAATATAACGTACAGTTTCTTGTAATATCGTAGCAACATAATGCCCTAATATTGGAGGTTTTTAGAGGTTTATAACTTTAAATTAATTTAAAAACTATCGAATTGTAATGCAATTGGCTTAATTAAAAAGATAATTTTCAGCCATTTTATTTGAATATAATATCAGACATAAGGATGCCACATATGTCTTGTACTTATTCTAAATGTCTCTCTAAGAGGTCAATTTTTTATCAATTTTCGGGGGCCTTATATTGGCAATAACGCTGCGAATGTTGGGTTAAGTCGTCTGTCGTCACTGGCTTAATTGTCTAGTCTGCATTTGTGTGGTCTGCAGAGATAAGCCAGCCATGATCAACGACTTAGAAGACAACATTTGCAGCATTATTGCCTATATACGACTCCAAATACTGCAAAAATGCTTAAAAATTGGCATCCAGATTGGTCTACGCACAAGCCAGCCGCGGCAGCCATATGTTTGATATCATATTCAAATAAAATGTCAGAAAATTATCTTTCAAATGAAGCGAATTTTAATGTATTGCTACTGTTCGTCGATTTTTAAATTTATTTCAAGGTTCTATGCCTCTTAAAACACCCATCACATTAATGCTGATTATATAGGTTTGGACAAGTTTAATTATGATGGAAAAACTGAAGTGAACGTTGGGAAGCCTCCAACATTTGAAATTAACAGCTTCAAAGAACACATTTACACATTTTGATTAAAAGACGACCGAAAAGGCATTTTGAAGTATTTACTATATTTGTCCTTACAACATACGAAAAACGTGATCAACGTAATTTTAATCATGATTTGCACTCATATAACCATATAAACTCTTTCTACACTTTTGTAGAGTAGTACTGAGCGCATCTAGCAAGAGTGGAGATACGAGGGTACTGTAGTGCAATAATTGTCTCCGTTTAGACGGTCTATTAAAGTAATGATTCAGTGGGCTGTAAGTGAATTTTCGTAAAAGAATGCTTGAAACAAAATAGAAATCAATCTATAAAGTGCAGGACAGACAAATTAAAATGATAGACAATCAATTTACAACTCAACATGCTTATCAACAAAAAGGAAACCAAAGAAAATATAAGCAATATTATAAAGAAATTTATTGTATTCAAACTTAAGTTATAGGAACATGAACCAAATGGTTAACGCACGGAAATCTATTATTTAATTTATGAGATCATAAGGCTTTAGTGTAATAGCTCTGTTTCACAATCAATGAATCATAATACGGAAAATGATAAATACTTTTTCATCTAGCCTAATTCAATCTACACTGTGCAGACAAACGAAAAGAAACATTGAATTTTATATACAAAAGTAGAAAAATAGTCACACATGATAAAACTCATGCTGTTACAGTCATTGTGATGAAAAATAGAGACAAAAGGCACTTTGCTTGCAAGTCCAAATAATGCCAGTAAATGTTTGTGGAACTCTATCACTCACTTTCAAGATTAAAGCAGCGCAGACCCCATCTTTCGCACTCGTATTGCAACCACGTTTTTTCCGTATCGTTTGAAAGATCACCTGGAAATAAATGATTAAGAATGAAACTTGGAATTTTAAATTTGATTAGCAACACATTGAATAGTTATTGTAATGATGACAGTACGGATAGGCTTCTTATGTCAAGTTATGCTTATTGTTTTGCAGTGCTTCTAAGGCCACAGGAGATTATATTGTTACAGGTTCTATCTCTAAGGCGGCGTTCACACCGGCACGATATGCGACATGCGATATATCTTAGTGAAAATATCGTTGAGATATATCGCAGGGAAGGTTCACACTGCAGGCGATAAATCGACGCCACCTCTGCGATAAGAATGTGAATGGGGACAATGAGTCATCATTTATTTCTAAATTCAGAACAATTCAAAACAACGAGACTACTTAAGTCACAAATATGAGCTCAAGTGAGGAGAATGTTGTAGTGGCTCATTGGTTCCTCAGGCGTAGGATGAGGAAAAAAAGGAAGTACTGGGTCATTCCAGATGCACTGACGAGATTTGACTAAATTAATAAAATGAAATACAGCCTTGTCTTCTCTTCCCGACATGTTGACTACTCGAAGTCAATATGCAACTAATCGTAAAAACCAATAGCATGAAGGAGAGAGGAGAAAGAATATTGGAGTACTATATTGTAGGCTCAGTATGACGCAATGTCTGTTTACTTAACAAATTCCTTCCTAGTATCGTATGCAACTAATCGCAAAGACCGATAGCATGCAGCACTTGGTGCGATTCATCGCTTACGATAATTATATTGCACAATAGCCTCGTTGTGAACCATTTTTATCGCCTCCCTCTACATTTCAAGTATCTGTCCATGCGTGTCGCGTCTCACGTATCGTTTAAGATAAATCGCATATCGCATATCGTGCAGGTGTGAACGCCGCCTAAAAATAACGCTGGCAACACTTTAAATTAACACTCGCACTTTATTAACACAAATTATCCACAACTTGCACTGTTCAGTTATTCTTACACAAAATAATTTAATCGGACGCAGATAAATCGATAATGTTCAGCTAATAAAGATTTTGCTTTTCTACTGTTTACAAAAATCAATCACTAAATGTCAAAAATGTCTAATATTAAATAATAACTGTTCAATAATTCGAGGAGAAGCGTCGAATATATAATAGTTGGAACTCTACAAGCACTTACGAGTCACTGTATAAACGGTCAAGTAAGCCTGAATAATAATCTGTCACAATATACTGCGATTAACACTTCAACAGACGTTTGTTTAACACGGTCTGTGTAAGCGCTCACTGGTAAACAGGAACTGTCACATCTGCCACTTATCGCATTAACGATCGAATCACAACTGAAGTACTTTTGAAGAGTTTCTCCTATTTATACATTTTTCAATAATCTAGAAAGAACTAGATATAAACTAGATATCTCTCCATTTTTCTATCAACTTCTTTCAAATTCTGAAATAAACAGAAGACATTCTACGACGTTCTAATCAAACATTCTAATGACGTTTAGATTAAACCACAAGGCGAAGACAGTATGGGGAAAAAATAAACAATGCTTCGCCCGGAAGACTTATTGACACAAGCAAATAACACCGAAAATCACTGTTCATTCTTCCACAACAATATTGCTCTGTAATACCGGTCACTATTCTGGCTTGTAGATACTCTGCAATTTATACTGTGTTTGTTTTTATCTATTTATAGTTACTTTGCCTTGTCTTTAATATAGTTTTTTTAGTCAATAATTATTTAGATCATATTTTTTTGCATGATATACTTTTTGTGAATTTAGTATAATTAGGGTGTACCATTGGAATATGAATAAATAAATAAATTACTCTTTTTGTGATTCGTTTTCCTTTTTTTAGTCTTCAGGGTTTTTGGATCTAACATTCGAAATCGACCTTGTTTTCAATTAATAAATAAAAGAAGAAAAATAATCATAATAAAAATTATTGGTAGTTTGGTAAATTACAAGATTTTACAAAAACCATAGACTTCATGTCTATTTTTTCCAATTTATTTCAATTCTATTTCTATTTTTTCCAATTTATTTTTCCAAGTATATTGAAAAATTAAATTTACCATATTTGTTGGTGGTAAAATAAGTAGGTACTGAAAAAGTTAGTGATTTATTAATTGCAGAGTTAAAAGGTCCTCATAGTTATTCAAGGTCTTCTCAAACACTCAGCCCTAAACAGCGACACATATAAATGAGAAAATTGACAATAAACACAAAGAAATAAATGATTTGTTCAACCAATAACCAAATCAGCGGTTCAATTTCAAAATCAATTAATTCCAATTACAATAAACCGTTCAAATTTCAGTATAATCTAATGTACTACAGAATATTATAAATATCATACTGGAGAAGGAAGTAACAGTTGTGATTGATAAGGAAGTGGCTGGTAGACTCACCATAAAATTAGATTAGATTACTTTATTTATGAAAATTTTGCATGTAATTAAAGCAATATCAATAATTAACACCATATAGATAGATTATAGCATAGGAAAATGCTATATTTAACATAGTGTTGGAAGTATGAACAATGATCTTGTCGGTAAAGCAAATCACATTACTAATGAGGAACTAAGTCATGCATTCACAAAAAATGGCAAAGTTTAAACAAAAATTCAAAATTGAACTAATAATGTTTGAAGAATTTAGTTGTACTAAATTCTACTATTTTACTATTTAGCATAAATATATAGTTATTTGTGATTTAGCATGATTGAATTGATTTTAGATTAATCAAAATTGACTGTGTGAGTTTGGATGTTGAAAATAAATCTTAAAGGCGACAGATATGTTAATTAGAACTGAAACGGTGACTATAAAGTAGGATTTGTATAAAAATAAGTCAATGGTAATGATAATATGGATGACTAATGGTGAGAGAAGATTAAAACCAAACTGTATTCACTGAAATTTTGGTTTTGTGAATGTGAAAGATAAGATATTTTGCAAAAGTACTTACTAGAAATTAACTCCGAAGGAAAACGAAAACTAAATATCCAGTCGTCTTGCACTTTCAATATCCGTCCCGTGATTCTAGCATAAAATTCGTAATTGGTTCTTCCAAATAAATCATGTGTTCCAAAATTATCTATGAAAAATTTCATTATTCTTGTAGCTACCTGTGAAACACAAATAATTGACTCAATTAGATACTTCAATAACACATTCCAATTCTCGTTTAGTTGAAAAGACAAACAAAATTCAATAAAAAATATGATAAACAGAGAGTTTCAGGAGGATCCTGCCATACTGCTCTAGATAATTACTCTCTTTATAGAAAAATAAAATTTTCATATAAACATAGGCCTGGAAACGCTTCTTTACAGTAATAAAGATGGTTGAAGGTGCCAAAATGAAAAGGTTCCATGTGAAAGGGGTTGTAAAATAGAATAAAATCAGTTACAAGACTGTACAACTGCCGTAATTATAAAGATATTTTACAAAATACGCAAAAATAGCCTTAAAACATATTTTGCAAAGTTTTTCAACTAAATTCAATATTTTCGCTCTTTTTCGGTCATTCCCAACAATGCTAAATTTATAATTTATAGTTTTTATAAACAAATAATCTTTTTAAAAGTGAAATCGTCAGTGGAATGCACTAAAGTGTTGTAGCCTAGTATGTCATATGGATTGTAGGTTATGTTATTTTGATATTTGGTAAATTGACTTTTTAGTTTGTTCAAGAATATTATTTAATTGTATTAAATCAATATATGGCACCTCCTGAAAAACCTTCTGGTTTAGGAGGACCTTTGTTGTAATGATACTGTGAATAAATTGATTGAATTGAAAAAAATTTGAAGAGGATTAACTTGGTCAATTGACTGATTTTTTTCAACGAAACTCGTAGAAAATTCGACTCTGAACATAACATTTTAAATTATTAAATAAATCAGGGTCATTGGATCAAAACACGATAATAGGCAGTTCAAGGTGACGTAATCAGTGTGCTTCGACCAATAAAACCCGATTTTATGACTTACGGGTTTGTTTTTGGCTAGTGGGTGATTCAAAAATTTATTTTCAGAATTAAATTTTGAACATTTTACGTTGAAAAAATATTTTGTTTATCGACAAATGACAAAGTTGATCATCTTTAAACTTGTAAGGCGTGTTTTTGTAAATATTTGTACATATTTTGTAAAATATTTCAATAACTATGGCAGATACAGATTTGCAACATATTTTTTTCGATTCTTCAGCTCCTCCTCCTACAATGCCTTGCGTTCAAGGATTAGGCTTTTGACTGTTCTGACTCACAAACAGTAATAATTTTTATTTGAAATTATATTTTTGCATCTATATGACTATCAACTAATAATGCTATATTGTTTGGTTAACTATTGTCATCTCTTACGTGGTCTACAGCATCTACCAACCGGTGTCTACGTTTTGCCCTGTGGTTGGTAGTTGAAAATTTAGAGGAAACCTTTCTGCTGGCATTCTTTTGATGTGCTCCTTCCATTGATTCCGATATTCAGCAACTCTATCAGTCATGCTGTAGACATTCAGCTCGGTTCGGATATCCTCATTTCTGAAATGATCTCTTCGGTCGCAACCCTTAGTTCTGCAAAGGAATCTCATCCTTGCTGCCTGCACTCTACTCTCAAGTAGTTTTGTTGTCACCCACGATTCACTAACATAGAGTAAAACAGGAGCAGCCATTACTTTATAGAATTTTATAATAATTGTGTCTTTCCTCGCTTTCCTACCTGCTGATATTTCCGCAAACCGATTAGAATTTTCCTATTTTTTATAGTCTTCAGCGCCTTTTATGTAAAATCTGTTCAATTCAACACCCAAATGAAGGCCCTAGAAATTTACCAAGTAAATTGATAGGGACAGCTGCCAACTTCATTTCCATAACGAAGCGTTTCCGGGTCTACGTTTCTATGAGTTTTTCCTTATTTTTATGAGAGGAATCCGCTAGAGCAGTATTTTAGATTCCTCCTGAAACATTCTGTATAGGCAAATGGAGATGAGGATTGCCAAAAAAGTTTATATTATAGTATTACTGTATTTTAGACACTTAACATTTTCAAGTTTCTTTGAAGAATAGGGTTTTGAGATGCTTTCATTTTGCTATTTTACTGTGAAAACGTTAATAATGAAGTTATTAAACCTGGTATTTAAAACTTTATTTATATTTACTGGTATCCGGAGGCTAAAGAATTCAATATGATAATAATGAAGTGTTTCCATAGAGATAAATGAAAGGTTTTCATTCTATTGCTAGTACCAAAAGGACTCGGAAAATGGAGTGTCTTCATGGAGATAAACATGGATTAGAGGCTTTATTAGCATCAATGGAGCTCAATGAGTGTTTCGACAGAGATGAGGGTTCCATTGAAGAAACCATATTGCCATGGAAAATTGAAAAATCTAATTCCAAAACAAAAGTGGAAATATAAAATGGTAAAATCGCTCTAAATAACTGCCTTAAAGGAGAACACTGAGAGTTTGAAACTGGGGGATGACTTTCCAGTTATTTTAATAGAAAATAGCAATACAAGAATACGTTTTTGTATTATTTATTACAATAATACTAATCAAGGTTTTTATTTCATATGCTGTCCCACCTCTTTAATATGATAGTTGAAATGTTCAATTTTCATTTGATTGATAATAAATTAATAGTTTCTTATTTATATCCTCCCAAATCATTCTGATAGTTCATACTACAATTGAAAAGTATGTACAATATAAAGTAAATATTTTATACATAATAAGTAGTGAGTAGATAGATGTAAGTAGGCGAATAGCAGTAGTTCAAATTTCATGCACGTAAAAATAAATGAGAAAATTGTACAGTGAAAATTCAAAGGTTTATTCATATTGAGTTGAAATTGATTGGACGAGCGATTTGAAATAGATGTGCTATAATTTGATTGAAGTGATTGAAAAATTGTAGCGTTTAACTTCCAGTCCAAATTATAGAGTATATTTAAAAATTAGAGCATAATTTAATGATGATTATCACAGATGACAGTCTTCTGACAAGTAGTATACTACTTGGTGTCGACTGTGGAACTGAGCTAAAAATTCTAACATTAATTTATCACTAGAAAGTATACTAGTTGGTGTCAAATGTGGAACTGAGCTAAAAATTCTAAATTCTTGGATTTCTTGATCCATAACGATCTGCGTTGTTAATATCAACTGTTTGTTGTAAATTTAACGACTTGCAGTCAGTTTTATATTGAAAGTATATAATAAATATACTCACAATATTCTGCCGAATGTGAGTACACTCATTTTATACTCTCAATATAAAACTGACCAAGTCGTTTTATTTACAACAAAAAGTTAAAAATTCTAACATTAATAGATAATATGAATTATCAGTTACTTTACAGCGCAAAATTACGAATTAAAAGAATATATTTTCACTTCTTCAAAGTTTTATGGCAATTTATTCGCAAATAATTATCTACTTTATTAATCAATAAGTAGCCTATGAAATCAGAGCTGACATAAATGCATTAAATATAAAAGCGTGTGTGTTCTCAATTAATTTCCACAAGTCTGTAAATATGTGGCTAAGTATGAATGAACCTTTAATTTCAGACCATACACTACACAATAGTTGATGATAACAACGGGAACAATAGCAAAATACAGTAACAAAGCATTGAGGTTGTACAAGCTCTGACAATACTAGTCTAAATACTTAACTCCAATTTTTGGAGATTTGACACTTTTCAACACAGGCAATAAATAACAAAAACACAAAATATAGCAAGGATTCCTATAATATAATACGAGTATATAAAAAAGTACGCTTTGATGAAATTTGAAGTGACAAATTAGGATAACACCTTGAAATACTTAACGATACAATGTAGAAAGAGATGGGATAAAAATGGAGTTGATGTAAGTAATAATGAAAAGTATGAAACTATCAAATTGTGGTAATAAAATAAAGGTCGGTTGCACAAACTTTGATCAACGTTAAAGCAACTGGCTGTAAGAATTATTACAAAAAAGTGACGGGAAAAAGGAGTAGAGTGACGAATAGAATGAACAAAAATGAAAAAAATCCACATTAAGATACAGGACTGTAAAATTATGATGAGATTACTCTGAAAAATAAATATGTTTAGCAACTCTAAAAAAATTGTTAACTCGTTGAAAGAGCTCGGAAAAATCACCTTAATACTTACATGTACTTCAGCCTAACATCATCGCAAGCACGCAATTTACAAAAATAAATGCATTAGCACCGTATTTACACAATATTTACAATCAATCACATGAATGGAAGTTTACCATCATTATTATTATGATTTATAGGAGCTCATTTCGTAGTGGTTTTAAGGGGACATAAAAAATCCCGGCTTGGGGATCTCTGATGGGTCCACATTTATTTTCTACCTGTAGTGTACAGGGCAACAGGCTGTTGGGTTGTGGGAGAGTACAGCTATTGTTCCTAGATCTATGAATGCCCATTGTTGATGACTAGTATGAGAACTGGACCCAAAGGTGATTTGCCATCTGAAGAGAGCACGATTTGGAGTGACAAAATCTCAATAAATTGACAATGCTTGAGAGTTGATTCTCTATTAGTGAAGATTGTAAGCGATTCATGATTTGCTTTCAAATCAACAAAGAAGTGCCGAGATGTGGGTATTGAATATGTGCAGATTATTTTGTCGTTATATACCCTACTTCAGGAATTTACAGAGAGTATCTCTGTAACTGAATTGGAACAAAATATGAAAGACTTTATGACAAATACAATTTTAATATTAGATGTTAATATTGCCTATTAGATTACCTATTTCCTATAGATTTAGTTACCTCTATTCTACAAAATAAATACATAGGATCATTATTGTACAGAATTCTGCCCCATTTAACTTTGATACAAACAAAAAACCATTTTGAATTATCTTTACTGATTTATAAGCAAAAAGCTGAAATGTTGTAACTTTCAACTCCCCCCCCCCCACAATTTAAACTAGGTCTCACCCCCCCCCCATTCCTGGGGACTTTTGGTATGTTATTACCCAAGTTTAGAGGAAGCGATTGGTGAAAAGCACATTTCTCTATCAATAAATCCTTTCGAGGACCACATATTTTTGTCTAAGTTGACTGAGCTACTAGGCCTGTGGAAGCCTCTTTTCCTTTTAAAAGTAGCACCCCTTGAGAGGGTGTTGAGGTTGTTATTTCTTTAAGGACTTATCATTAACATACCACTGCATAAACAATTAGTTTCCAAAGCGGTATTGTTATATTTAAAAAAAAATACTGAAAAATATGAAAATTGCCTACTTTTACACTCTCCTTAACTTTGGAACCATTCATGCGATTATGCGAAGACCATTTTTGTTCGCAATTTAATGTAGATTATTTTTATATAGTAGACTTTTTAATCTAAACCGCATAGTTTTCTAAATATTCGAGAAAAACTGATAAAAACGACTAATTCACCCACTTAACCCCCCCTCCCCCCTAAACCCGACGCTGAAAATGGTGTAATTTTTTACCATACAATATGTGGATCATGTATAACAATTTGCAAGTACTATTACAAGTTACATTGATTACATAACAGTTTTTGTCTCACAATTCCACAAAATATCTACTCCAAAATGTGCGCTCTATAGTCAACACCGACAAGGAAGGCTCAAAATCAACAAATTGGTCAAACTTTCAAACTATTGTAGAACAATAGAAAAAGGATGAAGGAAGGAATATTTCCATCTTTACAAACAATAGGACAACCCTTTCCGATCCCATCAGGTTGATGCTTCGTCTAACTTCAGGTAGAAAATAAATGTGGACCCACCACAGATCCCGAAGCCAAAATCCCTATTGAGAAATGAAAATCTCCACCATTTGAGAAAGACATTTGTGGAATATATTCAACAACTATTTGAAATACACTTTTTTGTCTCTTGGCATTGCATCTTAGTTGGGTATTAAACATATCCTTATTTCTAAAAAGTAGATTTTTGTGCAATGCATGCAAGTATTTGTGTGACTACATTATTCTATTACATGGTTGCAATACTAACACCATAAGTAATAATTATTAATATGCAACGCAAACATTTAACTACCTTATACAGTAATAATCTATAAGTTATCATTTTTAAAGTAACATCATGTATTGGAATATTGTTTCAAATGTTATGTAGCTGCAGCGTTAGTTTTTTGTAACATAAACATTCATTTAGGACTTTAACAACACAGGATGATTAAGAATGTCCCAATTTTGAAGAGCTTTGATTATAAACCCCAGATACTCACAGGAGTTTTGATCATTCATATGAAAAAGAAAATTCAAAAGTTTTATAAATGATGAAAATTTTCATAAAATTTCCATGTGACTACCGTACTACCAAAAGCCCAAATGATATCCATGAGGAAATTAAATCCTTGCCACTTTCGTAGCATAAAAAGAAAAGAAAAATAGAAGAAAAAGAGGAACATATATTCCAGCTGGATGAAACATTTCATTGGCACATACCTGTTCGAGAATTCTTGGACTACAAGAAATAAGTAGAATTAGGTAGGCTAAAGCTTCATTGATTGGCCACAGAGGAGCTGAAGGCTCTCTGTAAGGCCCTCTAGCAAGCCTTTATTTAATTATCTGCAATTTATCCTAAGGGTGTACATAAAAGATGGATTTTTCATCCCATCGTTGTCAGATAACACCGATGAACTTAAAACGAGAATAATTGCAGCTATCAAACCCATAACACCGAACATGCTACTACAAGTGTGGGAGAGTATTCGATTATTGCAAATTTTTAGGCTTCTGGTTCCATTCACATTGAACATATATGCAAATGTTAAATGCGCTTTTACATATGAGTGGTCAAAAGTCTTTCAAGTATCTGTATTTTGTAAGCCTTACGAAATTGAGGTATTCTTTAGTAATCACCCGGTATTATAAGGAGAATATGAGTATCAATCAAACAAAAACCATTAGTTCCATACACCATAAACCATTACGGAGAACAAAAACTAGCTCTTTTTAAATGAGGAACAATATCAAAACTAACAAACGTGAATTTGAACACAATGAGCATGCACATTTTGTAACAGTGAACATTTCAGAACATTCAATAGAACTAAACACATTCATAAAATGTATGTACATTTTTGGAAATTGACGAAATTAATTGAAAATCATCTTGTTTACAAGTAACACGTTCTTGAGGGATGATTTATAGAAATTGAGCCTGGTATGTTTAGTTTACTACATATGGAGGCAGCAGACTGCATCTGTATCAATGGAAAAATAAGACTGTTCTGGCAACACGTACGGTAACTCATCAGACAAAAACAATGCACTATTCAGGAAGCAGCTGCTACAACGTATTTTCTGGTGAAAATTGCAAATAAACTTATTTATTTCACCACTTGTAAAAATAACTAATGAGAAGTACTGTAACTAAGAAAAGAAAATCCACAACAAATTTGATATTAATTTTAGTGGTGTGCAAATTAGCCATTTTTCAAATCTCATTTTTCAATTGAAATGAGATTTACTACACAGAGCCATTTAAAACATCAAGGGGTAACAGCCATGAATATGAATAATAATATGAAGGGTGCTTGTTCAGTGGAGCATCCAATACTCGATGATAATCACCATCAAAATTTCAACAATTTCTGCGGAATGGGTAATAACAGATTGGAACATACACTGAACATACAGTGTTACTACACCAAAATAACCAAGTAACCGCCTTCTATGAAGGTAGTAGTAATTACAATTCAATATATAATTAGAATTGTAGTAATTACAATTCAATATAGGCTATAGCCGTGAGCCGTAGCATGTATCTGTTCGATCAGATACGAGATAAGCTGTGTTCTCCTGGGCCATCTTTGTAAGGGTGACCGATTTGTATTGACCAGCAAAAAATACACTTTTCTCTGCTGCAAAATCACTTCCCGGTGGTTCGGAACCCACCAAAAACAGTAGGTTCAACTCATTAATCACCATCATTAAACTCATTACACACGCACAGGTCTCAGAAATGTGGGTTTCTCAAAAAAAACCAGCAAGTGTTTTTTGGTGCTTACCATCGAGAGGATGCTTCAATGTGCAAGCAACTTTATTAAAACTAACATTCAATGATACAATTATTTGTTGTCACCAGCTCCACATACAAATCACAACTTTCGTCAAAGTTAAAAAAAATATATAAAAAGTTGTATAAATTTTCCATAAAAATGAGGCATTCTCAAGTAGCGTTCTCATAGAGGACGTAGAATCTCTCATATAAACGAAAGGGTTAAATTGGAGAGTTATTATTTATTAGTATATTAAGATTCAAATCTCACCTTATATCTTAGAACATCTTCCATTTTGGCAGTCTTTCCGTCACTAACACAGCTCTGAAAGAAGCTAGGCGCAACTGAAACTCCCAGCGCTTCAGATGTCATGCCTGTCCGAGCTCTGTCTGCGTTAGTTGAAATAACACGGAATGTTCCAAATAGAAGCACAAGCAATCGTTGAGTGTGCGACGGTAACGTGGCAATCAATCTGTAAACAATTCAAATATCAATTTATAACATTTTAACATTCAAGTCGAAACAAACTTTTTAAAAATTAAATAAATTCATTGATACATAGTTTTGTTCATTTAATGTGAAATTAAGGACGATTAGATCAATCAATCTGATTTAATCCAATCTGTAAGTTATTAGTATTGTGAAAGATGACAACCACAAAATAATAATGAAATTTATTCCTTCATAAACAATCACAATAATTTTCAAAATGAAATGCAGGAATTCTTTTGGCCATATTTTCCAGTATCCGTGGCACAAAAATAAATAATATAATTAACAAATAAGAGTACACTTTATCTGAGTCCAAACTCGCTTCACATAATCAACTCGCACTCCATTATTTTATTTAAATTATGTAAATTTGAGACATGATTTTACCAGTTCAGGTTTTGATCTAAAAGTTACACCTAAATATTTGAAAGTTTCCGTTTTTTTTCTATTTCTTCACAGTTACAACAACTTATCATAGCACATTGAATTCTTTGATAGACTAATGTTGATGGGAAATCTAAACTGTCAACAATATATTGAAGTTTGATACCGTAGCAGGTATCTGTTCAATCAGATAGATAAGCTGCGTTCTCGTAGGTCCTGTTTGTAACGGTGACCGATTAGATTAGCCAGCAAAAAAGACACTGTTCTCTGCTGAAAATCACTTCCCGGTGGTTCGGAACCCACCTAAAACTGTAGGTCCAACTCATAAATCACCATCATCCAACTCATTACCAACGCACAGGTCTCAAACCTATGTGGGCTTCATCCTCAAAAAAAAAAAAAAAAAAAAAAATATTTAGTTTTGTTCACATTAATTCTCATCAGTTTTTTATACCGTAACTTCTTCATTGATTAAATTCATTGTTCTTGCTCAATTACTGTGGTATAAAGGACGCTTAGTTTTTCTATCAATTTTCATCCGCTGAAATAAAACTTTCAGCCTCTGCTTATCTTTTTCATTTTATATGAAAGCAGAATATTGATTTATTTATCATCTATACACATTATCACATTGCAGTAGACTGAAGAGGAAGCAACAGGCTTAACAGCCCAAAACTACTTCCTCTTGTAAATTTAAATACAGAAATGTCCAAATAAAGGTCTAGAAGTCACAGCTCACTATTAATTTTCACTATAGAAAAAAAAACATTATCCATTCCTTTTTGAAAAAGATTGAACATGAAAGTCAATAAAAACAAATTTATAAACAAACCATACGAAAACATTATAATTTTGAATTTTAGTACAAAAATTTCGAGCAGAAAATTAAACATTTTTATTCTAGATATGCATAAAATACAAGCATCCAAACAGGTTGAAATCTCGTGGATAAACGAGATTCGAACTCGCCTCAATGTAATATCGCAGTCCAAAAATAATTGAATAAAAGTACGTGAGCGAGTAATGGGCTACAGAGGAAATAAATATTAGACAAAAAATGTATCAATTGAAGATAGGCGGATAGGCCTAATTGTTGTTCACCCACATTGGAAGCAATATGGGTAGTTTTATAATCAACTGCTGGAATTTGATAAAGTGGATAAATTATTATTTTTTGTTTTGAAAATTAAGTGCAGGCTATGACAAACACAACTTGACAGTTCCTTTATATACAGGGTGTTTCGGAACTCTCTACCAATACTTCTAGGCAGTGTTTCTGGACCACTAACAAAAGTAAATATCGTAATAAAATTTTTCTAAAATCCCCAGTTACTCACACAGCCGCCATTTTGTATTTTTCACTCATTATTTTTTATTCAAACACCTCTGAATGTATAATTTTGAAATTTTGCAAACAGCTTTATAACAATTGCCTACACGAGTCTTGAGACTTTTATATTATTATATATATATATATATATATATATATATATATATATATATATATATATATATATATATATATATAATTTATTTAGCAAAACAACTGCAAAATAGTTTTACATAATAAACACTTGAAATCAAGAAAAATAACAATTCAATTTGAATGAGAGAATATCCTGAATGAGATTCGAACTCGAGACCGCAGGAACATCAGCCAGCGAGACCCTAATCTAATCAGAGACAAACGCTTCAACCAACTGAAATATTACGGCCGCCTTATTGATGTTTTCCAAGCAATTTAATATTGTCATTTGCCAATGCTTGATAAATACCTGACTTTTGCGGCTGCATATTAACTTCTCTTTAGTCATTACCCTATTCCGAATTGGCTACAGTTCAAGACAAATTTAATAATAAAATTAGTGAATGAGTCGAATAAAGAGAAATTGTTTTCCCTTTTTTTATTTTTAAGCATTTTTACTTTAGATTGATGGATAAATATTACTAATTAATGAATATTCAATATAATGGTTTATTTATTCGTTTTCTTTCTCATTCTTTCATATTTTCTCAAAAGTAATTGCAATAGCAATTATATTTATATTTTTATACAGCAATTTTTTATATAACTTTTCTAGTACTTACTTTGCATAGTTATATTACTGAACATAGATTTTAGTTTTTTTTCTGGTTAGTTAGGTTTCTTTTATTTCCTTTATGTTAATATGTTAATTTGTAACCATTAAATTATTTTGTTGTAAAGTTGTGGCAATAAACAATTGAATTGAAAAGAAAAATTGAAAAAAAAAATTGTTCTGTACCACTACGGGTATTATCAGACCCAGTGGAAATTGTATAAAGTATTAGATTTCAAATTTAGCGACGATTTGCTTAAACTCTACTGATGCAGCTTACTTGTGAATTTCAGCGCACTGCTGGGCCGTGCTGCCTGACTGGACAATGGTGAAGAGCTGTTGTTCGTTGTGGCGTCCAAATATTCCGCCGGGCAGTTTGCGCAGAAACTTTTTTAGGACGGAGGCAATGGTGTAGACGGAAAAGTTGTCCATGTTGACGAGGCGGCCGGCCTGCAGGAAGTGCACCAACTTCTTCATGTTGCCCTGGTGGCCGGGCGCACGGAACACATCCTTCTTCATCGGCGCTTCTTTGTTCAGTTTCAGTATAAGTACCAGCAGTGGCCCAGGAATGTCATTCTTACACACTTCATCCAGCGGAACTCCAAACTTCACCCTGTCAAAAAGTTAAAGGCAATTAAATGTATTTTTATTTGATAGCACATTTCCTATATGCTTTATTGTGGCTTGTGATAAACTGAGTTTTGCTCATCTCAAATACAAAAAAGGGTTTATCAATTGTGTTGCTTTCCAAAAGTCTCTGTCGAATAATGGCTTGGGCGTAGGAGATAGCTCAGAATCCAGTGTGACCAGCTTATGGCTAGCCGCCATTTTATACTTGAATGCATATCTATATATAGGCTACATATTAGATATCTATTATGCCTATAAAAATATTTTTTCTACGTGACTGCATGGCTCCGACAACACAGTACGCGTCGGGACACACACTTTAAACCTTTGCGTTCCCTCCAGCGTAGCCTAAATACAATAGGATATCATACGGTCTATACTAATAACTAAATTGACTGTAAAAGTCACTCTGTCACTGTGGCCAACACTTTATTTGGACACCAAATTGCGGGTTGGCCAAATTATCGTATCAGAAGCGAGATGTACAATGGCCACAGCCTGTGTCTACATAAAGTCACTGTAGCTCATAAGTGTGCTGGATAGTATACACACTCACCTATACTGCCAGACCCTGTTTAATGGTGAGAGTGGACTATCAAGCATAGAGCTTCAGACTTTGTTTCGGTGGGTTTGGCATGTTGATATAAAACTGTAATCTCAGCGAGGAAAGCAACCAAAAGACTACCTCGCTCCTCGTTTGGACTACAACTTAAAGTTGGGGTCTAAAGGATCAGCTATGATACTATACACATACATAGTATATTTCCATCATTTAATAGCACAAGTTTCCTTCTCTACCAACAAACTGTTGGTTTAGAAGTCATATGTTCCTTTTTTGTGTTGAAGGGGAATTTAATTGAATTACTGACTTTATGTATTTGGAGGGCGAAGTTAAAGCAGTCTCTTGACCCTCTCATACAGTTCTAGCTTAAAGATTTTTTTGAGGATGAAGCCCACAGGTTTGTGACCTGTGCATGGATAAGTCCTGTGTTGGATTATAGTGATTGATGAGTTGGACCTACAGTTTCAAGTGGGTTACGAACCACCGGGAAGTGATTTTACAGCAGAGAACAGAGTCTTTTCTGCTGGCCAATCCAATCGTTCACCCTTACAAAGAGCGCCCAGGAGTTTCGTAGCTTATCTCTGATTGAACAGATACCTGCTACGGCACTCGGCTATCACTTAAATTGTAACATTATTATACTTGATGGTTATTGATGAGTTGGACTTACAGTTTTAGGTGGGTTCCGAACCACCGGAAAGTGATTTTAAAGCAGAGAACACAGTCTTTTTTACCTAGGAGTTTGTAGCTTATCTGACTGAACAGATACCTGCTACGGCTCACGGCTATCACTTCCCTTAATATTTATACTATGAGGTGAGATACATAGTGAGACGATGGCAATAGGGTGAATAATGACAAAAATATGCTAGGCTGAACGGAAATCGAACCCGTGACCGCAAGAGTAAGAGCCAGTCTTGTCAAGAGATAACGCGCAACGCCCCAACCGTTTACACCACCAATTTTCAAGTGTTGATTTTGCAATTCGTTAGCTTTTATTTATCTATTCATTACAAAACACAATCAAGTAAAGAAACAACAGGCACAGCCCACTACTGCTTCTTTACAAATTTTCAATTAAAAAATCCAAATTTTAGGTTATGACCAAGTTTAACTGGAAATTTCACTTTGAAGTGCAATTGCGGATTTTTCCAAAGCATGAATATTAATTTTAATGTATTAATATATTTACACTTTTACTGTATTTGTGAGGAACGTTAAGTTTCAGTCAAATTATTTAGTACAAGATTAGCTATAACAGCATAGAATTGCTAAAGTAATTGATGAAGGTAATGAGTTACCTAAAAAGTTGAAGGATCAAAAGTTCTCAAGATTAACAAATTTACATTATCCATCACAGAATGCAGAAAACAAATAATGTACTTACAGCTTTCTGCTAGTTTCGATTAGTCAAATAACATTTGACAATATCTAAAAATGGTTTGGTAGTTTCAGACATTTCTAGCCCTTTCATTTAGTAGTTTCAGCTTATTAAATTTGACTATTCCTAGAACGCAGTATAGGATGTGCAACTTTCAACAGCAGTTTCTTACTTATGCCAAATTAAAGAGTTGTCACAAGATCTTTACGTATAGAAATACAAAACGAGCAAAAATAACAGTTACCTTAATAGGACAAACAATTTTGATTTATTGTGATTTTGAGGTATTGCATTTATTGTAATTTGTATAGATAATAAATGAGACTTATTGCCACAACCAGATTTATTATGAAAACACAAGATCCTATAGTTTCGGCTGTCACATCATTCTCAATCTCAATCAAACTGAAATTGATTTATCAAGCAAATACTTGATACTATAGTTTCAGACTTAATAAATCTCAATCAAAGTCAAACGTATAATGAATGTGGTTGCGACAACATGGAGACTCAATCATTATGGATGACTACTACAACCACATTTCAAATTTTTATTTCACATTTACATGCATTTCATATTTGTATTATTGTTTTGTCATGATGAATAAAAAAAATCGCCTTCACCAATACAAAGAATTGTAGTATATATGATCTTATAACTACATTCGAAACTTCAGTTAGGTTAAAAACGCATTTCTATCCCTTCAATGACAATGAGATTTAATTTAATACTAGTAATGATTAATGATCGGTAACGAGGATTCATCCGTTACCTGAACAATCCTTTGTTGTTTTTGAGTTTATAACACCTGAGTTCCTTCATAATAAAATCTATATTTTACGAAATACTTATTAAAGCACAATCACACAACAATATTGGCTGATTTAACGCATAACCACAATGTCAGCTAATATGATAAGTTTCATTTCAATCCACTTTTGAACTTTCAGAAGCGGAAGATCGTGTAACGTATTGAATATTTACTAATCTCTATCATTTTGTAAACAGCGTGATACACAACACAAAAATGTAGTCGATAAGCTAATCCTTATCAGCTATATAGAAAATTACTATTCAAAGGATTAAATTATGTGATATTAGTTGAAGAATATTCCAACACAGCTTTGACAAAAATCTATAATCAATATTTGTTTTACCTATAACAAATTAGAGAAAGGAGAGCAATGACTGGATGCACTATGCAACACAACTGACATTTTTCTTGGATAATTTAAATTCACTTTCATCAACAATAAAGTAAACTAACAGTGACCTGAAAAGCAACTTTCATTGAAATGCATTTTAAAATTTCAATAAATTGACGAAGAATGAGCTGAATAAATAACTTATAAAAAAAAAAAACTAGTCAAAAGAAATAAGCCTTTCGACTACCGGACTATAAAAAAGTAATCTTAGAGTTATGCATGCTGATGAAGATTAAATCTGAGACTTTTATTTTTATCAATTTTATAATTATAGTATAGATAAAATGAGAATAGGCCTACTTTGAACTGACTTGTCCGTGTAGCCTATGTTCTCATAACACGAACTCCGTGTTCTCAAAAGAAAGAAATGTTCAGCTATGAATAAAGCTTCAAAATTGTATTCCAGCATTGAACCAATGACATTTTGCATCAGTTAAATTGGAAAGTAGTTTCTATTCACATGCTAGTGCGAAACATAGATCCTGCCAATCAGCATACCCAACTTGAAATCAAGTTAGTTTTTTTTTCTCCATCCTAGTTGCATAAACTTGAAAACAACTTTTTGAGAATCATATTTGTGTTAATGATAAAATTAACACAAATATGATACGTCAATATCGACTAGGTCATTCGTATTTTATATTATGTTATTTGAAAGATAATTATTTTAAAATGTCAAACACTTACTTTTCAAGTCTTCTTGGATAAGGAACAGTTGGATGACCGCAAGATGTGACTACATTACTAAATGTGGCAGCCCGGCGATGCATTCTTTCTGCCCAACTGGTCATTATATGACCAGCCAACTATCAACTCACCTGTAAAAAAAATGTCTAATTAAATAAGGATACAACAAAATAATTTTTATTTAGTTAAAAATTATATTCTTCACTTAAATGTAGCATACTTTCACAAGTTACAATCAACACATTAAATAGTTCTCAACTTTTAGTTCCAAGCGACGGTAACTTCTAAAGAATAAATATTGCCAACACACACCCACCTAATGAGTCTTTCGAAATAACTTATCTGATCTATTCAAGTTCAAGTGGTTGAGCACATTTTCTAAAAACTAATTCCGCATCCCAATAATAAAGCATTAAAATTCAATTAATTTGAAGGTCTTGGGGAAAATTTTATAAGCGTAATATTATTGAAGTTTGAATGAAATTAAGTTTTTAACTATCATTCAAGTTCTTATAACTATATGATTTTGAAAAAGTTGTTAAAAAGTGTGATTATTATTCTAATTAACCAGTCAAATGAGTTGACAAGCCGTAAGTGAGTGTGTATTTGACTTATTGCTACTCAATATTATTTTTTCTGCAATTCAGATGCAATGGAATCGATCGTGATGACATAAGTTGAAGAATATAATATTTAGGTTAGACATTTGTGACCATTCGTAGCATGTATGCTCTTCTGTGTGCGAACATCTTGCAATAGAGTATTCTCGTTCATGCTCTCTCTCTCTCTCTCTCTTTCTATCTCTCTCTGACAATTTTCCAACCACAAAAAAATTATACAAGAACGCAACCGTAAACATATCCAGTTTCACCATAAAAAGAAACAATCCACATAAACATATACAAACACAATTATTTTTATCAACAGATTATATTTCGCGTTTGTAAAAAAAGCAGCAGAAATCTGATACAGGAGACAAACATTTGTAGATGAAATACAAGTCATTTCGACAAAAAAATTAGTAACAATGCATTGATGACAAATTTCATATTATTATTCAACTTAAGAACTAGCACTTCACTTCAGGCAGGTTGCCTGATTGAATTGAACCTGAGATACACTGTTCAACTTAAACTAAACAAATTCAACTTAGCAGTACAGTAAAACCTCGATAATTCGGCCCTCGAAAACCCGGACCCTCCAGTAATCCGGCCCGATTCTAAAAGTTGTATTTTTTTAGATAATAACTGATAAAAAATAATAGATACAATTCTACACACATTTAAATTATATATTTACAGGTCAATGAATACAGTACAAAATAGAATAGTGTTGTACTAAACACAGAATCACAATAATTACAGTACGCACGCACACTACAGAACAATGACATGGTCACAAAACTCATTACTGTACATTTTAAATGGAAGTGATAGCCGCGAGCCGTAGCAGGTATCTGTTCAATCAGAGAGATAAGCTGCGTTCTCGTAGGTCCTGTTCGTAACGGTGACCGATTAGATTTGCCAGCAAAAAAGACACTGTTCTCTGCTGTAAAATCACTTCCCGGTGGTTCGGAACCCACCTAAAACTGTAGGTCCAACTCATCAATCACCATCATCCAACTCATTACCCACGCACAGGTCTCAGACCTATATGGGCTTCATCCTCAAAAAAAAAAAAAAAAAAATGGTCTCGGTGGTCCGGCTTTTACGTAAATCCGGCCTACCTGCCGCCCGTTTAGGCCGAATTATCGAGGTTTTACTGTATATGTTTTCTTCTTTTTCTAAATTCTGTTTCAATCTTGTTCTCCAAATTTTTCTTATACTTCCTATCTTTCATAATCTTTTTCTTCTACTTTTTCGTATTCTTCTCCCTCTTCTTGTTGTCCTCCTCCTACTTATTCTTCTTTTTCTCCCTTTTCTTTTCTTCTTTTCCTTATTTTACTCCAGCTCCACGTCCTTTTTCTTGCTATTCTCCTCCACCTCATTCTCCTGCCTTCCTCTTAATTTTTCTCCGCAATTTTCTCCCTCTCCTCCTTCTTCAATCCCTTACTATCCAGAACTAGAGTTTTGCCGACAGAGGACGACATGACGACGTAATAACAAATTATTAGCAATCTGAATCGAGAACGAGCGAAGCTGTAATCATGCCCAATTAACGGCCACAAAACTAAGCGGGTGCGTCAAATTGTGGTGTTGCTGATCAGGCAACTATCTTTGCAAAGAGGGTTGCTAAGTTTATATTAGCAGTACACGAAACACAGCTATCGATTTGAGCACTGCTGTTTTTTTGTTCTTTGTAGATTACGTCTTGGAGACTCCAGTTGATGAGTATAAGACAAGTCAGATCAACAATAATTATACTATCGTATACACTAGTTACCATAATTACTATATCAATTAGTTGAGGTGAGGCTTAATTTTGATATGTAAGGAACTCTTGTACACTATAAAAAGCTTCATCAACTAAATATTTTTTCAATTGATTTTTTAATATTTCTATATTTTCAAGACTCTTTAAAAACTGCGGTAACTTGTTGTAGTTTCCTACCAATATAACTAGGTTTTTGTTTGATTAAGTTACTATTGTGACTCATCAAGTGATAATCTCCTCGGCTTCTTGTATTATAATCCGTACGTCAAGATTTTTGTTAATATCACTCTTTTTTACATATAAAGTAGCTTCATACACATATAAGTAGGGTTCAGTTAGGAGAACATAAGTCTCTTGAACAACGGCCTACATGAATCTAATCTACTTACTCTTTCCATACACCAAACCGCTTTCTTTTGGATCTTAAACACCGTATCAAGGTTTCGTTTTGTTGAATTACCCCATACTTAGATAGCATCCTAATATGTGACAGTAAGATATATGTCAGTGATGCACAGCTGAAGCAGCTATCCAGACAGCAACAATGCAATTATATGCACTAATTTCGTGGTCAGCCTAATCAAATTTATTATTAAGATATAGATATTGAACCGGCTGACGGTCAATGATCAAGCAATGAAAGTGTATGTTTTATTTTGTGTGGTATATTTTGTAAACATAATGTATTGATAGAGGACGATTATATTAACTTTTCAAGTGAATTAAACGACTTGCAGTCAAATTTGACTGCAAGTCGTTTAATTAACAAGTTAATATTAACAACGCAGTTCGTCATGGAACAAGAAATCCAGGACGATTATATATATATAAAATTTCAAACAAAACATGAAATTTCAAGGTCTAAAAATATTACAAATTTTAACTAGCTCCAGCAAGTTAAAATCTCGAACAGTAATGGACACTAATCAACTTCTGTAATGAGTTTACCTAATTAAGATGAATTAGGTCATTTATTCTGGTTTCATGAATAATATTACAAACAGACCAACAATGTCTCAAAACATTAAAAAGTATCACACACTGTTAGCATAAGATAAAGCAATTGGAGCATTCAGCTAAATAGTTGCAGTAACTCAAATCGACTTGTTTGTAGTGGTTAATAAGCATAAAAACATATTTAAATACGACAGAGCGACTAAATATGATGCTAGTTGCAAAATTAAGTTTGTGTTCTAGGCTCCATAAAGATAAAATCAAAACGGAAACACATTCGCTACCGGATACTTGATAAAATGACGATGTGAAGTTTGTGCCAATTTCAATTTACAACCAACTGTATTCCATCAGTGGAGGCGGTAGTTAGGAATTGTTTACTGACAATGCGATTGTTCCATACAGTAGTGCGATTATCGTTTCTGTTACTTTGCGCAATATCAATCAATACAAAGTGTCCCGTCGCTTATGACCAAAATTTGACCAAGTTATAATATTGGTAAAAGCAAACAAATTAGAAGTAACAATGATCAAGCCAATTATGTTTAATTATTCAACTAAATAGTTAGAGTGACTCAAAACGAGTCCAATCATTTCAACGTGTTCTCGTAATTTCATTACGAAGTTGCTAACGTATAGTCATAGCTAAATTTTCAGTCTTTCTGGCTGTATGTGTTTTTCAGAAAATAATTCTTATCTTTAAAATGGTTTGAGATATAAAGTTGAAAGTTAAATTTGAAGTTCACAATTTGCAAATTTGAGAATAAAATCATTTAACAATAATAAAATGGCGGCCATTTTAAATTTTCAAAGACTGATAATAAATAACATTTTGTAGATGAAAATTATTCCCTAAAAAACACATACGGCCAGACAGACAGAAAACTAAGCAAAATAGGACGAAAAATTATGAGATGAAAATTCTTTGTTTTGACCTATTTTATAACTTGTTAAAATTTTGGCCATTAATTCGGGACACTATATATAGTACTTTTATTTCATGTCTTTCAATATATTGAACAGAAGATTGTACTGAAAACATTGTCTTAATTTACTCACTTAGTCGATAATCAATATAGTTTTAGCAAGTTTGTGCAGCAACATTCATAATATGCTTCATATGAGATATTTATTGTATTCTTAGCAGGTAGCCTGATGTCAGAAACAGCCTGACCGTAGAATTTCTACTATTCTAATAGATTTCGGGTAAATAAATAATAAAGTCGGACAATGAAGTCAAATTCTGTGTAATGAGTTAATTTCATTAAATATAAGAAGTAAAGATTCGGAATGTGGTCAAGTCTGTGCACTATTTATGAATAAAATTCATATTTGTTTGATGCAATACAGATATTATTGGTTTTGCTTTATGCACTTTATGGAAGTGAAACTTTAACATTAAAAAGAAAACACGAAATTGAAGAAATTAAAATGTAGAAAAATTATAGGATCTCGACTTACAGAAGATGGGTACAGGATGCAAACAATTAAAACAACAGAGAATTTTTCAAACATTGTAATTGACATTCGGAAAAGAAGATTGAAGCTCTTTGGACATATCAGCAGATTAAAAAAAAAATAGATTCACCAAAAGAATACGGTAGTAAAAGATTAACAAAAGAATATATTGGCCAAATAATTATGCAAGAAAACTAAAAATTTCAACACCCTGGCTAAACGAAATTCGTAAGGAACTGAAAACATAGAGTCGCCATTTCGTCAGTCGCGAACTATCCAACTGCCAAAAATTAAGTACTGAATCATATACCAAAATGGACTCTTCTCTAATGGAGAAGATCAAGTTGAAAACAAAATTAGCTTGTCAAATAACATTGAAATCTCAATCTTCATCGCCCCTTTCTTTCATGGATCACATTCTACATGACTAACCGCTAGGAAAAAATTTAAAGAGCTCAAAACTTCCAGCCGGTCCATTGTAATCGCATGTATGGCAGCGGAAGTCTGATAACCTAGATGAATTCCATTCTTCTGAACAAGCAACATATATATAATAGGTGGGATGACACCAATAACAATGCTATAGAAGTTGTATTCAGTTGTTATTATGCCAATTGAAACCATCAATTCAATTGGTATTCAGCCCACACTACAATATAGAACGAGACAGCTCGCATGGTCAAACTTATAAATCAAACCAAACTCTACATTTTTATGGAATAATAGATTTGAAAAATGATGGAGGGATCAGAATAGCAGGCTGACCAAACTACTTTCCCAAACAAAAAATTATTTAGGAAATATTGATTTTAAGAATAACTTATTTATTTCCTAATAGAACGAGTTGAAAGTACAAGCATGAACAGTCTGTGATTGACGATATCTCTTGATATTGACAGGGAAGTGATAGCCGTGAGCCGTAGAAGGTATCAGATTAGATAAGCAACGCTCTCCTCTCTGTAAGGGTGACTGATTGGATTGGCCAGCAAAAATACTCTGTTCTCTGCTGTAAAATCTCCACTTCCCGGTGGTTTGGAACCCATCTAAAATTGCAGGTCCACCATGTTTCCAATAACGTGGCTCAAGCGGCGAGGTGGAACTACCCGTAAGGGTCTCCCCACCAATAAAGCCATACGCATTTACTTCATCTCTTGATAGATGGACTGTATTAGGCTAAATACTTTCTATATTACTGTATAAAGAACCTGGCCGGGTTTTATTAAAATCGAGCCGTTGTCCATCCTTCCGTCTGTGCCCTAGCGCTTGAAAGGAAGAATCTCAACTCTTGAAACTTGGTATATTTTTTTTTTTTTTTTTTTTTTTTTTTTTTTTTTTTTTTTTTTTTGTAGATTACGTCTTGGAGACTCCAGTTAAGGAGTATAAGACAAGTCAGATCAACAATATTATACACTAGATACCATAATTACTTCAATTAGTTGAGGTGAGGCTTAATTTTCATGTGAAAGGAACTCTTGTACACTATAAAAAGCTTTATCAACTAAATATTTCTTCAATTGATTTTTAAATATTTCTATATTTTCAAGACTCTTCAAAAACTGCGGTAGCTTGTTGTAGAATTTCCTACCAATATAACTAGGTTTTTGTTTGAATAGGCTACTATTGTGACTCACCAAGTGATAATCTCCTCGGCTTCTTGTATTATAATCATGTACATCAAGATTTTGGTTAATATCATTCGTTTTTACATATAGAGTAGCTTCATACACATATAAGCAGGGTACAGTTCGGAGACCAAGTCTCTTGAACAACGGCCTACATGAATCTAATCTATTTACTCTTTCTATACACCTAACCGCTTTCTTTTGGATCTTAAACACCCTATCAAGATTTTGTTTTGATGAATTACCCCATACTAAGATAGCATACCTAATATGTGACAGTAAGAGCCCATGGTAAGCTGTAAAAAGTAACTTTTTGTCATTCAATCTAGCGAGCTGTCGCAGGACAAATACCCCAGATGAAATTTTACTACATATTTTCTCAATGTATGGAGTCCAGGTCAATCGTCTATCCAACGTAACTCCTAGAAATGCAATTTCTTCTTCCTGGTCTAATTGATTATCGTTTACAAACACGTTTATAGCCCTATCTTCATTTAAATTATGTTTGTTTTTGAATTGAAGGTATTGGCATTTTTTACTATTTATAGTTAATTTCAACTGGTTTAAAAATTGGACAATGGACTGCACACCTATATGGGCACTTATTTCTAAATTATCTAGAATGGAATTGCTGAAAATGAGTGATGTATCATCAGCAAATAAGAGGGCTCTACCACTAATTAATTCTTTAGGTAAACGGTTGACATATAACAAAAAAAGCAATGGACCTAGTATTGACCCCTGAGGCACTCCAGCTTGCACCTCTAATTTATTAGATTTATTCTTTACTATACTATTACCAACTACTGTAGTTAGTTCTACACATTGTTTTCTCCCAATAAGATATGATTCAAACCATTTCAGTTCAACCCCATTTACACCTACATTTTGCAGTATTTCCAATAAAGTTCTATGATTAACACAATCAAATGCCTTTGACAGATCTAAGAAGATTGCAGTAGCTTTATCACCTGAATCTAATATATCTATTAGTTTTTCAACTAGAGAAACTATGGCTGTTTTTGTTGATCTCCCTTTCTGGAAGCCATGCTGTTCATCACAGATAAAGTTAGCTTCTTGAAGGTGCAGAAGTAACCTATTTAGAACTACTCTTTCAAAAATTTTACTTATTACATTTAAAATACTAATGGGCCTATAGTTTTCTACCTTTTCTCTATCGCCACTTTTGAAGATTGGCAAGATCTTCCCCTCTTTTAAATTATCTGGAAAAACACCTTGTTCTAATGAATGATTGATCAGATGAATCAAAGGGTCTAACAATTGATCTTTACATTCTTTCAGAATTTTACTGGATACCCCATCCATTCCTACAGTTTTTTTATTATTTAAACTATCAATGATATTTGACAACTCGTCTTGGCATACTGGGTGGAATTTTAATTCGTTCTGAATCCCCTCAGTATTCCTCATGTTTGCATCACTAATACCTGTATTAAGAGATTTTTGAAGATCCTTAGCAACCAGTTGATAATATCTGTTAAAGAAATTACAAATGTCTACACTATCATCAATATATTTTTTATTTTCGTTAATTATTCTGGGGACACTAGTATAAGCAGCATCTACATGAGCTACTTGCCTATTTTTGTTTATTACATCCCACACTGCTGTGTTAAAGTACACACTATTATTCAAAATTTCAGCTGTTTTCTTACATTTCGCTCTTTTCACTTTTTTCATATAGTTTTTCTTTAGAGCTTTGTAATTATCTTCACTTAACATATTTCTAGATAGTTTGAATTCATCATATGCATCTTTAACCCTATTTCTTTCTGCAAGGATATCATCAGTTATCCACTCTTCAATCTTGTCTAATTTGTTCTTTACAGGGACTTTTTTAACTGGACAACTCATAGTAATATGAAACCTTAAAATATTAATGAAACTATCATATTTGTCATTTAAACTATTGCTATTGTAAACCCTACTCCAGTTTTCTTGTAGCAGATATAGCTTCCTTATAGTCCGAGTGAGATCGCTAATGATTTTGGAGTTGTCGGGTCGAATATAAAATAATTCTGATGTAAAACAGATTTCCACTATAGACTCTAGGTTAGTTTTGGCTAGTGAAAAATCAAAACACTGGACAGCTGGTTCATTTCGAATAAATAAAAATGGAAGAATATTACGAAGGCTGATGCTTTACCCCAATCATCCACTTTAAGCGTTGGCCTTTTTCATTTTTGATTGTGTTAGAATCTTTTCCTAAAGCATTTTAAATCGTCGAATTGAAAAAAAAGAACATAAGAGAAAACATTGAGGCATATTATATTATGAGATCGGTTGAACAAGAAGAAACAACCCTCTTCTTCAAGAATTTCGATGAGAATTTCTTGTGAATTGGGAAGCATATGATGCTTATAGAAATCAAAGCAATTAATGGTGAATATGCCTATCAGCACAACTGGCAATAAAAATTATTATTTCATGTAAATTCGTCGGGTCCTTGGGTACTCTGTAGTATTGGTTTATTTGGAAAGCACTCGCCATTCCGTAAGTATCGTGTAGGGCTTCACAAAAAATTTGGTTAAATTAAATTAAAATAGAGCAAATTAAACTGGAATATATTAGAATGCACCAAGTAAAATGGAATACAAATAGAAAAATAGGGGAAGCATGTGCCGTATGCAGGGTAAATTAATAGAGAACGAAAAAATAAAAATAGAAACCAAAAAGGTAAACCACATTTTCAACAAAGTTCTCAGATTTTTGTTGAATTTTGTTAGCATGCGATGTAATAACCTGTTCTCCAATGAGTGTAACAAGATCATTCATTACTTCATTACATTACTAAAAAATATATGTCTTACCCAGGACCAACTGACGACTGGTAATTGCCATATCAGTAGTTTCAAAATGTGCAAAATTTAACTAATAACTTGTACCAGGGGGTTTTCTAATGAAGCTTATGGTATGGATAGATTGACGATATCAAGAGATCAAAAACCTATACTCAAAAAATAAACCACTGCAAATTAATAATACCCTTGGCAGGTAAGTCCTTCCAAATATATTTCGAATTCAATATAAAAAAAAAAACACCTGAACGTACGTTAATAAAATGTATGTTTTAATAACCACAAGAACATGAAGTTACTGTATCAACAACATACGATTAAGAATGAGTATCCGAATTTGAAATAGTTTCAATTTCCTCTATTCCTCTAACAAACGATATGCAGTGCACATGACCTTAAACTTGTAATTCACCAATCTAAATTAAATGTTTGCTTTGTAGAGACAAGTACTGTAGTTTTCATATAACTTTGCAGCAGTTGGGTTCAGTTGTAGCAAGTCCTACCATCTTCCACACGCTGCCAAGTTGAATGAATACTACAGTAGACATTTTAAAACTATCGAACATTGTATGAACATTTCTAATTACTTAAATTTCTAGTTAAGTAAGAGCCAGGTTTGAGTGTAATTAAATTATATTGTTTGGTAAATCATATTCATCCATCTAGAATTAATTACCTGTAGTTCAACTTAACCAACATAACTTACAGTTTCAACTTTAACTTTCATGAAAAATTTGATTTATGAAAAACATTTCAATTTGAAAGCTATAATAAAAGTTTAAGGTAGTCTACCAATTATCGGCCGGTTAGGGATAAGTTTGACTTCATGTTCAAATAGCCTATTTAATCTGTATTTCAGATAAAGTCTCAGACATTATCTGAGGTTATGAAATTGTATGCCAATGTATTCTTAACTTATTTTCACTTTCTTTGTAGTGGTGAAGGTGATATTGTGGAAGGAATAATGAATAATAAGACGAAGTTGTCACAACCACATTTATTAAAAAAGGTGAGATTTTATCACTAGTGAGATAGTATCACTAGTTGGTGATACTATGGTGAAGCAAAACCTCGTTTTGTTTGAGATTGATAATGGAGAAACATCCGAAACTAGTATCTCACCCTTTTTTAATAAATTAATGTGGTTGTGATAACTTCGTCTTATTATTCATTACTTGTTTTCACCGTTAGTAACGGATAGAACCTTCAGCAATTTATAGCCTATTAATACTTGTTTTTTCAATTCATGCCTACACTGATAAACCTTCTTAATACCGCCCTATTTCCTAACATCGGCCAGTATTTTATAATTTGACCCTTTATTATGGGTTTAAATGAAATATCAATTATTAATAGATAACAATATTAGCTTGCTATTCAGCTTCTCAAATTAATTTGTAACATTATTAAAGCGTATTTCGCTCACCTGATTTCTCAAGTCAAATGACAAGGAAAACAGAATCCTTGAAGAAAATTCCCAAAATTCACTGTTTTCCAAAGAAAAGAAATCAATTTATCATTTGCGGTTGATCAGCTGTTGGAAACTTGAAACAGACGCTTATTTTTAAAATTGGAAGTATCAGTGACCGATATTTGGTAGGTGGCCGATAATTGGTAGGTTTGACTCATCTATTTGTTCTGTGACTATTAAAGAATTCATAAAAGATTTCTGATGCATTCATAAAAACCGAACAGGAATTTAATACCACACAATTACGTAACTACAAAATTGCACTGTTAAATTCGACCTATTAAGACAAGGTTTCTAACTCGCTGATTCGGAATCAATGGACAGTGGACAGGGCAGGAATTTACAATTGATGCTTTTGGTATGGTAACCTATATCGAAAGCATATATTGTAGTGTATTCCGCCCCTGTGCGCTGTCCATTTAGTCCAAATCCGCATAGTTGAAAACCGAGCCTACAACAGTTAACACAGGCTTCAACACAGGTAGGTGGGCATGTTTACGCTTACTGTACTTAAAGATAATTCCACAAAAAATTAGTGGAGTAAATAAATAATTCTTGAAGAAAAGAATTAATTGCGCGATTTTAGCCATGGTCTCTGAATATGGAATGAAAAACATTACAAAAGAATAAAGATTGAACTTCAAATTTCTGATCTAGCCTAGAAAATTGGAGTCAACAATATTAGCATAAGGAGTGACAGATTACAGACCTTATTTCCCACATTTGAAGTTTTGACTGATTAATTGACGCACAACAATGAATGAATAATGATAAATAGAATAAACAACACTCTGTCAGAACTTCTGAAACAGTAAACATTGCAATAGTAACCACACCTTCCACTCCATCTTTCAAAAAATCAATATGGCTTCCTCCATTCCATTTGACGTTAGATGATCAGATGAACAGCTGATATGAAAACATGAAAGTGAATCAGGGTGAGCCGGTGAGCTCCTTGGCTCCTGATAAAAACTCACTTTTTCATCAAATTAGGTACTTAGCGGAATAATAATAATAAGGTGTTAAAAACTCCTAGCAAAATTTTAAGAGTGGAAAAAACCCATTTTGTATCCAACGATACTTTGTCATTCAAGAATTGAAATAATGAGATTGATCTATATTACTATTATACATACTATCATTATACTATTATACATAATGAAAATAATAAAGATATATTTTTAATACAATAAACAAGCAAATAATCGTTTATAATATCGTTTGTTGAAATATCTTATAACTTTCTGATGTTCTCTAAGGATGTATTTCTCATAGTTAGCAACGTTCCTCGTTCTCAACAAAATTTTCAATTTCAATTGACCATCGTCCACGCTTGTGAACGGTGGTCTATAACCTAACTTTTACATTTACAATGGTTAAATAATGAGGTTCTTGATTCTCATGTGAGAGTCTAACTTCATGAGACCATTTCTGTTTCTAGCTTTTGTCTTGAATTACGTAATAATCATCTTTCGAGGATGAAATTACAATTTCAAGACTGATAGTTGTGAATCATACATCAAAATGCCAATTCTGTGGCTGTTAGTGATAGTATGACTAACGGCATTTCAGAAAGAGGCAGACATTCAATTATTTTGTTTGTTTTAATGTTTCAATTTTTTATTTGTATTTTGTTTACTTATACAGCTTCAACCACTTATACTGTTTTGTTTACTTGTTATTTCTTGTCTATTATAATTATAAACAGCTTTCTGAACCTGTGTTTTGAACAGCAAGACATTTTATAGGTGCCTGCGTTGTGCATTTCCGAGTTTCATCGTGGTAAGTTGACTAAGGTATCAGTTATTTTCGGCACATTATTTTATTTACCGCAAGATTGCTGTAGAAACCTTTTGCCTATTCCCTGCTGTATTGTTACTGCAAGACATGTTTATTGGAATTCATGATAAAAGAAAGGTACGGTAATTTAATTACTGATAACTTTGATACAGAATGACTTCCTTGAAAACTTGTTAGCATTGTACAACATGCATTAACTAAGAGCGTAATATGCTAATATTTTATAATGTAAATCATAAGGAGCAATAAATTGAACTTACATATTGTACTCAGGTTTGTTACCTTTACCTATTGGTGGTCCAGATGTAACAGGCTTTACTGTATAGCTGTTCTGTAAATTGGGAAATTATTTATACGTACCCAACATTTCCATATACTAATACAGACTGGTATTGGTTAACAAAAAGCTAACTATGTAGTATACCACGTTACGTGACATTTCTATAGAGACGAGAACCACGTCTATTGTATAGAACGTCCATATAATATGGTTCAAAATAAACTTTTTGTCTCGCCTAGCGTCCACACGTCATGCCAAAATATTCGGCGGCTGGAAAAATTGCGGTGTTGCAAAATTCAACTGACTGCGGTGATGAAACAACAAACTTCGAAAACTAGGATTGAAGAAGGGGTGGGAGGTTAGGGCCATCCATCAGAGAATGTTGAAAACCGCTTTTAGATAATGAAGCCTAAATAAAGAAAACATAGATTTTAATAAATATTCAATACATTACTTGTTGAAACAATTAGGTACAGTAACGTTAAGTCCCTAATGGGTTAGTCTGGGAGGCGGGAGTCCAATCGTGTGTTGGAGGGGGGGGGGGAGTGTGCTCTAGCTCCAGGCACTATATATATTGAACACAACTAGTTGAAGAGAAGTCCTCTTAACAATAATAAATTCATTCTAGACTACAAGAGTCTTAGTTTTGCAAGTAGTGCAAACTAATCCCCCTCGGTAATTTTTTTAGCTAATCCCTTTAAAGCCTCATTCTGAGCGATTCTAGACATGAAGTTCAACCATTTTAACCCACACGGTATCGGTATGTGTGAAATCGAGTGAATTATTTTATCTGGTCCTTGAATCATTGTCAATTGACCCTTGTGCTGGAAAACTATTGTTTGATTAAACGAACTTCAAAATCACATCCATTTGAAACTATTCTCACTCAGCTATTTTTTATCCACGACCTCAGATCTCACCTGATATGGGCGATCTCAAAATTTTGTATATTGGTTTGTATTTTGCTGTCACACCAATAGATAATAAGTTAGAAAGGTTTCGGCTTCAAGAACTTCAATAATGCTTTTGACAATCCAATAGAAATACACTTCCTTCAGATAGACACCGTGGCTTCTGCATGAAATTCAATGAACTTGCTTTATCTATACTATAGCAACTATCAGCATTATTTCCAATGTATACTGTGTTTTGAATACTTCAGAATTGAAAGTCCTGAAGTGGTTCGAATTGATAAATTCAAAAATGGATTAACAGTCTAAAAGGTTTTTTAATAGTTATTTATGTATTAAGAGCGTGAAGCGCGACTTTATCGCTCGAGCCAAAACATTTACTGCGCGACGCGTAGCGGAGCGCAGTAATTTTGCGAGAGCGATAAAGAAGCTTCACGCGCGAATTGCATACAATATTTTTCCTACAACTGCAGTTCTGGATTACAACACAATAAAAACTTGTAGTTTGTAACATCACAGACCGTGCGCGGATTTGGTTAGCGTGCGCCATTTTGAGGTTATGTGAATTCACGGATTCCGCGATCCACCAATGAGAAGACATCAAAATCAAAACAGAAGCGTAAAGAAAACAGCTGGCGAGCGTAAAGTACTTTACCGCTTGCTGAGCAGTAAAGAGGTATTTTACAATTAGTTTTCAGTACGCAAAGAACGACTTTACGAGCAGTTGTAGGAAAAATAATTTTCAGCCACAGCATTCAGGCGAGTAATTGGTCTTCTTCAGATTCTCATTTTTGTCAATCTGAAATTAAATTATCCTTTTAAATTAAAATTATAAATGACAAACTTGAAGAATTCTCCAGAATAAATTTCAACTTCTTCGAAATTGTTTCTGTAGGCTTGTTGAAATTCCCAAAGAAATCTGTATCTGGGGGGGGGGGGGGGGATCTATCAACTTGAATCACATTCATTTTCATAAACAAAGGCCTAGAACAGTGGTCTCCAAACTTTTCAGCCTCCGGGCCAAAATAATTTTTTTTTTTTTTTTTTTTTTTTGTAGATTACGTCTTGGAGACTCCAGTTAAGGAGTATAAGACAAGTCAGATCAACAATATTATACACTAGATACCATAATTACTTCAATTAGTTGAGGTGAGGCTTAATTTTGATGTGAAAGGAACTCTTGTACACTATAAAAAGCTTTATCAACTAAATATTTCTTCAATTGATTTTTAAATATTTCTATATTTTCAAGACTCTTCAAAAACTGCGGTAGCTTGTTGTAGAATTTCCTACCAATATAACTAGGTTTTTGTTTGAATAGGCTACTATTGTGACTCACCAAGTGATAATCTCCTCGGCTTCTTGTATTATAATCATGTACATCAAGATTTTGGTTAATATCATTCGTTTTTACATATAGAGTAGCTTCATACACATATAAGCAGGGACCCCATTAGGTTGCGAGGGCCAGAACCGTTTTCTATTTTCTTCTGAGTGCTTTAGGAGGAATGCTCCTCTCCTACGGTACTTCCACACCCACACCTCCTCCTCTACCTCCTCATCATCCAACACCTCCTCCACTTATGAACATGACTTGTTCCCTATTAGAAAAGTAATTTCTAGAAAAATTTGTACCGTACAATATTGAAAAAATATTCCTTCATTAAAGTAAGTAAATTCATTTTCATTAAATTTTTACAAATAATGAGATACAGTATAAAGAATATTATGGCATATGTCACCATTGGTTTTAACGTTAAAGTTTGTAAGGTATAAGTTTCATTTCCCAAAACTGATTCAAGGATTATTATCATTAGAATGTTTTATTTTAAAGCACGTTGTGACATTGAGGAAGCAATAGATGTTGATTAGGTCAGAGGTATTTCAATGCCATACATGAATTCATTTTTGTTTGACGTTGAGATGCGCATAACATTTCTGTTTCTAATATAATTAAGGCATTGTCAAGTTACTGGCGGCAGTCAGTAGTGGAGTAGTGAGCAGTGAGTTGGTGTCTTGTGTTGATGGATGCATGATGGAACAGGAGATTCCATCTTGCATGGCATCCCATCACAAAAGGGATTCCATCACCTTAGTTGATTTTTCAATTTCATTCATGAACTAAATAATAGGCCAGCCCCATAACTAATCAACATCTATCTTGCTCAATCTTGCTCTAACATTTTAAATATTTAGATATCCTAAGCGAGTTGCCAATCCCCTTTTATAACTTGTATTGAAGTCAATTTAATAAAAGGGGATTGGCAACTCGCTTAGGATATCTAAATATTTAAAATGTTGGAGCAAGATTGAGCAAGATAGATGTTGATTAGTTATGAGTGTTAGTATTAGACACATATATTACAATTAAGATAATTTTTTTGCGTATGGCTTTTAATGGCGAGGAGAACCTTAGAGGGTTGTTACACCTCGCCTTTTAAGCCATGTTATGGGGAACATGGTGGACTTACTAATTTAGGTGGGTTCCGAACCACCTGGTAAGTAATAATAAAGTTTATAACATTGAAGCACGGTCACCCATCCAAGCGCAGTCTTAAGCAGTTGTGACTGAACATCACGCTCGCCGCGTGACCAATCACCAAGAATAAAGATAATTAGAACTGGCAACTATCCCTATAAATTTACTAATTCATTAATCTCCAGGGCCTTCTTTTATATGGTAAATTGAATATTATGATTTATGTAAAAAGAGCTGAAATATTGGATGAAACATTTTGCGAGTCTGTTATTGTAGTAATAGTTCACAATCCTCACAAAAAATAAAATTAGGGGCTTTCAAGTTTTTAGTGAATTAACTTTGTTATTTGTTGATTAAACGATATTGTTTTTCAACTTAATTTGTAGGGAACCCTATTTTAAAAATAAGAAGTTGAATTAACCAATAGCCGAGAAACCCCAAAATTCATAAAACCAAGCTTTATTTTTTGTCAAAGTACACTGAATTTGCACGGTTGCTTTTAACTTGTTATTCTTGTGTTTTTAGATACCGTATAATAAACCCTGATTTATGAACTCTGGGGTGATTTTTCACTATTAGGTGATTCGCAATTGCACCTGATGAATCTGTTAGTAAAATGATGTATTTATAAAATAGTGGAATTTAGTAGAAAATAATACAAAGCGGCAAAACCATATGTGGTCGCGGGCCGTAGTTTGGAGACCCCTATAATATTGTTCCGTGCCCCCCCCCCCAACCACGGCAGTGACGCCCTTGCATAGGCTCACACTGGTTATCTTGAAAATTTGCCTCAGGTTCCAAATAAAAAACATCAATTTTTATTAACTTTTCAAGTGAATTCAACGACTTGCAGTCATATTTTTATTAAGATTAAGTAGTATTTTACTTACTCTGTAGGCCGAACGTTTTCAAGGCTTGAAGATGGGTTTTAACAACTCGAAAACGTTCGGCCTACAGAGTAAGTAAAATACTACTTGATCTCGAGTAAGTAAACTACTACTTGAGTAAGTAAAATACTACTTGAAGTCGTTGAATTCACTTGAAAAGTTAATATTAACAACGCAGTTCGTCATGGAACAAGAAATCCAGGAATCAATTTTTTTTACAAAAATGAATATAATCTGTCGTGAAGAAATATTTCACGTATAAGTTACATTCAAAAAGTATGTACGGTATTAGACAGATAAACTAATGACTAGAAACGAACATTAGGAAACTATTTACGTTGATCTATCACAGAATATAAAAAATGCTATCTTAAACATGAAATGAAAGACGAGGACAAACTAAAATTAACTTATAACTATTTACATATCACTGATAGAAATCTTCAACAATACGTCCTAAATTGTCATATTTTGCTGCCACTAAACTATCAACAACCATCTTGATCATTAGTATAAATCCATTTTGTTCAACCTGTAAATAAAACGCAATTCTAAATTAGAATCTTGAAAAAAAAAATAGAAATCACACAAAATTACAAGACTAACAACTAAACCGACGATTTATTACATTGAGCAAGTTTTCGAACTACTTGCCGGCGAATTTACGATCATATTGTAAACTCGCCCAGTTTAATCGTGTTCACTAGCTAACTATCCTCGAAAAAGTTGAAAGCCGGGCTACTTTACTTGCTACTCGCTGGCTTGTTAGCTGGTAAACCAGTCCCATGTAATCGAGGTTTTAGACGATACAATTGAATTGGGGATGGTGATGTAAAATACATTTATTTATTGAGATATGAGTACTGAGTAAGAGATTTTTTCGGAGGATGAAGCCCACATAGGTCTGAGACCTGTGTGTGGGTAATGAATTGGATGATGGTGATTGATGAGTTGGACCTACAGTTTTAGGTGGGTTCCGAACCACCAGGAAGTGATTTTACAGCAGAGATAGTCTTTTTTTCTGGTCAATCCAATCGGTCACCCTTACAAAGATGGCCCAGGAGTTTCGTAGCTTATCTCTGATTGAACCTGCTACGGCACTCGGCTATCACTTCTTATATCTCACCTACACAGAGCCACTCCATTGGCGAACGCGCGCCACATTGAAATCCCAATTACACCAGCTGAGCGAGTAACCAGCTCAAACAAGGTCAAAAGCATAGACATGTTTAGGAATATCAGCTGTGTTTCGTGTAAAAAAAATTTTCAACTAGGCTACTGTAGTATTCATATAACTTGGCAGTGTGCAGCAGATGGGACATGCTACATTTGAACCCAACCTATTGCTGCCAAGTTATATGAAAACTACAGTACATCTATTTGGGTCACTCGCTCATCTAATGTGATAGGGCCCAAAATATGGCGCGCGCGTTCGCTAATGCATTGGCTCTGTATACTAAAGTTCTTGATTTTGCTACAATCACACTGATTATTTTGAAAATCGAGATAGCCTATTATGCATATCCGGCAGGTACACCACCCCCAAACTATAATATTAACAGCAGCTAAATTCATACACTCAAGGGTCACCACTTGATCATCCACCCCTCCACTGTAGTACGGTATTTTTTTTTAGATAACCGTACGTCTTGGAGACTCCAGTTGAGGAGTATAAGACAAATCAGATCAACAATTATACACTAGTTACCAGTACCATAATTACTATATCGATTAGTTGAGGTGAGGCTTAATTTTGATGTGAAAGAAACTCTTGTACAATGTAAAAAGTAATTTCTACATAGGCTCCAATAATATTATCTCAGGTAAAGTAACAAGAAACAATAGCTGACCCATAGGAACTTTTGCAGCCATCGTGTTATACACAATATCAGACATTAAATTTGAATACACAAAACTAATATTTCAAGAATGATATTGTTTACCTTATCAATAAAAGTGCGATTTATCTGAATGCAGATATTCCTTGGGTAAGAGATTTCTCTAAAACGATATCGAATTCATTCAACGAATGAAGCATCTGTGTGAGGTACATTCTGAGATTGGGGTCACGTAGAAACGATTGTTCTTCATACATGTCCAGAACAGCCTGCGATTCTACCATTACAGCATCAATACAAAGGTCAAGCTTCCTGTCCCTAGCAGAATAAATCAACAAGAATAATATTAGAGAGCGCCAATACAATAATAATAACTACTAATACAATAACAAAAAGTGACACAGCTTCGAGCAAGTTTAATTTAGGCATTAACGCTTTCACATAAATAGTATAAACCACGAAATTAGGCTTGTGAGTATTCACATCAGAAGAACACGCTTTGTACAAACACTAGCTAACTCTATGTGTGTAAGACTAGCTTTTATTCTGTATTGTTCTTCGAATAGTCAAACTATATTAGACATATTAGGTTATTAGCTTATATTCTACATTGTTCTTCGAATACTGTAGTCAAACTATATTGGAAATATTAGGTTATTACATCGAAATTCTACCCACCCGGCAAATTCTCTGACCGCTACTTTGGCGATTAAAATATGGATGAATTTTCAGCCAGGTGGACTAATTTGTCAAGATCGAATCAACAGAATTTTTAGTTTTACAAACAAATTGAAATAAAATCCATCATGCTACTAATTTAAATTTTATAGCTATCGTTTTGATCGAATAATCCTCAATTATTCTTTCAATTTTGAGGCCATTGTAAAAATTCGTCACAAATTCATTTTATATTACAATACGACGGATTTTTATAGTCCATTCAATGATCCTATTTTTACCTCATTCATTCAATTCAATTTTTGTCGTTTACTACTAGTTTAAGAAATTTTACTATACGACTTTACGAAATTACTATATGACTGATCTAAGACCTAATGCATAACAATTTATAAGGAAAAACATGTACTATGATTTAGCACTAACTACAAATACAAGCACTTTACAGTACTAAATTCGTTGTAAATTGTTACGCAGCAGGCCCCAGATTTGTTTCATTCATTTTTTTTGTGATTAATAATGTATATATGTATTTATTTTGCTATTTAATACTCTTTCAACTGTTAGTAATACTCGTAATAGTTAGTTACTTTACATAGTTTAGTAACTTATACAACACGCACGCTTGCCTTAGCTAGGCAAGATTTTTATTTTTTCGGTGGATGAAGCTCACATAGGTCTGAGTTGGATGATGATGATGATGATTGATGAGTTGGACCTGCAGCTGTAGGTGTGTTTCGAACCACTGGGAAGTGATCATACAACACTTAGAAGTTATTTTTGCTCCTCAAACTAAAGCGGTCACCCTTCCAAGGGCATTCCCTTGGGAAAATCGCCTGAAGGAAGACACAGTCTTGTGTCTTATCTTATCTGACAGAGCAGGTACTTGGCACGTCTCGAAGCTTATCACTCCCCTAATTGGTTCACCTAGATTATTGATTGTATTACTTTGTTTTGATCAGTGAATAATGAATATATTTTTGTGAGGAATAAATCAAATTTTTAGGACAGGCTCAATTTTGTAAATACATTTAATAAGACTGTGTTCATTGCATACTAAACGACTAATTGAAACAGAGCTAATAATTAAAATATCGCTTAATAATAGTCAGTTTAGTAACTAGATCAATAATTATATTAATTTATTCAGTACTGAGATTGGGGAATACAAAATGCTTAATATACTGAAATGAAAGAACTATTACCTTATTGAAACGCAGACAAACTGCTGAAACCGGCCATCTTTTCCGAGAGAATTACTATAGCTTTGTATCCTATCAACCAAGTGACAATAGTACCGCACAATATCATTGTGCCTACTCATGTGCTCTTTTTCGTCTTTTACGCGAGCTGCAATTGAAAAAAAAAATGTTAAACAGTGAATTTATGTGGCTTGCTAACCTGAAAGTCTCAAATTCGATCACCAAAAGATTTTTCCTGAGGCCACTCCCGTGTTTCGGAGGACACGTTAAGCCCGTCGGTACCGGCTGCCGAAAGACAGTTCTTAAGTAACGTCAGAGGCCCTGAACTTTTTAGGCACGACCTGATAACTCGGACACAAGACCAGGTCACACGATATTATTTTTTAATTAAACATAAAAATCGTTAATTGTTATTTGTGTAACTAGTGCATAAAGTAACTCTTTGCTGCTCGAGAGAAATGCATTACGCACAAGCTGAAGGCAAGTGCGGAATAGTTTCTCGAAGCAAAGATACTTTCAGCATGAGTTACACATTAAATTTTTCATACAGTTGACACACCTGGAGTGCATCAATGTAAAATGATTACGACAAAGTCAGCTGGAGTGCAGCAAAGTAAAAGAATGCAGGAATCAGCTGTTCTGCGTACTATAATGAGTGCATAAATAGCCGCTTTGTTAGGTAACTGTAGGAAAAAATACTTTACTCGTGAAAACACTCAATTACTCATGTGATAGCTACTTCGCTTTGGTGTAATGCTTCCTCAGACACGGAATTACCAATGCCAAATAGCTAACACGCGAATAAGTTTGTGTTAAATTCACCGACATTCTCAATGGTTATTTATGTTTAGATATCAAGTAAAAAAGAATATGGAACTACATCAAATTATTTATCACTAATGAACTATTGAAAATAAAATAAAACATATTTTAAAACAAAAAGTAAAAAGAAACCGACTTCAGTGAAATGATAAAATACTCACGTACTAAAAAGTTCAAAATAAAGTATTTACTTTAAACTGAGAAAATTTTAAATGTCATACAAGTAATCTTTTGAAGTCGGCGCCAAATATTTCATAAAGATGATAAGAAATTCTATCTAATATCAAAACTAACACTGTATTTTTTTGGAGGATGAAGCCCACATAGGTCTGAGAGTTTTGCGTGGGTAATGAATTGGATGATGGAGATTGATGAGTTGAACCTACAGTTCTAGGTGGGTTCCGAACCACCAGGAAGTGATTGATAAGAAATTCTATCTAATATCAAAACTAACACTGTATTTCAATTAAATATGTGATTTACACTCACTTTTACTGAAATACAGTGTCAGTTTTGATATTAAATTGTTCAATTATTTCGTCATGGAAAACATCACAGAGTAATTCTGTTATATTTTAGAAGTTTATGGGAAATTTGGCGCCGACTTCAAAAGATTACTTGTATGAAATTTAAAATTTTCTCAGTTTAAAGTAAATACTTTATTTTAAACTTTTTAGTACGTGAGTATTTCATCATTTCACTGAAGTCGGTTTCTTTTTTTGTTTTAAAATATGTTTTATTTTAAGCTTTTTAGTTGAATATTCAAACTTTGAAAACATGAGAAATTTCTTAAATCCTACATTATGAAATATTTATCAAATTAGCAAGCCAATAATTAATTTATAACATCGAAAGTTAAGTAACTAAAAATCCAGGTAATTGTGCCGCAGATGTTAGCAAATAAATAAAAAATCACTTAAAACTTCACCAGATTGTAGTATTATGTCTCCTGATCACAATTATCAAGTTTTTAAGTGTCGGTCTCAATTAAATAATTAATTATTCAATATTGAAAACCTACCTTTCGAACAGAGCCCCAAAATGACTAACTTCAGCAATTAACTTTAATTAAGTGTTTAGAATGCATGAATCTTTGTAACACAATAATTTGCATTTTAATTTATTAATTATTTACTCATGCAATTTATCTACTTAATAATAAAGGCATTTTCAATTTGTTCCAAAATCTCATCACTTGATGCATCGCACATAATTATACATAACCTGTAGCCAGCTAGCCACAGCCTGGGTTTTAGCACAGATTACAGAACAACAGATTTAGTTGCCTGTGGTTTTAGGCTTTTGGATGTGCGAACATTTCGCGCATGCGCAGAAGCGTAGTCTGCGTGAATGGAACGAAGTGGAATGGAAAATGGAATGGACCTGCTTAACCAAACCTTTCCTAACCTGGCTAGATGTGACTGAACCACCTTTGAAATACCTTTAAATATTTACCTTTAAACCTTTTTAATATTTACAGAGGTGGTTCAGTCACATCTAGCCAGGTTAGGAAAGGTTTGGTTATGCAGTTCCATTCCAGTTTCCATTGATGTTCTGATGTAGATGGCACTGATATAATCCATTGGCACTAATCCTTGATGGCACTCCATTGCTCTAACTATCTGTTCGTCTATGATGTTATGCTTAAGGTACTATAAAGGCTTTTCAGAGCCGTATTTATGTTCATAAGGTGAGTTTTTAATGTTGAATAATTAATTATTCAATTGAGACCGACACTTAAAAACTTGATAATTGTGATCAGGAGACATAATACTACAATTTGGTGAAGGTTTCAAGTGATTTTTTATTTGCTAACATCTGCGGCACAATTACCAAAATCCACTTATAAGAAAAGATAAACTAAGGAAAATTCTACAACGTTTTATTTAATGTGGAATATTGTATTTAGGAGAATTATAATAGCGAAAGGCTTCTTAAAAGTGAAATGGCTTTTGATTCATTTTGATGTGGTCCCTTTCAGAATATACCTACACTGAAATAGTAGGCCTATATTACGTTACAAGTGTGGAAAATATTGTGCTTACTGAAAATATGATAAGTAAACGCAGGAGATGAAGTTGAGTGCGGTATTATCATACGAGTATGGTAAACATCTTCCCGGACGAGTTATGTACGATATTTTTTGTGTTATGATTGCAACTAAATAACCTTATTCCTATGACTCAATAACATCAACTAAATTATTTACAATTTTCATATGAACATATGGACAGAAATATTATATTCTTCTTATTCTCGATTCAAATTAAGTTCACGTGATTGGTCAAAACATTGGACATTAAAGACTTCTTTCACACTGAACCAGCTTTGGGTAACCGATGTCGTTTACCCGGCATAATTGCATTGCATCATATGATTTCGAAAACCGTCTAGATGTAAAGCGCTCCATATGATACAATGACCAGCCTGGTAAACGACACCGGTTATCCGATTGGCGGTTATGTGTGGAACTATCCTATTCAAACTTGATTGAAATGAAGACATCGAAGAATGGTCCTTTTTGTTTAATATTGGGCTAAGTATTGGGCCGATCCTTGCGAACCTTGTATGGGACAACCGCTGAGCGATGCTCTTTCATTTAAAAAAAATTCATCGAAATCGGTTCAATATTGTACGAATGATTGATGTACAAACATTAAAAAAAACAGGTCGAATATAGTAACCTTGTTATTTTTGGAAGTCGGTTAAAAAACTATTGTGAGCATGTAAATAATAATATGAACAAATTAAATATTTTTGTTGAATTGAAGATATATTTTCAGTAGCAGCTTTAGGATATAGCTACCATTTTATCTTTGTCTTTCAAAGACTTAGAAAAATTGTGAGATTGACTTGAACTTTTTCATAGCTCAAAAATAAATGAAAGTCCAGAATACAGGCTTTAACAACTCACCTATGAAGTCCCATACATAGAGATTGCGGCCAAACAGTCTTATAGATTTGTACCCGTGAAAGAAAACGTTTTCAAGACAATATACCAGACCATTTTCACCACATAAGAGCATGGTCAAAGAGCTGTTAGGCCCATCTTTGGTTTGAGCTCTATAGAAGTATTTCACAATTCGGTTCAAACAATCGCCTGAAAAACAGAAATGAATATTAAAAATGAAGGAAGCCAATTGAATTGGATAAAAGTAAAACACTCGATTGGAATTAAACAATTACCACAATAAAATGAGGAAACAATTGGTTCATATAACATAATATCATCACTTTACACAATAGTACAATTCACAAAAATAAATGTAATTAATATTAATAAATTTTGGTAAACCTACTTAAAACTACATTAGTACAGGTTTTTATAAGTATTGTAGGCTATTTGAAAGGTTTGAATTTTTAAACGGTGCAAGGTGACATGAATGTATCATATCGGAGCAGAACTGTTTTGTTTTTCATTTTGTGACGCTTTTTCAATGGGATGCTATTACACAAAAAATATCGACCTTTACAAATTTGCATATTTGTGAAACTTTCATCAGCTAGCAGAGATGTACAGTTTTGCTAGAGGGGCCTAAATATTGAATTCGAATCGTGAAACCAATGATTTTCTCTATAGATAAGATTGTGACAATAACTTCTTTTAAATTTGTGTAATTACGAATTTTTTGAAGTCATATCGATTCAAAAAATAATGACTTGTATAGATCGGGTTTATAGGCTTTGAAAAAGATTCATCGGATGCTAGAAACCATAAATGTTTTTCTTAGTTTTAAATTACTTGAATAATTTTCTATTGGCTTCAAATAAAAACAAAAAAATAAAAATACAACAGGCAATGAATTCTATTGCTTAGTGAATAATAAGACGAAGTTGTCACAACATTCCGTTGAAACCGAAACTAGTATATCACTGTTTTCAATAAGTGTAGTTGTGACAACTTCAAGTCTTACTATTCATTATGGATATCTTCCACAATATCAACTTCGCCACTACAAAGAGAGTTAATTCTATTGCTAGCAAACGAGCAGATTTCCACTTGACACTAGTTTAAGCGAGAATACAAGCTGTACTGGAATTCTAATAAATGTAAACTACAAGAACGACTTGTAGCCATACAACAAATAAATAATACTGAATGACATACAGAACAGAATACAAAATAAGATAAACAATAGGTATAGAGAATAAAGACAGTGTTTCCATTAAAAGTGGTGGTGATTGGTCTCACGGTGAGCGTGGAGTTTATGCGATTGTGATACTTTCATAGCATGGGATTCTAGTAGTAACTAGTAGTAACGGATTCCAGTAATTCTAAAATTAGGTTCGGGCTTCCGGGCCTACTGAAGTTCGGTCGGCCTGTAGAGTTGCTAGTCGCTACTCGCTTAGCTATTAAACTCGCCCAGAATCATCGGGACTTTACTACCCATTGAATCAATTATTAACGTGTGCAACACACCAAGGCACAATACAATTTTGTATTGCTTGAGGTTTGATATTTGCTTTGTTATGATAAAGATAAATAAATGAAAAATAAAAATTTGACAGGATAATCACCAAGCATATGCTGGATGTCAGCTATTGGTAGGGCGCGTCTTGGAGGTGGAACACTGGGACTCCTGACTCGGGGACTGTTGGATCCCGAACTGGAGCAGGAGGGATGCCTTCCATCGGCCAACTTCTCACCTACCAGCAGTCGCTCTGTCGAGTCGTCATCCACGCCCCTCCCCAGCCATCTCCCACAAGGAAACCTGCATACAAAAATTCAAGCAATCATGTTTAAAAAAACAATGGTTTAGTTCATGGAATGTTATGGCAAGTGGTAGAGATTGAGTTATCTTTTGTTGGTTTGTGCAATCCTGCTCTTTCCTTCCCTACCCCGCTCCTCCTCTCATCAACGTTGGTGGCAGTACCACCCCCTCTCAACCAAGTCAGTTGCTGCAAGAGAGCGGACTCGAGTACAGCTATATTCGTGAATCGCATCTTTTAAGTCGTAAGTCGTACAAATTGCATTTTTTACACTTTCAATTCGTTATTGTTCTCCCGCGGTCCTCCGTTGTAAACCCCGCATTAACATTTTGGTCCTCGCTGGGCCGGATAGAAATCCGTGTTTATGGATGTACAAACAACTAAACGTTTGAACTCGCTGTTTTAAAATTCGTGTTAAGTGTTTAATTCGTTGTTCCGAACTGTGTGGAAAGTTTTGTACGCGTTCTATAAGTGTAAATTCCGTTTATTTCAAATCAAAATCGTGAAAGGTTCATAAGTTAAAAATTCGCAAGCATTTGCATTAATGCTCCAACCCTTCGGGCGGCCATATTTGATAGTTGCTGATCGATTTATTGTTCGCAATCAAAATCAAGTCATTTCTCGTTTTCGTTCAATCGACCAGTTCAATCAATCGTGTAATTATTTGCGATCGCGTTCTGCTTACCCATCACGTGGTCAGCGCGCTGCGCAGAAGTCAGAACTACAGCACGCACCAGAGAGAGCCACTCCAAGCAACGCTGACGTCAGAGCTGTGTCACCATGGATTAAGGCCTGTATCCTATTATCCAATACACACACACACACACACACACACACACACACACGCGTGCATCCTGTACCCACTTCTGTTGCACGTGTTGTGTATCCTGTATCAAATCCATTCCTGTTAGCACAAACTCACCGCTCACCGCCAGAGCACTTGTCGTTATTGAACATTGAACTTGAAAAAAATTCTCATCAGCTGTTGATCTGGAAGTTAACCTAAAAACTACAATCATGTCTGAGGTAGGGATGAGCATCGATGGGAAAACATCGATGTTGACCATCGATGTTAACATCGAACCATACCATCGATGTGAGGAAAACATCAGTCTCTAAACATCGATGTATTTCAGTGCAAAACATCGATGTTTTAGGAAAAAATCATTCACTCATTGCTACCAAAGTACAAATGTTTGATATTGATTTTTTCTTCTTATGGTTTAAGTTGATGCAAAAAAGTTTTTTTGATAGTATAGTTCAAATCTCACAATTTTAAGTGAAGGACAAATAAGTCCCTCACAGCCCTACAATCAAATCGGCTTATAACTGAGGGGCCCAAGTGTCCCCCAAATTCAATCCTGATATAGCCTGTGCTTTATATAATATTTTACTGCTCTTTGATCCTTCAATGACTGCAATTTTTTGAGAATAAATTGTTATTTTAAAGTAAAACCATTGAAGCAATAAAAATTGACTGTTCTTGGATGAGTGACTGGCAAGAAAACTTCACGTTATCTGCATCATCACTTACCTGGTGGTTTGAAGCCCACCAAAAACTGTAGGTCCAACTCATCATTCACAATCACCCACTGATACCCACGCACAGGTTTTAAATCCATGTAGGCTTTATCCACAGCAAAAAAATGTTCATTTTCAGACTCCTTTGAAAAATCAAGAAGACATACCTCTAAATCACTGTCAACTAGGAGCCTGTCAACATCATCATCTAGAATGTCACTCATGTCTACATCTACATTTACTATTATCTCTATTAATATTACTTTAACACTCCTAACCGACTGGTCTTGCTTGCTTGTATACGATTTTTCTAAAAAACGGTGTGTTGAAAATAAAATTAGCAAGTCCGCGTTTATAAAACATCAATGTACGAAAACATTGCTGGTTAACATCGATGTATGAAAAACATCGTTCCCTTACCATCGATGTCAAAAACATCGAGCATCGACATGGAAACATCGATGTTTTAAAAACATCGACCATCGATGCTCATCCCTAGTCTGAGGTAGGAGATGATCTCACTGAATCGCGTATTCAAAACGATACGACTCAAAAAGACAGTACCCAATCTCAGGTCAATGCTACCGTTACAGGAAATAAAAACCCTGCTTTAGAACTAAAATTGTTAACATTGAAGAGAACTAGAGTTATAAATAAAATCGCTTCAACAATTAAGACGTTACCAAACAACTTTTCTGAATTCATTATTCAGGATCTCAGAAATGATTTCAGAGCTTTTGAAACGCTTCAGGATAATATCACAGAAATGGTGATTCTATCAGAATTTAATGACGAAGAATACGATATTATCAGTGAAAGATATTATGAGTTGTACTCTCAATTCACTTCAAAATGTAAACAAACGTTAGGTGAAACTGTTCATAAACCTACTTCTGGATCTAATGTAAATCTTCCTCAAATAAAGTTATTGAAATTCAACGGAGATATTGAGCAATGGATAGAATTTCTAAATATGTTCGATGCTCTTATTCACAAAAATGAATCCTTGTCAGACATAGAGAAATTTCACTATCTGAAAGCCAACATTTCAGGCTCAGCAGCTCAAATGATAGCAAATTTACCTCTATCTAATGAAAATTATCACATCGCGTATACCCAGTTGTGTGATAGATATTCTAATCCAAGAAGATTATGCTCCTATTATGTTGATCAACTCCTTGAATTTAAACCAATTACTAAGTCTGATTACTCGTAATTAAAAGCATTTATTGACATTCATTCAAACTGTATATCCGCTCTCAAAGCACAAAAGCTACCTGATTTGTGTGATTTCATTCTGTTATCTTTGTGTTTGAAGCATTTAGACACAAGAACCCGCCTTGATTTTGAAAATAAAGCTACTGATAGTACTCCTACTTACCAAGATTTATTGAAGTTCCTAAATTGTAAATCTCGAACGTACGAACTGGTGAATCCGTCTACTACAATTCAGCCAACCATTAAAAATGAGTCTAAGCCTATTCATTCAAATGAAAATAAACTCGCTAAGAGATTTTCGCTAGTTACCAGTAATCGATCTTCATCTCAAACAAATGTCAATGCTAATCAGTATGCCAAGTCAAAACCGCTCCAATGTATTGTGTGTGGATCTGCGGATCATAATATTTATTCATGTGAAGAATTTGTCAAGTTGTCTGTTGATGAGAGATACAATCTTGTCAGGCAAAAGAATCTATGTTTTCAATGTTTTGGAACGCATAATCGTAATCACTGCAAGTCGCAAAAATCTTGTAAATCATGCAACTCTAGTAAGCATCATACATTGTTGCATACAAAAAATAAGTCGTTCAACTCAGTTGAACATTCCAAGTCGCTCAACCCAGAGCATTCAAATAACTTGCATTCTCAGAAGGAAAATGTCACGTTTGCATGTAATACATCAAGTTTATCTATGTCAAACTCTTCTTCTTGTCTACTTGGTACTGCTAATGTCGTAGTTTTTGATTCATTTAACAAGCCTCATGTTGCGCGAGCTATAATAGACTCAGCGTCACAAATAACCGCTGTCACTAAAGAGTTAGTGAATAAATTAAATTTGAAACCTAGTTATTCAAATAGAAAAATCATTGGTATTGGTTCTAAAACCACAAACTGTTATGGTGAAGTTGATTTGCGTATTTCTTCACAGCTTCAGCCGCATTTCAGATTGAATACGAAAGCAACAGTATTGTCAATCATAACATGTAATCAGCCTACAGTGTCATTAAACGCTAAAGACTTTGAACATTTTGCGAATTTGAAATTAGCTGATGAAAAGTTCCATATTTCAGATAAAATTGATCTTCTCATAGGAGCTGATTCTTTCCTTCAAACTTTGTGTTGTCAATCTCATGGAATCACTAAAATGTACCCCAATTCTCCAGGAGCTTTAAGTACAGTTTTCGGCTATGTAATCATTGGAAAAGTCAACACTAATGAAACCGACCTGAGAATTAATTTAGCTACTAGTCTTCTCACGTACGTTGAACCCGTCAACCAGTTACTCCAAAAGTTTTTGGAAACCGAAGAGGTGTTTGTCAAGGCGAAAGAAGACCCATCTCATGCTTACTGTGAAAATTTATACAAAGAAACCACAACTCGTTGGCCTTCAGGACGTTATGAAGTCGCATTACCGTTCAAGTCTCAAAATGTATTGTTAGGTGACAACCGCAATTCTTCAATGAAAAAGTATATTTCGCTTGAAAAAAGATTAGCATCAGATAAAAATGTTCACGAACAGTATCATGATTTCATGAGTCAGTACATTGGATTAGAGCATATGACCAGAGCTTTAAATCCATCCAATTATGTAATACCGCATCACTGTATTCAGAAGCAAGACAGTTCAACGACCAAATTAAGAGTACTTGAAAAGTCACACACTCTTAAATGCTTTGAAAAATATTCCAACATCTACAAGGCAGTTCGCATATTCGTGTTAGTGTTGAGATTCATAAAAAAATGTAAGCTGAAGAAAGCACATGAGTACAATCTTCGCAGCCGCAGATCACAACCGACAACCGTTTCTCCTCTACTGTCTGTTGCTGAATGTCGCTCAGCACTCCCGAGCATAATAAAGTTGAATCAAAACTTCTACTTCTCTGACACTCTGAAGCTTCTTAACAAGGGAGAAAATCCACCGCAAGAGGTACTTTCTCTGGCGCCTTTCATGGATCATTCTGGTCTCCTCAGGGTGGGCGGACGTCTCCGTAATTCATGCCTTCCATATGATAGCCGTCATCCGTTGTTGCTGCCAAAATCGTCTCATCTAAGCACTCTTATTTGCGATCAGATGCGTCGTGATCACCTCCATGTCGGCCCTCGCACCACTCAATCATTTTGGCACCGATGGAGGAAAGAATACCTACCGACACTCATCCAACGAAATAAGTGGAAAACACCAATAGAACCGATAAAAGTGAGTCAAATTGTGCTCATCAAAAACCTGAATACCGCGCCCACATTGTGGCCTATTGGAAAAGTTGAGAAAATATTCCCCGGCCAAGACAAAGTGATAAGAGTAGCGTTAATCCGCACAGCCTGCGGTCACCTAACTCGCCCTGTTAATAGACTGATAGTATAGCCAATAGTTTAAATTGGCCACCTTCTGAGAACTCTTTGTTAATTTTTGTTTATTTTGGGCTCCATTCTACGTGTTTAATGTACTGTTCTACGTTCATATTAATTTTGTGCTTCGCTATTGCCAACAAGTTCATCAACGCTTCGTTTTTTGTATATGTGTTACAACCTCAAAAACTTTAAAACTCATACCTCGTTTTATGTGGGCGGTATGGTAGAGATTGAGTTATCTTTTGTTGGTTTGTGCAATCCTGCTCTTTCCTTCCCTACCCCGCTCCTCCTCTCATCAACGTTGGTGGCAGTACCACCCCCTCTCAACCAAGTCAGTTGCTGCAAGAGAGCGGACTCGAGTGCAGCTATATTCGTGAATCGCATCTTTTAAGTCGCATTTTTTACACTTTCAATTCGTTATTGTTCTCCCGCGGTCCTCCGTTGTAAACCCCGCATTAACAGCAAGAAAGAAGGAACCGTGATTTTCAACGTAATTACTGCTGTGTCAATACTTCTTCCGGTTGCGATAAGAAGCGTGCTTTGTTTGCTGTTCCCCCCATGCTCTCCTCGCCTTGCGGTTTATCTAAATATCTTTAGAATGTTTACTTAGAACTTTCTGGGATGGTTTGGTTGGCTTTAGAATTTGATAGGATAATGGAGAGCCCTCTAGTTTTTTCTGGATTATGACAAACATGTATATAAAGCAGAAGCTCTCATAAACATCAGTCAGTTGTGATTCGAACGTTAACGTGATAGAGTGACAGTGACAGTTCCCGCTCATACAAACCGAATTACCAGTGAGCGCTAATACAAACTGTGTTATATGAACGTTTAATGTGTAATTTGATAACGCAGTATATTGTGACAGATTTTATTATTCAAGCTTCTTTAAAAGTGTATACAGTGACACGTGAGTGCTTGTAGTGTTTCAACTGTTATGTTTTAGACGCTTCTCCTTCAATTATTGGACAATTTATTGAACAGTTATTATTTAATATTTGATCGGCCTTTCAACAGTTAGTGATTGATTTTTGAACAGTAATATAGCAAACTGGAGCTGAAGATTATCGATGATTAGCTGAAGATTATCGATTTATCTGCTTCTGATTGATTTCTTTTGTGTGATATAACTGATTAGTGCGAGTTGTGGATAATTTGTGTTAATTAAATGAGAGTGTTAATTTAAAGTGTTGCCATCATTATTTTTAGAGATAGAACCCATAACAGAAGCCTTCTCATTTGCCGTTAAATGTTACCGGTGGCGTCTGACTGGTCTATTCAAATTTTTCAAAGTCTATGAAGTCAATCACACGCCACCAGTAACATTTACCGGTAAATGAAAAGGCTACCATGAACTCAACCAATGGCATACTACCTGATCCCCAACTGAGATAAGAGAGTTTGAGTGAATCACTGCTAGCTTTCTCTCACCGCTAAGACAAATTCAGTTAAGTCTGCGCTAATGCAAGATGTTCTGCTACATAAAAAGAACATGGTGCACACTGATTCACATATTCAAACGAAATAGAATACAGAACATTTAATGTGAACGAAAAAAGAACATGAAATATTTAGGCGCCGCCAGCAGAAGCCGAAGCTTGAGCACTATCAATAGCTTGTTAGGAAAAGAATAGGGTTTAATAAGATACTCTTTACCTGATGAAGTAGCTAGTAGGCCAAAAATATACCGGACATTTATATAAATATTCACAGCTATTCAGTCATATTTGAGTTAAATGCACCTAAATTTAGGTAAGGATATGATTTCAATTTATCTATATGAATACCCTCATCTATTCCTTCATGTGGCCGTAGCCGAGTGGGTTAAGTGCTGGTTTGCTAGCCCAAAGGTCCCGGGTTCGATCCCAGTTCAGACCGAAAGATTTTACCTCGGGCCACTCCCGTGTTTCGGAGGAAACGTTAAGCTGTCGGTCCCGGATGCCTAAAAACAGTCGTTAAGTCACGCCAGAGGCCCTGAACTTATTCAGGTGCGACCTGATAACTCTGACACCAGACTTGAGCCAGCCAGGTCACACGATATTATTATTATTCCGTCATATTTGAGTTAAATGCGAAGCTAATTAGTAAATGCAGGTTACGATATTACTTCAATTTATCTACTAATCTACATATATAACTGATAAAACAAGCAAAGAGGTTACAATTTGCAATACTCGAAGTAGCAACCCTAACATGCCACAAAAATCTACATATTTTACAGTTACATTCATTTATGAAAGTAATTGATCATCATTACTGAACATTAATATAGTGTATTGCATATTTTTTGAGTTTTTTAAGAATACAATTAATTTAATAATTTAACATTTTTGTCGTACATGTTACCAATGCCAATGTAGCCAATGCTGTGTGCCCCTTTCATCAGTTAGATTGGAGGCTTAGAAGCTTAGGTGCAAGAAGGGCTTTCCTATTGCCCTGAGTTCCCCGTAAGCCACTCTAATGTCAATCAAGTTTTTGGCCTTCAACTACAATCTTAGTATTATATTAGCTTTATAGCTCACTACGATACCTCAACTCAATACAATACTCATACAATACTCACAGGTATGTGTGGCCAGTGACCTCATTTCTCGCTATTATATGTTCAACCATCCATTTTGGACTCATTCCTGAATTGTCATGACCTATCCTCAGAGTTGTCAAGAGACCCAGGTTCCTGTGCTGTAATTGAGAAAAAATAGCAATGGTCGTAATTGATTAGGTAATACTGTATAATTCTTATTGTGTATATATAATAGTAGGTTGATAATTATTCACAGATTGATCAGAAAGTGGCTTTTTAATTTTTCTTTGCAGTGGCGAAGGTAATATTGTGGAAGATATTCATAATGAATAATAAGACGAAGTTGCCGCAACCACATTTATTGAAAACCGTAAGATAGTAGTTTCGGTTGATACATCATTATCAATCTCAAAAAACTAAAACTAATGTACAGGGCTATTAATAAATACTAAACACAGACTGATACTATTGGCTGAGGGAGAAAGTGCCTCTGATAGGTTTACCTTCATTGAAGGTCTGTGATTGGCTGAACACTATAACAAGTCATAACACTGGTGGGAGGAGCAGCAAGCAAAAATAAGTGTCAAAATCAAGAAACAACCCCCGCTTTTTAATCTCCTTCCTGATCAGAGTGAGCAACTATTTTTAGTAATTCTTTGAACATCTGAGCGCTCACATCCGATTTAATACTTTTTTTACTGCGCTTGGATGGGTGACCGTGCTTCAATGACTTGATGTTACAAGCTTTATTATCACTTACCCGGTGGTTCGGAACTAAAATAGTAGGTCCACCATGTTCCCCGTAACATGGCACAAACGGCGAGGTGGAACTACCCGTAAGGGTCTCCCCACCATTAAAAGCCATACGCTTATTATTATTATACTTTTTGGTAGATTTGACACTGTCTTCAGATAATATATTGTAAAATTTTCCTTTATGTGATACACAAAACTGAATGTTGACAGATTCTACTTAACTTAATTTTCCAATTTAAAGCATTAAAATAGTTTTCTTTGGTTTATATATTGCTACCCCTCCAATGTATTTCCCCCTCTACTGCTCATGTGTTAGCTATCTAAGTTGGCTAATCTCAGTTTCGGCTCAGTCACCAACTACTAAAGATTATACAACATGCATTGGAACTCAAGTTTTGTATGTAAAAATAAAGTTCAATGAATTTGGCAACACTTAGTTTTATTTAACTCTGCTTTTTTGTTTCTTTGATTTTCAATTTAAGAGATACATTAGCAACTATATTCGCATAGAGAAAAGGATCTTTATTTTCATTGCATGAGACTACTTTATTGTCAGTGATATTGGGTGGTGTGAATTAAGCTGGCCATTCACGTTCCGATTTGCAGTACCACTTGCAGTCCAACCTTCAAGGTTGGATCCGAAAACGGAACGTGAATGGGCTTGTTGGATGGTTGGAATTGTAGATGGACGACTAGATGGACCACTAGAGGGACCACTAGAGGGACGACTTACGAATGTCGACGGTGTTGGAGCGTGTGTGGGGCAGTCGGATCAAATTCGTCCATCTTATCTCAGTCAGTGCATGACCTTCGGGTAAGTTCGGGCAACTTCGGTTACATTTTTCGGCTCAAGAGCGACGTTCACAGCTGATTAGGAATAAAGTTGGATTGTAAGTAGGAGCGTGAGTGGAGTCGACTATCCATCTAGCAGTACTACTAGCAGTACTGCAAGTGGTACTGCAAGTTGGAACGTGAATGCCCAGCTTTAAGTTGAATGAGTGGAGTCTATTGGGAAGCCGAAATCGACCGTTGAGTCAACACGAATCCGATCAGAAGGCGTGAGAAACAGCTATGTTTGACTCAATTTTTATAATAATAATAATAATAATAATAATAATAATAATAACTTCTCTGGATGATACTACGAAACATTCAGAGGAGTTTATTAAAAAAAAAGAAACATATAGATATTAAAGAGAATCCCGACTCTTAAAATTGCTACTAAAAATAATTTTATTCCCAATAATTATGATACCCCACTATAATAATATATGTTGATTAACTAATATTTTTGACTCGGCGCTTGGGACTCTTGTAAATTCACATCGAATTTACAAGAGTCCCAAGCGCCGACTCAAATATATATGAGTTACTCAACAGACTCAATCTTATTCACACCACCCATTGTTTATTTCTAATATTCTTATATTCACAATATTCTGAGTTTTAAGAAGAGACACGGCTATTTAAATGTATCAATAAAATTAAAAAAAATATTTTATGAGCGTGCGTACCGTGAATGTGAACTGTAAAGCGCCCTTTGGAACAGGTAGTTGTTGAGTTTCACCATTGCTGCCCGACACAGCAACCCAACAATTCGCAGTTGTAGATGAAGCGCTACTCTTTCTAGTTGGGAAAATTGCCACTCTGTACAACATTCCTGTTAATACAAGAGAGTAAAAACAATTATCTTCAACTTTATTGGGATATGAATATTAACAATGAAAAGTTCATAAAATTAGTTTATAGTCATGAAAAAGAAGAAACGTTTTACCAAAAAACGTTTGATAAAAAAATCTAATTTTAGATACCTAGATTATGGAATTATTAGAACTTAAAAACTTTATTCGCAAATTTTGCGACAATCTGAAATTTGTATTTTATAATTACAGTAATTTAAGTTTATTCACTCCGCATTAGTATTGGCGATTGTGATATCGTGGAAGCTATCCGTAACGAATAATACCAATTTTGTCACAATCACTAAATTCCAACTATGATTGTCCAACCACGGGTTAATCGACGAATAATACAGATGTCGTCACCACCAATCAATTCCAACTATAGTTGTTCAACCACAATGTAATTTAGTGTCAACATGTGTATTATTCGTTATCCATTCCATTAGAATATCAAGTTATGAATGAAACGAAATGCTAACGAATTCTACTAGGAGAAATTCCAAGTTCTATTTTTTTAATTTGCTAACATATTACAACGTTTCTGCAAGCATTGATTATTCAGATAATTTGCCATACTAGTCTGTAAATGTAGAGTTTGATAACCTTTTAATTTATAACAAAATGGGAAAGCTCTACAATATATTTAAAGAAAGTACAGTTTTTTTTAAATATTAGTGTTGAAAGTATTGAGGATTAACACTGTACTTCATCAAGCTTTTCAATAAACTTACATTTGAAATTGATAACAAGTGTTAAATACGACATCAAACGTTAGTTACATTTATACCAAACACTAGTAACCTTTCAGCTTGTAGATGACAGTTTCATTATATATGCATTTCCATGCTTAAAACCTTACCAAACACTTTAATAAACAGAAAAATAACTAAATACGATTGCTCGAAATTGAAAACTGGGTCCTAAATAACATCTATTTCAACATTTAAATACACTGTATATTTATCTCTTATGATTTATACTTTATCTCTATAACTAAAATGAATATATTACGATTTTTACCTACTTTTTCTTATCTTTTTTTTTGTTGTTTGTGTTTTGCTGATGTCTTTCGTGATCTACCCATGCTCAATTTGTCTGTTTGTCGTGGAATCGCAGTTTATTGTTCAGTTCATATTGTAATAGCTCGTAAATCTATTTCTATGAATAATTATTATTGCTCGTTGTCTTCGAAAACTCACTGCTGGCTCTCAGGTCTCTACCTTACCAGCAGCAGTCTTCGAATGTACTGTACATTATTATTATTTTATTATTTATTCTGATTTGTTTAATTGTAAGGTTATTGCAATATGCAATGTTTGAATTATTTGTATATTTGAAGAAATAAATTTGAATTTGAGTGTATTGAGAATTATCACTGCACTTCATCAAGGCTGCTCTCAAATTACATTGTTTTTGCAAGAATACCCAACTCTCTAAAAAGAATCAATATAAGTGACATAGAAAATAATTAATTTTGGCCTCTAAAAATGGCTTTTTCATCTGATTCTTAAATTTAGGGACTCCTTACTTATAACAGAGTGGTAGACTCTTGAATTCCGGTCTTCCCCAAAAATATTGCACCGCCATTTGTTTGTTTCTCTTCCTGATGACTCTTTAAACTTGAGAGGAGTCGTCAGAAAAACCTTCGAACACTAATACTAAAAAACAATTAAATCACTCGCAGCAACCCGTCATATCATATATGAACTCCTGGACACTGTAATAAACTTCATTTATTAAATAGTTTTCCAAATAAGAAGCTATTATTACGCTTTTTTCTTCTTTAGATTAATTAACATACACTAGACTAATCTTTAATTTCCACCATAATCTTCATTTTCCCTATTCTTCTTTTCCATAATTTCTTCTTTTTTGTAATTTGCATTGTATAATTGATTTCCATTTTGTAATCTTGTAATACTTATATTATGTTGGCAACTGCTGAAAACCCCAGACGGTTTAGCGGGACTTTTATTTGGAACTTGTAAATAAATGATTAACTAATTCCCTTCACAAACTTCAATTCAGTTCAAGTATGAAAAAAGAAACATTCTCTTTGAAAAGAAAATTAAGAAATGAGAATAATTGTTGAGGCGCTTGCACGGTGGAGCATCCAATAATCGATTATAATCATAGATGCGAAATCGAACTGTGGAATGGCGTATGGCGGCGTGAAAACTACCATTCTACACAATGTTTTAGATTTTGCGATGGTGATAATCAACGATAACGCTCCACTGTGAGAGCACTCCTATAAAGACATAAAATTTCTCTAAAATCAAGAGTACCGCGACTTACTTGTATTTGTGTAGGTGTTGGTGAAACAATAGTAGTCAACAGCATTCAGTGTCAGCAAATGATAAATAAATTGTTCTTTTTCTTCTTCGCATCTGAGAAATGCGTACCTCTTGTACTGACTTCTGCAAAAATAAGACAAACAATGAATAATATAATCTTAGAATTGAATCAACATTTACAAACTCAATAATAGTCAATAAACTTAATCTTGTAATATTTGGAAAATATTTCAGAAAATACAATTTTTCGTAATATTTTAAGTAGCTATTGGTGTTAAGTAGTACCGGGTGAACATAAATTATTGAACCCATTTCATAGGTCCGAATTATTGGTCCGTTATTCGCCCGAAAGTTTGGAAAATGCTGTAATAAATTCTGAGTTGAACGGAGTTTAATAGCTGTATATGGTTAATTGTCACATAGAACATTATAGTGTAACATAATATAACTCAACGGCGACAGTGGTAGAGCAGTCGGTTAAAGCGCTTGTCTCTGATTAAATAATAATCTGGTTGACTGAGCCTCCTCCGGTCTCGAGTTCGAATCTCGTTCAGCCTTCGATATTCTCTGTAATCCTTCACCTCATTATCTACACACAAGTCTCAAAACTCATGTAGGCATCATCCGAGTCACCCCTTGATAGGTATTTACTCTATTGTACTTGATAATTATATTTTTAGACTTCATTACTACATATTATACACATTATTACATAAAAATAGCACAGCATTATGTTGGTAACTATGCAGCCCCCCGCATCCTGAAGATTGCTTCTACTTAGGGGACAATACCAACCTGGCGAGAGAAATTTGACAGCCATTAAAAAAATACGACAGATTTCTTGTTACATTATTCTTCCACCTATAAGTCAAATTACATTACATATACTCACAGTTAATTACCGGCCACCAGTTATAAGCTGCTGAGAGAAAATAGAGTTCATTATAATGTTATGCTAATTAAAATGAGGAACTTACTTTAGCAACGCAGAATCCGCTAGAAGAGTTTTCAAATGTCTTGAGAGAACCTTTTTCTCAAGGGCAAGTCGAACAAAAGCTCTAGCATATCCAATTTGAGTTTTTATTTCAGCCATTGATTGAATACATCTGTAAAAGCAATTAAACAAACAAATTGATTAAAGAAACAAATTGGTTGAAGAAACAAATTGATTAAAGAAACCAATTGATCATGCAGAGAAATCGGATACTTTATTTCAATTAAACTATAACCTGTACGCCGGTTATGATTTAGCATAGTTGCCCGTAGGCTGAATTTCTAAAAAATAGCAAAAAATATGCAATTTAGTTTCAAGTTATTGTTTTACACATACCCGGCAGCGAGGTAACGGGTGTCGTTCACCTAGCGTAATTACATTGTATCATATAATTTCAAAAATCGGGTAAATGTGAAACGCTCCATATGATACATCTGGGTAAACAACGCCGGTTATCCAACTGCCGGTTATGTGTGAAACAAGCCTTAGGGGTGCTATTGAAACAATAGTAACTAAATAATCTACTGAACGACTGAGAAACCGGGCATCAAATCAATAGACATTTTTAAAGCTTAATATTAATGCATTCATGAATACTTTTTATCAAGTCCCTTCAGCGGATTTCGGCTTTAAGTGACTCTTCAGACCTTGGGTTAATTAATGCATAGGATATTAAATAACGTTTACAAATTTTACAGAATTGTTCAATCAGAGATGAGCTACGAAACCCCTAGTCGCTCTTTGTAAGGGTGACCGATTGGATTGGACAGAAAAAAAGACTCTTCTCTGCTGTAAAATCACTTCCCAGTGGTTCAGAACCCACCTAAAACTGTAGGTCCAACTCATCAATCACCATTATCCAATTCATTACCAACGAACAGGTCTCAGACCAATGTGGGCTTCATCCTCCGAAAAAGAAAATAAATAAATTTGAATTGATATTACAATCTACGACAGAAGGCCTACAATTACCTCATATCATACGTCAAGCTATAGGGTAATGGCCTCAGAAATGGTTGACCAACACTTTCATCATGGTTTTGGAACTGTCGAGAGCTAGTTCTAGTTTCAGATCTGCTTCGACTTTGCTTCATAAGCGGCGATCTGTCCATTCCAGGAGAAGACAGGTCTAAAAACAAAAAATGAGAACAAATAATAATTTTCGAGAATGATCCTGTACGATCACACAAATTGATGTAATACAGTGATTGAAAATGATATCGTGGAGAGCTATTATCAACATAAATCTTACAACTTCAAAAAATCGTTAAATCAGACTTCTCAAGCATTTAACTGGTTTGACGCATCCATTGAATTCCTTTTACTAAACTGACGCTTTGATATCAATCTATTCTGATTTGACTTCCCAAGTGGCGTAGGTGATATTGTGGAAGATATCCATAATGAATAATAAGACGAAGTTGTCGCAACCAAATATATTAAAAATAGTGAGATACAAGTTTCGGATGTTACTCCATTATCAATCTCAAACGAACTAAAACTAAAGTACAGAGTAGCTTGGTTGGTAGCACTGGGCTACAGAAGTAAGTCAAGTGAATTTTAGGCTGCAACATTTTTGGGAATTATACATATTTTAATTTTGAGAATTTGTTTAGTGAGTGTTCAAGTGATTTTTAAAAGTACTCAGTTACCTGGTGTGGATATCCGATTTAAAGAATTGTAAGTGGTTTTAACTACATTGTTCAAACTATACACACGCTTCTATTTGCACAATAGCCTCCATTTTGTCTACCGGCACTTTCCTGTAATTTGTTTATAATTCAATCGGAGCACGCTCTGACTTTGAGTTTGATACTGCTGGCTGTCGACCTTGTAACTACGAACTATCACTGATAGCAGTTCGACCGGCTGACAGGTAGGCCTACCGTTTATCAGGCCGCCGTTATCGGGACCAAAACACAGCTGATCGGTTGTTTATGTGAACATCATCGCTCGAATTTCGCTTTGATTAATTTTCCTTCATATCTCTTTTATCCAATAGCTGCATACCTATGTACTCAGGAGCTTCCTTTAATGTATCCAAGCCATGTTTGCTCTCTTGGCGCTTCCTTTAATATTCCTATCTGACCTTTCCTAACATCAAATAAACGATACAGTTTGGTTCTTTCAATATCAATTGATATACTCGTTATTACGACTGTAGAATATTGTCACGGACTCTAACAAAATGCTAACTAGAAGAAATCGAAATGAACTGTTGAAATTGTCTGATGTGGACGGTATGCATCTGAGTGATGGATTGATGAATGAGGAGGTAGTACAGTTGGCTGTTCAGATACATGGGGCACTTGGTGTCATATCTTCCAATTATTCTACAGATGCAATTGTGGATGTTGTCCCTCATCTTATCAGTACTCTGAATCGTCTGGATGCTTGCCTAAAAGTAAATTATGACCTTCAGAGTGATCTAAATGAGATTTCAACGGAAAACCTTCATTTAATAAAGAAATTAGACATTGAAAAGCAAAGAAGAATCGATTGTTTTGAAGAATCACTGAATATAGAAGAACAAACAGATAAGGAAATACAAAAATTAAAAAAAGAAGTCATTGATCTATTGAAAAGTATAGACAAACTCAAAAAGGAGATTCTGGAAAAGGATGTAATTATTTCAGCATTGAAAGCTGATTGTCGTGACTTGAACGTAATAACACAGAACAATTCTTCAATAATACAAAACAATGAAAAGGATTTTGTTACATTGGGAGTGGACTGTCATGTAACTAAAGATAAGCTCAGTTTTCCAGTGAAAGTAAAGTCTCTTGTTCACATGTCAACGCAAACAAAAACTAAAATGACATGTTCAGACTGCTCTGGACTTCACGAAAAATTAAGAGATAAGCAGCTTGAACTAATGGAACTGAGACAACGTCGGTGGGAGGATAGGATTGAGATGGAAGGAAAAACTAAGGCGTCTTCAAATAATAGTCCTATACAATCTTCATATGAGAGACAACCAGATAGCATTCTGAAACATTCTTCATTCGGAAATAAAATTAGTAAATTTCCTGTTTCATCTACTCCAAGAGCTACTGATCATGCTACCCAGAGATTACCTACAAGGAAAATTGCTGAGAAAAATAAGGAGGCTGGAAAAATTAAAATTTTTGCTGACAGCCATGGCAGGCGCTTGGTGAAATTGGTGGCTGATGCGTCGGGTGGTATCGTGGATGGCGTCATCAAGCCGGGGGCCACATTCGATCAAGTAACATCTAGCTGCATCCAGGAGGGTGCGTGCCTATCCAACAAGGACATTATTGTTATCTTCGGTGGAACCAACGACATGGATAAGGACAGATCTGGGAACTTTCTAACTACATTGAAAAAACAACTACAAGGTTTAACACACACTAATGTATTGTTAATGAACATTCCATATCGTTTTGATCTTCCCCATAATTCTCCTATTAATTATGTAATAAAAAATACAAATAAGTCCATTCATGAGATTTGTAGGCACTTTTCAAATGTTAAAGTCTTGAATGTTGAAAACATTGGCCGTCGTTTCTATACCCGCCATGGACTACACTTTAGCTTTGTAGGAAAGCGTTTCATATCAGATTGTATAGCAAAAGCGTATCATAATTTGTCACTGGATCTTGGCCCTTCTAAACCTGTAAATGACAATATCTTGACTGTGGAATTGGCCGATAACGTTCCTGTTGGCACATTACACTCATATAGATCTGCTTTAAACGGACAATGAATGACAAGGCTCATAAGAGAGTTACTTCTCCTCATCAAAACTCAATACATAAAAATAGAACAGATATTGATAAGATTTCTATAATACATCAAAATGTACAGCACTTACCATCACGCTTGGAAATGTTAAAAATAAATCTACAGGAGTTGGAGCCAGATATACTGGCTATTTCCGAGCACAAAATGTCAAATGATGAAACAGCATTACTAAATGTACCGAACTATCAGATAAGCTCCAAATTTTCTAGAATTGACAGTACTGGGGGGGGGGTCATGATCCTAGTGCACAGTAAAGTTTTTCCTAAATGTAAACCTGTAAACCTACCAGCTATTCAGACAATAACGACTGAAAAAGCGTTTGAATGTTGTTTAACTGAGTTTTCACTTGATGGTTTTAAGTTTGTACTGGCTTGCTTATATAGAACACCTCAGCATTGCTTCTTGGATCCATTCTTAGAGAAGTTAGAAATCCTACTTGAAATTTTATGTAAGAAATATAAAAAAGTTATTGTGGCAGGAGACATAAATATTAATGTTTTAGAAAAAAATAACACATATAATAAGTTAATGAATGTTCTGAAAATGCATAATATGACTTACAAGGTGGATTTTCCTACTAGAATCACTACCACATCCGAAACAGCTATAGATAACTTTATTACCAACATTGTTGATTATAGTTTAAATGTGTCGAGTATCATCACTCACATATCGGATCACGATGCGCAGCTGCTCGAGATCCGGGGTGTGACTGGGGTACTCGATAAACCAATTAGGAAATTTTGTCGTAGATTTGATGACTGTCACTTGGAAGCGTTTTATAGAGAGTTGGCGCGTCTGAATTGGATGGACGTCTATCAATCACCAGTAGATGAAAAATACGATGTCTTTATTTCAGCTTTTTCACATTATTTTAATATTACTTTTCCAAAGATCCTGAGAAATGTGAAGGAAACCAACAATACGAACGGGACAAGTCCTGAGGTAATTGATAAAAAAAGAGAATTATTAGAGTTAGAGAATTTACATAGACAAACTAAGAGAGAAGATTTAAAGATTCAAATAAAAAATAATAGAAAAGCTCTCAAACTCATGATCGAAAAAAATAAACAAAAATACTTTGATAAAAAAATCTTGGATTCCAAAAATAAGAATAAAGTAACATGGAAAATTATTAATGCTGAGGTGGGTAAGAATAAAAAGAATAATTCAAATATAAGTGTAATGATAAATGGCACACACTCAACTGATCCTCACAGTGTGTGCAATATATTTAATGATTTTTTTGTTACGGCAATTGATAATTTTGTTATACCGGATATTCCTAATAATTCTAGACCTGTAAATGTGCCAAATTCACGAAGTTTTCAACCTTCACTGAGATTTAGTTTCAAATCGATTACTGAGTGTCAATTAAATAAAATAGTGATGTCATTTGAAAACAAACACTCTTCTGGCCCGGATGATATTCCAATGACAGTGATTAAAAAAGTTTTACCAGCAATTATCAAACCATTAACTCATATTATAAATTCCTCCCTAATATCAGGGCATTTCCCTAACAAACTGAAGATAGCTAGAGTCTTTCCAACATTTAAAAAGGGTAATATCAAAGATCCTGGTTGTTACAGGCCAATAGCGTTGTTATCAGTATTCTCGAAAATCATTGAACGTGTGGTATATATTCAATTAATGGAATATCTAGAAGCAAACAATTTATTGGATAAAGAACAGCATGGTTTTTGCTCAAAAAAGTCAACAATTACTGCAGGAGTTGATTTCATAAATACTATAATCAATACTATAGACAAAGGAGAGAAAGTTGTTGGCACATTTTTAGACATGTCTCGTGCATTCGATAGTGTACTTCACAATGTTCTGTTACACTCGTTAAAGGCTTTAGGAATATGTGGTAAGGAGCAGACGTGGTTTTCGTCTTATTTGATTGGCAGACGGCAATTTGTTGAGATAGTGCATACGGAAGAGAAAAATAATTATATATATAAATACAATTATCGCTCTGACCTGAGAATATTAAAGTATGGAGTTCCTCAAGGTTCCATTTTGGGTCCCTTATTATTCCTATGCTACATCAGGGATCTGCCTGATATGGTCCGTGCGCACGCATCTGTATGTCTGTATGCGGATGATGCTAATATAATATTCTCAGGAAAATCAATTGAAGCAGTGGAACTCTCATCTGCCATAGGCCTGTCCGCTATTAGTGAATATCTAAATAGCCGAAATCTTTTGTTAAATTCAAGTAAGTCTATAGTAGTCCCATTCAAGACAAGGCAGAGTAGGAATGAATTATGCCCAAGTGTAGCGATAAATAACACCCTTTTAGAATCAGAAGATAAAACTAAATTTCTAGGTCTGTTAATAGATAGCAGTCTTTCATGGGATAGTCATGTTTCCCACGTTATAAAAAAAATATCCCCAGGTCTATATGCCTTGCGCCGGATGTCCAATTTATGTAGTACTAAAACATTGAAATCAATATACCATGCAGTAATACATGCGCATCTAGCATACGGTCTTTGTATATATGGTAGTACAAGTAAGAATAATCTCGATAAAATACTCAAGCAGCAAAAACGAGCAATAAGAATTATGCTAAACCTTAATAGAACTGACTCTGTAAAAATAGCTTTTTCCAGCCTAGGAATCTTAACAATATATGGACAATACATATTTGATGTTATTGTCTTTTTCAAAAAATATGATGGTTCAAATTTAAGAAATAACACCCACAATTATAATACACGATACGGTCGTATTGCAGAAAGACACAGATTGGATCTATTTGAGAAAAAAACCGTATACAGAGGAAAGAAATATCTTGTGAAGCTACCAACCAGTTTACAAGAATTAACAGATCCTCATATATTTAGAAAGAATTTGAAGGAATATCTGGTGAACCTATCGCTGTACTCTTTACAAGAATTTGACGTAATTTCTAATTGAATAAACAATCTTTTCTTTTTTTATAGTCTTTTGATAATATAGGCTAGCCTAGCTTAGTATAATCATTAAAATTATTGACACTATTCATAACGTACCTGTACATGTTGTAATGAATAAAGATTTTTTCAATTCAATTCAATTCAATATACTAAACACGGAATGAAACTATACTTAGCTAATAGTATCATTCCGTGTTCAATATATATTAAGCTACTCTGTACTTTAGTTTTAGTTTGTTTGAGATTGATAATGGAGTAACATGCGAAACTAGTATCTCATTATTTTTAATAAATGTGGCTGCGACAACTTCGTCTTATTATTCATTGTTCTGATCTGATCTTCAAAACTAAGTAGAACAAAGGTGTGTGCCTACAGTAAAAAACTGATTTATGCAATGGGGTTAATTGAGTTTTGAAAAAGGAAGTTATGCTGCCGCAACCTATAGTTTACTAAACTAAGATAGAACTACTTACTGGGACTAGACGCACTTATATCTCAAGTGTGACGATAGTTTGGGTTTGAGCCCGAATTGATATCTTGCTTCAGTTCACTGTCAGATATCAGCAGTGTCTGGACGGTGCTCTTACGTTAAATGGAACTGATTATTACATATAAATATATGAATCAATAAATCAAAATATATTACATTTGGATGTGTGAATTTTCATTCTCTTATGGAGTTGTTTTATCTTACTTTAATTCAATTGTGCGAAAGAAGATAGAGCATCATCAATAAATAGAAGTTTTTATTAGAAGAAATAATCTGCAAATCAGTACAAATTATTTACACTATCCAGAAATTGATACGTGTTATGCAATTTTCAATACATGGTGTCATAAACATATTGGTCAAAAAATTATAAGTTTTGTAGAATAATGAAGGAACATTGAAATGAAAATTGAAATTTAGAAGTTTTGAAGAATAATAGAGAAACATCTACATGACAATAGTGTACCGTACCGATTTTTCCCAAATCTGTACAATTTTTGGTATTATTTTAATTTAGATGTTTTATTTGTAGCCTACTGTTGTTTTATCTCAGACTTTTAGTGATTATCTTTTTAAGGTGTAGTAATATGAAGTAATGAGGTTGGTTTTATTATTATTTTACTTAGGAACAGGTCCTAATTTAGAAGAAGAATTGGTTATTTTGGATCGTTTTTGCTGTCTTCAAGCGATTTTGTATTGTTCTGTATAACTATAAATTAGATACATATAGGTCGGTTTCATGTTGCAATGTGTATTCTGCGATAAACTAATAAAGGGAGAAAGCTTATTGTGATCTTGATACGTGTTATGCAATTTTCAATACATGGTGTCATAAACATATTGGTCAAAAAATTATAAGTTTTGTAGAATAATGAAGAAACATTGAAATGAAAATTGAAATTTAGAAGTTTTGAAGAATAATAGAGAAACATCTACATGACAATAGTGTACGGTACCGATTTTTCCCAAATCTGTACAATTTTTGGTATTATTTTAATTTAGATGTTTTATTTGTAGCCTACTGTTGTTTTATCTCAGACTTTTAGTGATTATCTTTTTAAGGTGTAGTAATATGAAGTAATGAGGTTGGTTTTATTATTATTTTACTTAGGAACAGGTCCTAATTTAGAAGAAGAATTGGTTATTTTGGATCGTTTTTGCTGTCTTCAAGCGATTTTGTATTGTTCTGTATAACTATATATTAGATACATATAGGTCGGTTTCATGTTGCAATGTGTATTCTGCGATAAACTAATAAAGGGAGAAAGCTTATTGTGATCTTGATATCTGTGTCTCTCTTCCACCGTTCGTATCTAAACAGGTTGATCAGTCAACGAACCTTGTCCTTGCTAGCTTGGTCTTATTACGCATGCGTCGAGTAAATTGATCAATGACATAAGTTTGATTTTATTAATGAGATGACCCCCTCCTTACTTTTTCTTGGCGGAGAGCATCCAGCTTGCCTGAGATCTGAAAGTTTACCAGCCATTCTTAGTATGATTATCAACGTAGAATCTGCGCTCCTCTATTGTCTAAAATCCTTTTGTTGACAAGTATGTGAAACCTAAGTAAGGTTATGTTTGGTTTTAACTTTTCCTCTTCAGAGGATAACTTTTTTTTAATAATCATTCTTTTAATGTAGAGAAATTTAATTATTAGTGAGTGTACTCAGGAAGGCGCATATAATTATGATTTTATTATTTCATAATAAATGTGATTAACGGCGAATTTATTAAACTTGTGATGTTATCTCACCACTGATTAAGTGGTTCAATGTTCCGGGGATCAATTCAATGTTCCGGGGATCAATTCAATGTTCCGGGGACCAATTCCTTGTTTGGGGCATATATTACGTTTTGGGGACGCAAATTCCACAAGATCTATATTGAGAACCAAGACTTCCATGGTGTTGACCCAAATTCAATAAGGAGATCCAGTCAAGTGAACCCGTGCTGGACTACGGGATTTTCTACAAAGCTTGGGTACCAAAACGACAGAAGTTTTGGCAGTAAACGGTTTGTGTAAAAAGGAAATTTAAGGTATGAAGTTTTGTTTGTTATTTCATCGTATCTACGAAAAGTGAAATTAGTAGGCGTCGTACCATTGGCCAATGTGTGGGTTATGAACAATCTTAGATTAATTCAATGTAAGACTCAATCGCCCAATCTTGTGATTGTAGTTTATTTTTCTCTTAGACTGAGATGCGTTTTGTATTGTGATAATTTTTTTGGATTTTATTATATGCGTCATTCTGAAGAACTATTGAGTACTTATCTTGATAACCTGGTCTATGTTGTTTATTTGAGAAGAGTTGTTTTTTGTTGATTGTATAACGTTTAGAAATGAACAAGTTCATTTCTCAACGTTTGATATCTCGCTTTATTATAGCACATCTTTCGTTTTATTTCTAGTTAATGCCCACAGTTCAAAATTCTCCTTTTTTTATTCTTATTTAATACTGTAGCGTTACAATAGTCATGTAAAAAGATATTCAATAGTCATATAATTTATCACAAAAAATGTAGGTACTTGATATATGGATTTACGTACGATCAAGACGCCTCCTCAGAACACACCATGCTAGGGCTGAGCAGCAAAACAGATAGAGAAACACAAACATTTCAATCACCAATCAAATTTGGTAAAATACCTCCATCAGATAGGTACTGCAGTGGCATTGTTTACTTATTTGTATGCCAATTCAATAATTATTATTCAAGTCATAATTAACAAACACTTACCATGTGAATAAATCAAATTGAATTTATTTATACAATCGTAATCAGACGCACACAAGCATGTGGTGCCTAAAATGCTTCCTCAAAAAATTACACATGAAGTAACTTACGATAAATTCTCCTGCGCATCAATTTGTTACACATTATCTGAGAACATTATTTAAATTTATCATGAATGTCCTTTTTTTTTAGAAAGTAAGAATAAAAATAAGAATATTACAGTCAAGAAGGACTGAGTGAGGCTTATCCATTGTTGTTTGTACAAGAGATAATAATGAACATGTGAACATGAACAGATTTGACTGAATTTGGATTAAAATTTATAAATTTTGACTTCTTTTTCCTTGCAAGAGTCTTTAGTATTCTTTGAAGTGGATAATTCAGCTTTCACACCACTTTGGTTCCTTTCCGAAATATTAAAAATCCTGAATTGCAAATTTGTAGTTTATCAATGTAAACAAGAACGATTTTCCTGCAGAAGGATGCTATTTACAATGGAGATCTCTCGTGATAAAAGAAGGAAGCACGTTATTGAGAAATGTGGTACAACTACAGTTTTACCTGAAGTGTGGGGATGATAATGAAGCAGATAACCGATGTCCAGAACTGTCACGATCACCCACATAAGCGGAGACATAATGCTTCTGACTTAATTTCACGAATGATGTAGGTACTTCACGATGTGAAGTAGGTAATTAGTTTGAGGATTCAAGTACATTCACCAGATCTAATTTAATTCTAAATTCAAGAGACTTTCAGTAGCGATTTCCAACAATAATTTATTTATTTCAAGTTACATTTATGGAGTTACATAATGGAGGAAACCATATCTCGAGTAACGGCTAGCAGCGTTTAGTGGAGCATTATATTATAATCTATGATAAACACCATCACAAAATGAAACAAATTCTGTGGAATGGTGTATAACAGTTTGAAGCAGCGTGAATACCACCCTTCTACAGCACGTACTTGATTTTGTGATGGTGATTATCATAGAGTATTCAATGCTCCACTGTACAAGCGAGTTGTAGCCTCTGAGATCACGGTGAATGTCTCACGAATTTTCAATTATTGATCAAATAACTCTTTCATAGAAAATAAAAAAAAAAGACTAGATTGACATAAAAATCGAAAAATTGAACACAATTCATCCAGATAAATTTTCCACTTACCAGGTGTAAGAAAATTAGGATCTATTGATTTGTTAGAGTCGTCGCATTCTTCGAGCTCTTGATAATTCATTAGATGTGCCCATAATGCTGATTTTCCCTGAAGAATAGAAAAATTATCAGTAAAAATAACTAGTATACCTCTATAAGATTTTTCCATGACTACCACATTCAATTTTCAACTGATTTCAACTATTTGTTTTTTATTCTGGTATTTTCAGTATGACAAAAAGATTGAATATTATTCTCACACAATTTTAAGTGTCTATAATAATTATAGTTGTACAGTAAACCTACCATACGTCGTAAAACAAAGTTTGATCATCCTGAAACAATTTCATTTTTATCAGAGAATTCCGTATAATACAGTAAAGAGTTTAAGGATTTAGGACCTTTATTCTTGTTAGACGATTTGTCTAATTATCGAAAACAGGGCATTAAATACACGAGGTTCATAAAAAACTAATGAAAAAGTATAGTGTATAAATGGAATATGAAGGAATGCATAAATGGCACAAACCTGTTTGGCTTGCAGTCCATGTGACCAAATTCTTTCCAGCAAATCACAAAGACTAGCAATTAGAGTATTTTCTTCGACCAATGAAGTTTGACCAGTATTTCCGAGTTCAACACCTTCCATGCCCATTTTTTCGACAAGCATTCTCTTGGTTTTTGCCTTGCAGTCCTGAAACAATTATTAATTGCAATCAGTTTCATAGACAATTTGATATCGCCTCGGCTGCTAGATAGAGCTTGGGTGTCCTTGCAAGCAGCTTAGTGTCGGTTCCTCTGGTCGGCTGACCGCGGCATCCAGAATGTTTGATCTTTGTTAGTGGGGAATGCAAGACCCCACTTAAGCTTGAGTATATCAGAGCCCCAGTTAGGTCTGCTGTTGGAAGCAAGACCCCACTTAAGCTCTGGATATATCAAGCCCTGGTTAGGTGCTTGCTGTAGGGTGGGAAAAGAATACAAGTCTGGTTTGTATTCACAAAATTAGGTTCTCAGAAGCACATCTAGCACCTTGAGAAACCCTGAGCAGTAAGCTCTAAATATTGAAAGTGAAATTAATTCCATCCAACTTGATGTGGTAATTCAATGATTCAGTAATTTGATAAACAGATGATCCACACACTATAAGAGTAAGTGACCAGCTTATATAGTTAGTCACTTCAGAAAACATGTGTGAGAGATTATGCTTGAGTTGTAGTGAAAAAGAATGATGATACTTGGCGTTATCTAGCGACTGGTTGGTTAAACATAGTACTGTGGCCAGATGTGGCCAAACACAGTACTGTGACTAGAATAAGGTGAAAAGTGAAAATGGGGCTGGTGTCAATTCTCCCCTGCTTCTGAGAACCTTATTCTAGGTTTTTTTATTGAACAAAATACAGAGTTTGAATGATTTGATAAGTTGATGAGCAATACAAGTGGCATGAATTGGAAAGTGAAATAAAATACTAACAAAGTAAATGGCATAAGTTTGAAATTACAAGTGGCATGAGTTGAAAAACAATTAGCAGGTTAGAAAAACAATAAATCTTAAAACTAAGTAGTAGGTGCTGGCCGCATGTTGTCTTGGTGCACCTTGATGGTTTCACTGTTATCCTTGACCCAGTGAACGGCTCCTTGGATTTGGGTGATGGTGTATGGGCCTTTCCATCTATGAGCTAGGCCAGTGTTGAAGTTCCTTGCCTTGTTTGAAATAGCATGGTTCTGGATCAACACAAGGCCACCCAGTTGGTAGGAGGTGGTGGTGACAGCATCTGGGTCAGGTCTCAGATAGTGAGTCTGGTTGGCAGCTCCTTGGTGTCCAGCCAAGTCATCATCATAAGAGAGAAACATGATGTGTTCCCGGAGGGCAGGTGGCACAACCATATGCCAGTAAGAGTCATGTGGCTGTACATTTTTCTTCACTAGTTGATTGTGGACACAGTAGCTTGTCAGAAAGAATTGATTAGTGTCAGTCTTCCCATTGGCCAGTTTGGCTTGAAGGTCTGTCCATTGTTGGATTGAGTGTGCTAGGTGTCGGTGAGCTGCCTGAGCATGTGAGAGTTCTTTAAGAAGTTGGTTTCTTGATTCAATCTGGTTCAAAGTGGGTGGCTCTACTAAGTTTGGTTGGTCTTCAGGAGGCATCCCTTTCTTGGATTTATAACACTTGTCTCCTACCATGTTACTGGTGGGGTTTCGTGACAGTGCCTCTAACAGTTGGTTGCTGGTTGCCTCAAGGGTGGTGGTCACTGCAGTGGTTGCTGGAGGTGGGGCCACTGGTGGAGCAGGTGGATGTTCTGCTGGTGGATCAGGTGGTGGTTCTGCTGGTGAAGCAGGAGTAGGGGCCGCTGGTGGGGCCGCTGGTGAAGCAGGTGTAGGCCTCACAGGAAGTGTGGGTGGCAGTATGGGTAGCTGCACAACTGGGGCCTTGAAGAGAGCTGGGTCAGTTGCTGGAGTGATGGCTGTGTGATCACTTATTGGACCAAGTTGAGCAGCTGTGAGATTAACAGCGATGGTTGTTTTGGTAGCTGGCATTGCTTCTATCAGTGGTGAAGGAGGTGTTGGCCTCACAGGAAGTGTAGGTGGCAGCATGGGCAATTGCACAACTGTGGCCTTGAAGAGAGCTGGGTCAGTTGCTGGAGTGATGGCTGTGTGATCACTAGCTGAACTGAGTTGGGTAGCCTTGGGCTCTTCTTGGCTGTTGGCAGTAGTGGCCGGGCTGGTGGCTGGTGAGACTCCTGTGGAGGCTACACTTAGGGTGGAGAGGATTATTGGTGAACAGGTGGGTGGCAAATGTGTTGGCTTCATAGTGACATCTGGTGGTGTGCTAGAAGTTGGTTTCAGTTCTGGTGGGGCTCCTGTGTCTTTGGCTGGAAAGTTGGAGCCTAATTCTCTCCAGTTGTGTCGTTTCCCTGCCTCCTTGACTTCAGTACCGGACAATCTCGGTGGAAGTGATACTCTGGGCAGAAATTACACTTTGGAGCTGATAGTGTGTGTTTGGCTGGTGGTGCAGGTGGAGCAAGTGGCTTTGCCTTAGGTCGTTGACTCAGATCATTCTCAAACTCATTTGCTAATGAGATCAAGCCTTCAAGATCTCTTGGTCGAGCAGCTCGAACCAGCATCCTGAGTTCAAGTGTCAGCTGATTGATTAGCAGAGAGATGATCTCTTCTTCTGCTAGGGCTGACCCAAGTCGTTTCTGAAGTTGAATCTTTTGGCGGAGGAATTTTTCAACTGGTTGGTTATTCTTTTGATTGGTTCCATAGAACTCCTTATGTGCCTCCGCTATTCTCTGATTTCCTGAAAATTTGGATTGGAGGTGGGCCTGGAGCTGCTTCCAATCAGTAATGAATTCTCCATACTCATGCCACCAATTAGCAGCATAATCATGTAGCTGTGCACATATGAAGTGAAGCCAGGAATATGTGGGTACTTGGTGGTTTTGTAGGATAACTACACATTTTTCTATGAATGTGGCTGGATCCTCATGGAGCTGTCCATGGAACTCGGGAAGTAGAGCAGCCAGGTTGAGTGATGAATTGCTCATGGGCGACAGGTAGGTTGGTGCTTGTGCCATATAGCATGTGTGCTGTACTTCCGCTGTAGTAGTGGAGGCCAGGTTTTGGGCCATGGAGATGGCAGAGACTGGGTCTGCCATTGTACTGATTGTGCCAGGAACTGGGGTTGGACAATTAGCATGGACCTGTGTTGTCAGGAGACCAGCTGGATCAGTGGTGGTTGTTGAGCTTCCTGCTGCAACTTGGTCAGGGAGCGGTCTAGTAGTGTCTGTCTCATTCCTAGTCACAACCATGTTTGTGTCTTGGGCGCCACTGGGGTCTACTGTCCCCAGAACAGTGATGAAGTGAGCTGCTGCAGTGGACAATCGGGTCACTACACATCCATGTAGTATCGCCCCACGTTGGGCGCCAAAATTGATATCGCCTCGGCTGCTAGATAGAGCTTGGGTGTCCTTGCAAGCAGCTTAGTGTCGGTTCCTCTGGTCGGCTGACCACGGCATCCAGAATGTTTGATCTTTGTTAGTGGGGAATGCAAGACCCCACTTAAGCTTGAGTATATCAGAGCCCCAGTTAGGTCTGCTGTTGGAAGCAAGACCCCACTTAAGCTCTGGATATATCAAGCCCTGGTTAGGTGCTTGCTGTAGGGTGGGAAAAGAATACAAGTCTGGTTTGTATTCACAAAATTAGGTTCTCAGAAGCACATCTAGCACCTTGAGAAACCCTGAGCAGTAAGCTCTAAATATTGAAAGTGAAATTAATTCCATCCAACTTGATGTGGTAATTCAATGATTCAGTAATTTGATAAACAGATGATCCACACACTATAAGAGTAAGTGACCAGCTTATATAGTTAGTCACTTCAGAAAACATGTGTGAGAGATTATGCTTGAGTTGTAGTGAAAAAGAATGATGATACTTGGCGTTATCTAGCGACTGGTTGGTTAAACATAGTACTGTGGCCAGATGTGGCCAAACACAGTACTGTGACTAGAATAAGGTGAAAAGTGAAAATGGGGCTGGTGTCAATTCTCCCCTGCTTCTGAGAACCTTATTCTAGGTTTTTTTATTGAACAAAATACAGAGTTTGAATGATTTGATAAGTTGATGAGCAATACAAGTGGCATGAATTGGAAAGTGAAATAAAATACTAACAAAGTAAATGGCATAAGTTTGAAATTACAAGTGGCATGAGTTGAAAAACAATTAGCAGGTTAGAAAAACAATAAATCTTAAAACTAAGTAGTAGGTGCTGGCCGCATGTTGTCTTGGTGCACCTTGATGGTTTCACTGTTATCCTTGACCCAGTGAACGGCTCCTTGGATTTGGGTGATGGTGTATGGGCCTTTCCATCTATGAGCTAGGCCAGTGTTGAAGTTCCTTGCCTTGTTTGAAATAGCATGGTTCTGGATCAACACAAGGCCACCCAGTTGGTAGGAGGTGGTGGTGACAGCATCTGGGTCAGGTCTCAGATAGTGAGTCTGGTTGGCAGCTCCTTGGTGTCCAGCCAAGTCATCATCATAAGAGAGAAACATGATGTGTTCCCGGAGGGCAGGTGGCACAACCATATGCCAGTAAGAGTCATGTGGCTGTACATTTTTCTTCACTAGTTGATTGTGGACACAGTAGCTTGTCAGAAAGAATTGATTAGTGTCAGTCTTCCCATTGGCCAGTTTGGCTTGAAGGTCTGTCCATTGTTGGATTGAGTGTGCTAGGTGTCGGTGAGCTGCCTGAGCATGTGAGAGTTCTTTAAGAAGTTGGTTTCTTGATTCAATCTGGTTCAAAGTGGGTGGCTCTACTAAGTTTGGTTGGTCTTCAGGAGGCATCCCTTTCTTGGATTTATAACACTTGTCTCCTACCATGTTACTGGTGGGGTTTCGTGACAGTGCCTCTAACAGTTGGTTGCTGGTTGCCTCAAGGGTGGTGGTCACTGCAGTGGTTGCTGGAGGTGGGGCCACTGGTGGAGCAGGTGGATGTTCTGCTGGTGGATCAGGTGGTGGTTCTGCTGGTGAAGCAGGAGTAGGGGCCGCTGGTGGGGCCGCTGGTGAAGCAGGTGTAGGCCTCACAGGAAGTGTGGGTGGCAGTATGGGTAGCTGCACAACTGGGGCCTTGAAGAGAGCTGGGTCAGTTGCTGGAGTGATGGCTGTGTGATCACTTATTGGACCAAGTTGAGCAGCTGTGAGATTAACAGCGATGGTTGTTTTGGTAGCTGGCATTGCTTCTATCAGTGGTGAAGGAGGTGTTGGCCTCACAGGAAGTGTAGGTGGCAGCATGGGCAATTGCACAACTGTGGCCTTGAAGAGAGCTGGGTCAGTTGCTGGAGTGATGGCTGTGTGATCACTAGCTGAACTGAGTTGGGTAGCCTTGGGCTCTTCTTGGCTGTTGGCAGTAGTGGCCGGGCTGGTGGCTGGTGAGACTCCTGTGGAGGCTACACTTAGGGTGGAGAGGATTATTGGTGAACAGGTGGGTGGCAAATGTGTTGGCTTCATAGTGACATCTGGTGGTGTGCTAGAAGTTGGTTTCAGTTCTGGTGGGGCTCCTGTGTCTTTGGCTGGAAAGTTGGAGCCTAATTCTCTCCAGTTGTGTCGTTTCCCTGCCTCCTTGACTTCAGTACCGGACAATCTCGGTGGAAGTGATACTCTGGGCAGAAATTACACTTTGGAGCTGATAGTGTGTGTTTGGCTGGTGGTGCAGGTGGAGCAAGTGGCTTTGCCTTAGGTCGTTGACTCAGATCATTCTCAAACTCATTTGCTAATGAGATCAAGCCTTCAAGATCTCTTGGTCGAGCAGCTCGAACCAGCATCCTGAGTTCAAGTGTCAGCTGATTGATTAGCAGAGAGATGATCTCTTCTTCTGCTAGGGCTGACCCAAGTCGTTTCTGAAGTTGAATCTTTTGGCGGAGGAATTTTTCAACTGGTTGGTTATTCTTTTGATTGGTTCCATAGAACTCCTTATGTGCCTCCGCTATTCTCTGATTTCCTGAAAATTTGGATTGGAGGTGGGCCTGGAGCTGCTTCCAATCAGTAATGAATTCTCCATACTCATGCCACCAATTAGCAGCATAATCATGTAGCTGTGCACATATGAAGTGAAGCCAGGAATATGTGGGTACTTGGTGGTTTTGTAGGATAACTACACATTTTTCTATGAATGTGGCTGGATCCTCATGGAGCTGTCCATGGAACTCGGGAAGTAGAGCAGCCAGGTTGAGTGATGAATTGCTCATGGGCGACAGGTAGGTTGGTGCTTGTGCCATATAGCATGTGTGCTGTACTTCCGCTGTAGTAGTGGAGGCCAGGTTTTGGGCCATGGAGATGGCAGAGACTGGGTCTGCCATTGTACTGATTGTGCCAGGAACTGGGGTTGGACAATTAGCATGGACCTGTGTTGTCAGGAGACCAGCTGGATCAGTGGTGGTTGTTGAGCTTCCTGCTGCAACTTGGTCAGGGAGCGGTCTAGTAGTGTCTGTCTCATTCCTAGTCACAACCATGTTTGTGTCTTGGGCGCCACTGGGGTCTACTGTCCCCAGAACAGTGATGAAGTGAGCTGCTGCAGTGGACAATCGGGTCACTACACATCCATGTAGTATCGCCCCACGTTGGGCGCCAAAATTGATATCGCCTCGGCTGCTAGATAGAGCTTGGGTGTCCTTGCAAGCAGCTTAGTGTCGGTTCCTCTGGTCGGCTGACCGCGGCATCCAGAATGTTTGATCTTTGTTAGTGGGGAATGCAAGACCCCACTTAAGCTTGAGTATATCAGAGCCCCAGTTAGGTCTGCTGTTGGAAGCAAGACCCCACTTAAGCTCTGGATATATCAAGCCCTGGTTAGGTGCTTGCTGTAGGGTGGGAAAAGAATACAAGTCTGGTTTGTATTCACAAAATTAGGTTCTCAGAAGCACATCTAGCACCTTGAGAAACCCTGAGCAGTAAGCTCTAAATATTGAAAGTGAAATTAATTCCATCCAACTTGATGTGGTAATTCAATGATTCAGTAATTTGATAAACAGATGATCCACACACTATAAGAGTAAGTGACCAGCTTATATAGTTAGTCACTTCAGAAAACATGTGTGAGAGATTATGCTTGAGTTGTAGTGAAAAAGAATGATGATACTTGGCGTTATCTAGCGACTGGTTGGTTAAACATAGTACTGTGGCCAGATGTGGCCAAACACAGTACTGTGACTAGAATAAGGTGAAAAGTGAAAATGGGGCTGGTGTCAAATTTTATTGGTGATAGTGACATAATTGATAAATAGAACAATATCTATTATCAATATCTAATACGTAATAACCGTATGGCTTTTATTGTTGGAGAGACCTTCACGGGTAGTTTCACATCGCCATTTGAGCCATTTGGTGAGGAACATGGCAGACCTACAATTTCAGGTGGGTTTTGAACCACCGGGTACGTGATAATAAAGCTTATAATATCAAGTTATTGAAGCACGGTCACCCATCCAAGCGCAATCTTGAGCGCTCGTGAATGAACATCACGATCGCTTGATCATCGCTTACTCATTATGGATATCTATCACAAAGACAAAGAAGGTTGATATTATAATGAACAAGCTCCCATAATAAAATCCTCAACGAAATTAATAATTGCTATGGTAATGAATAAAAAAATGAATAATATGACATGAAGTTGTCACAACCACATTTATTGAAAATAGTGAGATACTAGTTTCGGTTGTTACACCATCATCAATCTCAAACAAAACTAACGAGACAATTTTGTTTGAGATTGATAATGGTGTAACAACTAAACCGAAACTAGTATCTCACTATTTTCAATAAATGTGGTTGTGAAAACTTCATGTCTTATTATTCAAAATGGATATCTTCCACAATATCACCTTCGCCACTACAAAGAAAGTTGTTATGGTATCATTGAAATTGCAATCTTGGCAAGACGACTTCTCATGCATAAACACTCTTTAGTGGAACAGCTTAATTAATTGAATATAATAAAATATAACAATCTAATATCAAAGCTGATACTGTATTTCTGTTCAAATTATTATTTTTATTCACTTATACCGGAGGAATGCATTTCGATTCTGAGGAGAAGCTTCATAAGCCTGCCATTACAGGTCGTGTTTTGTTAAGGTTGGGATTCATTACATAATAAAAAATTGCGTTAGATTTGAGTTGCGTTTGTATTGAAACAAAATTAAAATCTAATGCAATTTTCAATTATAAAACGACCGCTCATTCTAATCTCAACAAAACACGAACCCTGGTTGCAGGCTGATGAAGCTTTTTCTCAGAAGCAAAATGCATTCCTTCAGTATAAGTGAGTAAAAACCATTATTTAAATAGAAACACAGTGTACGTTTTTACATAGTTCATAAAGAATTTTGTAATGGAAAACATCACAGAATAAAATTACTCTACCTTCAGCAGTGTTTCGACAAAGTTCCAGTTGGTTTGAGCAATAAGAGCGGGACTCATGTCAGGTGGTGTGGGCTGGAGTGTGGCCAGGGCCCTCGCCGAGTAGCCAGTGCCCAGTGGGTGCGCTTCACTTGGCGATTTACGTGGCAGTGACTGCTGGTGCTGCTGTGGTGGCAGCACTTCACAGCCGCTGTCCAGTTCCTCCAATGACACCGACGATATGCTGTGACTCAACTTTTTGTAGCTGCTCACATTCTTCTGTCTCCTACTTCTAAAACAACAACAGCTAATGTGTAAAATAGCGTTGACAAGCAATAAATTACATACTTCATACACACACAAAATTGAAGTCTATATGAGGATACAAAGCCAGTATAAGAAAGTGGAGGGAGCATGAAGTCAGAAAAGTGTAGCCGACGATCTTGAGCGATTTCCGGCGGCTTTACTCCACTACAGATATACACCATTGTTGTTGCAATTGTTATATACATATTTTAGTGGTTAGTTATATTTAGTAGGTACAATGACTATCTTTAAAGATGGCCGCCACTCTACACTTCGCTGTAAGTTAAACCCATAAATTAGCGTTAAAATTATTACTGAATGACTACTAAATATTGATGTTTGCAAAAATCATTCTGAAAAAAAATTCGTTTTCCATAGATGATAAGCGTAATTCAAACAATTAAACTAACTTAAAAGTGGAATCTTGTAAAGTGATCTAAATTGTTAGAAATTGGGAATGGCGACAGATCCCCAGCAATAGGGCTTTGCTTGCTTCCATTTACAGTTATGCTATTGTAACATACATTGCAGGCATACATTATGCTCCCTCTACTTTCTTATAACTCCATAGGCTATATCTATGAAGTTTTATTCAGCATGAAGCATAATTATGATACATACGTACATGATATATTCTACAGCGTGAACAAAATTATTTCATTATTCGCTTATTATCCTGAATTTGAAATGTAATAAGATGTTTGAATGTAATGGCCAATAATGCATACATGCATATATACATACATTATTCGATTTATACACGTATTTGATCAGTGACAGCCGGCCAGGGGAAGGGCATGAAGGAGTTTTCACCTAAGAATTTATTCATTTTTGTGACTAATTATTTTATTGTAATATTTCGTTTAAATTAAAATGTTTGTTTTTCACTTAATTTATTTAAAAATGAGTTTGAAAATTACATTAGAATAAATTTAATTATTTTAATAATCATAACTGCAATGGAGCGTTCTACAATTAACCACTGACTATTGGTAAGGCGGCTGAGGTCTGTCAACTAGCAAGTGAAGGGATCTTGTTCAGACAGAAGAGTCCTTCACTTGATGAGAAAGGGTGAAACCTACAGTTCAAGGAGGGTTCCGAACCATCGGGTAAGTGATAATAAAGCTGTCAATGTCAAGTCAGCGTAGCCGGTCACCCTTCTGACTTACCATCAACTCAACTGATTTAAATTGTAATTGCGGTAACTAGTGAATAAGAATGGTAATATTGCATATAATTGTTGATATCTGACTTGACGTGCCTTATACTCCATAATCAGAGTCTTCAAGAAGTAATCTTCAAAAAAAGCGGCCGATCTTAGATAAATGTACTAATTAAATTAAATAGAAAAAAGTTTCTCCTAATTCCTAAAAAAATAAAAATAACTAACTGTACTCCAGAATTTTACCTGTATGATTCAATGCAATTATATCAGGCACTTACTTCTAGATTATAAATTTAACGATTCCGAAGTTAAACAACTAAAATGTATTGTTATTTAACAAAAGGATAGTAATTTTACTTTCCACTGATGTAAAAAAGTGATACCATTATTATTCATTGGGGAAGTGTCAGTCATGAGCCGTAGCAGGTATCTGTTCAATCAGATAGAGATAAGCTACGAACTCCTGGGCCCTCTTTGTAAGTGACCGATAGGATTGGTTAGCAAAGAGACTCTGTTCTCTGGTGCGAAATCACTTCCCGGTAGTTCGGAACCTACCTAAAACTATGTCCAACTCATCAATCACCATCATCCAACTTTTTACCCATGCACAGGTATCAGACCTATGTTGGCTTCATCCTTAAAAATGCGAATTATTCATTACTGATGAAAATCAAGTAGGCGACTGATCATTAACTCACTACTGATCTATGAATGTACAACTACACACCGTCTTCACCTCGCATTCTGCAATAGAAATGCTAGCTGCTGTATACATTATACATTTCCAGTCGCAGCTATAGAACAATTTATTAGCTGTTTATTAAATGTATATATTATTATTATTATTCTTTTGACTCTTATTATTGGGTTTTATTGCATGCACTAGACTGTTCACAAATGAGGCGGTCGGCTTCACATTGAAGGACAAAACATAGTAAATTTGCTAGCCAAACCCCAAGTTCTGTGGCTCATAATCGTTGTCACTAATATGGTCATGATGAATGTAAACTTCTCGTGATTACCTAAAGTTAACAAATTTCAATTATTCTTTCAATGCTCTTTATAATAACAATAGGTCATCAAAATACACCTAGAATAATTGATATTTTCACTCAGACGACATGCATATCTAGTTTGAAATGAATACCCATGCACAGGTCTCCGACTTATGTGGGATTTATCCTAAAGAGAAAAAAGAAAATGATAGGAACTCATAGAAGAAGATACGAAAATAAAATAATATAAAAATTAAAAACTTCTAGAGTGATACATGCCATCGATATACATTGAAGGGCATTACCGCAGAGCCAGTTCCTGGTTGAGAAGAACAGAGTCCAAGAGCGGGAATCCGGCGCGGGTGTTGCGGGACACGTGATTGGAGAGCAGCTCCTGGGGCGGGGACACTTCGATATTGACGCTGGCCATGCGTTTCTCCAACAGCCGTTCCGAGTCGTTAATAGTCAGACACGCCTCATAGTAAGGAGTCCTCACTAGACCGTCGCAGTACCTTTTGCGCAGCAATTTAATTCTGCGCTCAAACACACGCAAGTTGGGCTCCACTTTCATCCAGGCGCTCATTATTTTATTGTCAACTAGCGTCGCAAACATTTGCGTTTCTATGAAGCGCGATAAAAAGGGCAAATGCTGTTGGGGCTGGTCTGACAGGAATGTCGCCTTATCGAAGTTCTGCATCGTTTCACGCTCGTTCATCCACTGTTCTCTGTCCTGAAATACAAGATAGTATCTTGGATTTTGGTGTCCATAACGAACTGCCTTTTCACTAGTAATTTACAAGTATTTGTATCTGAAACGTTTAATCCATCACTACGTTGCCTCTACATAATTTTCATCTATTGTTTTTATTTCATTATTATTAGTTATTTTACTATACCGTGCTTTATTTATAACTGCAGCATACTAAATTTAAAAAAAGAAGTACTGTAACGTTTTTAAAATTGTAAATTGAATTTACACTATCCCTACAAATAAATAACTGGGTTCGTGAAAAGGTATACGTCAGCCTATCAATATAACTCTTGTAGCCATTTTCACTCGCCATAATTCTCTCTTTATTTTTTGGTTCTGTATATTTTTTCTCTCTTATAATAAAAATATAGTATAATATTATTAAATTTAGTTTTGTTCTATCAATCCTGGATGAACTTATGACTAACACACAAGCTATGCTCATGCTAGTCATGCTATGTCAGTAAAAATATATTTCTTTTTGTTATTAAATTGTCATTGCAATTTCATATTTTTATAAAATTTAATAACCTTAATCTTTATAATTTTTCTATATTCAATGAATGTGTATTGTTGAATAATTATGAAATTTACTTTGTATATTTTTGAATTGTATCAAATTTTGTGGAAATTTCATTAAAGATTTCATTTCAATTCTCGTCAAACGGGAACCCACTGCTGGCTAACAGGTAGTGTCTTTAAATGTAATTACTAGTTTTAGGAAAAGAATATTACTTCAGTTTTATTCGGAATTTTCTGTTATTTATATAACGATATGTTGTAATGTCAGTGTACATTTGAAGAAAAATAAATTAGAACGACTATGCAGTCACGACTATTTGAGAACATACCCGAGCAAATACTTGTAAATTGCAGAATAATAGTGTTGTATGTAATCACTTTTCATTTCAACTGACTCACAAAAATAATTTGAAATGTAAAGTCGAAATCAGTTTCAGAAAAGATCTTCAGCAAACAAAGGAATAATTGATTTTAGAAATATTGAAACTGGCAAAAGTCTTTTATTAATAAATCAGTTTCATAATGATTCATATCTGGATTTTTTGTTGATATTTTGCAACTCTAGTCCGAGCAAATCTTAGTTTGCAGATATAATCTTATGAGAAGCCAATGATAGAACAAAATCATAATACTATACACAGTTTTTTTTTTTCAATTTTAATCTGTTTTCAACTTACTTGACTTGGTTGAATAATGAAGTTCTCGTAATTTGAAAATATATGTACAAATCTATTAAGAAATATTTCTCTTAAGGCATTGTTGAATAGCAGCTCCTGAGTGTATAACCCTTCTTCGTCCAATATATGGTCTGCATCATTATCGTCAACATCTGGCTCAGCATATCCATCCCAATCCAACGAGCCGATGCCTTCCAAACTTACTCCTGTAGCAACAAATACACAATTTGAAACAAGTTTATTATTATTCAAGCTATTATGATGTGGAGTAATGACAAAAATTACATGAAATATAATATTGCTATTTGACAAATCCAGGAATCAATATCAACGTGGGACCTTGTGTTATCAAGTGTCAATTCAATATCAGTGTAATTAAAATAAATAAATATATATTTATCGACTGATAAAATATTATTCCACGATCTCGGTAGTAAAATGGAATCAAGAATAATATATCCCAGCAAGTGTATATTTGTTGAATTTAAAGTTCCTACGCTCAGATAGCTCTTTGCTAAAACAATTATCACTCTTATTAATAAACATAAAGATCTCAGATTAAATACTAACTTACACAGTATACGATCAACTGCATTTAATATCTATAGCTTCAATGACTTGATGTTACAAGCTTTATTATCACTTACCCGGTGGTTCGGAACCCACCTAAAATAGTAGGTCCACCATGTTCCCCGTAACATGGTTCAAACGGCGAGGTGGAACTACCCGTAAGGGTCTCCCCACCATTAAAAGCCATACGCTTATTATTATAGATCATTCACCAGACTAACTATAAATAAACACAAATTCAAATATTACATGGAGTACCTTGCCAATAAAGTCCCCAACCACTTCATAAATAGTAGATTTACTAAGAAACTCAGAAATGAAATAGATGAATGGATAAAAACTAATATTTTAGTAACACTAAAAAATGTTTTAGTAACACTAATATTTTAGAACAAAAAAAGTTTTCAATTTCAATTTTGAATTTACTACATAGTTTAATAACTTGTCTCCCTTCCTTTCCTGAATTTTCTTTCTTATTTATTCACTTTCTTGCTTTTCTATACTTACCTAAATGTTGTACTCACTGCTGGCGATCAAGTCCTACTCTGCCAGTAGTGCCGTATTTAATGTATGAATAGTTTTGTTTGGATTTGTTATTAACTTTAAGTACCGGTATGTATGTTCTTTATTTTGTTTCATTTTTAATGTTTTTTTTTTTTGTGTATGTGGCAAATAAATTAATTTGAATTTGATATAGCCTAAAGATCTCGTTGTAAATGTGAGTGAATAATCATCATTATTTTCTCATAAAAATGAACACAAAGCCGTGAATTATTCTAAAAAGTTTAATTAAAACGTGCAGTTCGTAATAGAAGAAGAAATTAAACAAACGTAACCTAACACGATTTGGATTCTCTAGTTATAATTTTGTAAAGGAAGCAGTTTTGAGCTTAAAGCCTGTGTAAGCATTAATGAATAAGCAAATAAATTAAAAAATTAATAGACTTACTGGTTTTCCTAGCAAGTGATATGATTCGTCTTAACGTGTCGGAGCCTCCTGAACCGAAATGATTTGTGTCCTCATCGAGATCATTGGCCCAGGAATGTTTTCTAGGCCTCCATGATGATGCTGGCAGCGTACAACTGCTTGTCATTATATCACCGCCAGAGTTCGTTTTATCGCAGCATGGTGAGTTTGTCAGACTGTTCGAGTTCCTATCAAACGGAAGAAATAGAACACACATTGTAAACTTATCCAAAATTTTGAAACACAATAAATTCTTGATTCTTTTAAATAATAAAATTTTTGCAAAATATAGTTGAAACTCAACTCAGTTGACCATAGTTCAATTCATGATATGACAACAGATATTCCACTTGTGACTTCAATTGCTCAAAAAATTGGATCCAACTTATACTTTATTCAACAAAGCAAGCAATTCAAAGTCATAAAATGCAGGATGATATAGTGATGATAGCTTCTAATACAGTGTTTACACTTCGGGAGGTACCTAATTGCATAATATCGTTCTTCATGTACGACAGTTATTAAAATAAATACGCTGAACTGTCACTTTCTTTCCTACCTTATTTTAGTTTTCTGCTATGCAAAATATTTTGTCATTTATATGGAAATGTGATCAATCTTTTTCTTTGAAAATTTTCCTTGTATGTTATATATACAACTATAATAGATATGCTTTTTCTTTAATATTCAGTGGAATAGGTCTTCTCATTATTAGTGATATGCTATTTCTTAATATGCATTTAAATTTAATTCACGTTTTAATCAAGACTATAACATATTTAAACGGTAAGACTTAATACAGTGGCGTAACGTTTTCCAATTGGGCCCCCCCGCAACCGATTTTCCGGGCCCGTCTCCTCAAAATCATATAAATATCCCCCCTCTCCCTTGACACCCCTCCCATAAAAACTTGAATGATTTTTTTTGGGCAGTTATAATTATGTAAGAGAAAAACACCTTTTTATCTAAAAAATTTAAAAATTCAATCATGTTTCAAGGGGGGCTAGTCTAATGATTATGGCCTACGGGCTCCTGAAAGATGAAAATAGTTGAGTGTTGATTATGTTATAAATAATTATCTAATATTAAAACTGACACTGTATTTCACTTTTATATACTATATTGTTTTACTCACTTATATTGGAGATGCTTGAGGGATGCATTTGACTTCTGAAAAAAGCTTCGTCAGCCTTTGTCACTTTTCAGAAGTGAAATACATCCCTCAAGCATCTCCAATATAAGTGAGTAAAACAATACAGTATATAAAAGTGAAATACAGTGTCAGTTTTAATATTAGATTAGGTTAATAATTAATCTTGAAACCTAGAGACCTTGAAATTGATGTCTTCCATAGGATCCACATTCACATCCTCCTTGTTAGCACCTTCGCTCCTTTTCCCAGAAAATGTGTTCTCTCAGAATTCGCCTCGTTTGCAGACACGGACACAGGTTAAAATTTGAAAAAAGGGCATTTTATCTAAATTACCGCGAAATTACTAAGTCAGGAAAAGAGAAAAAATTTAAGAAATTTATTCTTAAGAGGCAGAAGAGAGAAAACGTAAACTACTTATACAGTACTTGATCCTATTATAAGAAAAAAATTCAACTGTGTTAGGAAAACTGAAACAATTGAACCAAAACTATTATTTATATACTTATTCTGTACAATAATCACGTAATTTATCCGATATATCAAGGGCATAAATATTCCTTCTGAACATTGTTTAAAAATGTACTAGTCGATAAAAAATAGAAATAACTAAAACATGACTGTACAACATCACAATACCATAAACGCAGCATGTTGAAAAATAGAATAGCAATGAAAAAAAATGGCACTCCAAATAATAAACTCACGATCACGAACTCAATTAATATACATACTCTAGGTTACTCTAGGTTTACTCTAGGCCAATTTATCGGACACGTGTAGGGCTACATGCATCTAACTGGACGATTCAAAAGAGACTGAATTCAAAATACTGTATGAAGAAAAATATTGACTTTATTTCTACACAACCCCCCACTTTCCATTACATCACAATATTATGCTAATATACATTGAGGAATTCGATGGGAAAATAATATTAATTTCCACTAATATTTGCACTTTGGAGACATGATTTGTAACAGTCTAGATACGTTTGTTTGAAGAGTGTTTTGTCCTCGGTATGTCTCCATTTCCATTTCCTGAAGTCACAACATCCTGCTTCTGAATTCCTTCACTAAAGCTATTTGCGAATTGATAAGTAAACAATAAACCTGACAATAATTAGCCAATTAATTCTTCTTCCTTCAGTAATTCAGTTTTATTTATTTTGAAAAAAAAAATATATATATCAGTCTGAGCACGGGCCATTTCTTGAAAAAATATATTTTCATTCCGGGCCCCCTTATAGCCCGGGCCCCCCGCGCCGCGGGGTCTGCGGGGGTGTACGTTACGCCACTGACTTAATATATTAGTATTTAGGAATTGTTTGATAAGTGGTTATTTTTTGTGATACCCATGGATTGTAAACAATTATACTTACTTGTCAACATCACAGCTAACTTTATATTTACAAAGCAGATCATTAATTTCAGCAACAAACTCTGCTTTCTGAGGAAATGAAGGCAATTCCTCGGGTAACTGCATCACTTTAGTGTCCAAATCTACGTAACACAGGTTTGCCTGTAATAAGAACAATCGGAACAAAATTATTATCAAATGCAATGAAGTCTCATAAAATTATGTACTTTGTACTTTACACATTGTAATTTACACTTTGAACAAAAATAGAATCAACCGCAATATAGTCTCACGAAATTCAGCATTACTAAAAACTATATTTATTGATAAATAGTTTCGAGATGTATATAAAACGAGTTTTATTACGAATAATTCAAAATGTTTTGGTTATCCGTAGATTTAAATTCTATTCCTATTAAATATTTTCCAAGATATATAAAAACATGAGCTAGTTCCAATAAAACATATTTGTATTCATATTCTATACAGTCTTGAGCGCTTGTGACTGCACATTATGACTTAGGAATAAAGCAGAACTTGCAAATAAGAGTCCTCAAATTATTTTCTAAGTTTTGAAAGTCATGAAAATTTAATTTATTAATTTCGAATTCCTCAAAGTGCTATTAATTAATAATGAAGACTTCCGCAATGGCGGATGTTGACAACAGCATTGAATAGTTGATGGAAATCGATAAATGCTACTGTACAAAATTATCAGTTGTAATAAAAAAGTATTTTTTAATAGGACTGAGGAATTCGAAATTAATAAATTCTGTTTCTGTATATTTGTCAGTTTGTTAAATTGTCAGTTACTTCAAACTAACTTATAAATTTGATATTGTAAAAGAAAAATTAATGTGATAAAAATGATATGTATTGTAAAGATGAACAAGGTAATATATTAAATTACAATACATATATTGAAATAGTTGAGAAAATATATTAACGCTTATTATTTGAAATTATCTTCAAGCAATTCAGCGCAAAACATTAAAAAAGCAAATGAAAATAATGAAACGATTTCTCACCTCGCTAGGTATATTGATTCGATTCTCCCTACTATGAAGACCCATCACAAACGGAACAGGGGCGTCTAGAAAATGCTGCAAAGATGCTGGCAGAATAGGTACATATACATGTGGCCATGTAAAAGGAAAGAGTAAGCACAGCATTGATTCAGCTACCAGCATCAACTTCTGATATTCTGAAAAAAAATCAACTTTATTACACAACTTGTTCCAAGAATTCACAATTAAGATTTTTTTGTATGAAAAAGTTAATTGATCTGAATTAGACTTATCATGAGTCCAAAAAATAATTGAATTAGTTTACTGCCATATGATTTTCCTCCATCATCATACTGGGTTGAGTGGAAAAGAGGGCCTTCAGCCCTAACTCCGCCCTCAAGAAAGGCAATCTATCTATCATCAGTTCATTTGCTCCTATTTAAAATAATTGAATTGAATAACTGTCTTTATCTACACCTGGGAGGGCGAAGTTAAGGCGCAGTCGGCCCTCTCCACCACTAAACCCTCGAATAATTCATAGCTTGCATAACACTATCGATTTAAATAAATTCTGATGAAAAATGATTATGTGTAAAATTGTTATTTTACACAAATAAAGTAAATCTAATCTTACTCTAAAGTCTCCGTTTCCAACTACACTGATTCAGACTAAATGGACAGCGGACAGGGCCGGAGTACACTACAATTGATGTTTCTGGTAAAGGAACCGATATCGAAAACATTTTATGATTTTGGTATAGGAACCTATACAAAAAACATCAATAATAGTATATTCCAGCCCCGTCCGCTATTCATTTAGTCTGAACCAGCGTAGTTGGAAACCGAGGCTTCAAAGCAACAATAGATTTACTTTATTTATGTAAAATAAAAAAATTTCTATATGATAACAAACCATACGGAACTTCAGAATGGACATTATAAAATCAAGAATGTACGTAAATGAAAATTGGAGATCGTTTGTGAAAGTTTATGATGAATTTTACGAAATGAAGGAAATAATCCAATAATCAATTATGTTTTACATGAAAGGTCGTTATGGTCCTGCCTTACACTCAACCTCAGAAGAGATATACCATACCATACTAAAGAGATATACTAATGTACCATATACCATACTAATATTTATTATTATACCATAATATTTATTTATTTATTCATTGCAAAACACAATCAAATAAAGATACAACAGGCACAGCCCACTACTGCTTTCTTTACAAATTTTCAATTGAAACATCGAAATTTTAGGTTATGATCAAGTTCAACTGGAAATTTCACTTTGAAGTACAACCTGATCCTTTCGAAAACATGAATATTAATTTAGTTGTTCACTTTAAAAACGAATCACTAAAACTTTCCAAAGAAAGTGAATATAATTTTGAATTTTGTTCAAGATTTTACCATGTTAATTCTCTTTTCTGTGACTCAACCTACTAAATTGAGTTAGCAATAGAAGAATGCTCATGAAGATATCATGAGTTTTCAGGCACAATAAAACCTGTGAAGAGTCCTATGTTGAGATCAATGTTTACATATAAAATGTCTATATTTATACATTATTAAATTAATATTAGTCGTTGATATATTGTAGTATTCAATTGTATAAATGGCTATTATCAGGAAGATTATTTGTTGGTACATTATTATTTAATGAATTCTATTTGTACAATACATAATTTAGTTTATAAACGCAGAAAAACGATTAGATTTCATTTAAAAGGAAATAAGAATTTCAGTCGATAAAAAAATGCAACATCGAATTAAAAGCATTTGAAGCTAACAATAATTAACGAATAATAAGACGAAGTTGTCACAACCACATTTATTAAAAATAGTGAGATACTAGTTTCGGTTGTTACACCATTATCAATCTCAAACAAAATGTGTTTGAGATTGATAATGGTGTAACCACCGAAACTAGAATCTCATATTTTTAATAAATGTGGTTGTGACAACTTCGTCTTATTATTCATTATGTAACCCACAAACTGGGTTTGTTTTAGGTTGATAATCGTTTAACAACCGAAACTAGTATCTCACTATTTTCAATAAATGTGGTTGTGACAACTTCGTCTTATTCATTATGGATATCTTCCAAAATATCACCTTCACCACTACAAAGAAAGACTAACAATAATTATTTATTTACGGTACCTGATGAACAAAGTAGAATTTGATTCTCCAACTGTAGACATGTGAATAGTTGCAGTACAGATTCAACAGAGAGCATACTAAATAATTCCCGCAGAGGAAAATCGAAAAGTGGTAACTCTTCAATAGCACTTGGTCGTTGTATTGTTGTCTTAATGTCAGGATAGCAATAGAATGACAGACTTCGTCCAGGCTGTGGAACTGTCACTTGGTATAGCAAGTTGTACACATAACTGTCTATACTGATGTGGTGCTGATCTTTCCAACATCTGCAACAACGAATCCGTTAATTCAATATTAAAATGATGTTAAAAATAATTTAAATACTCCAGGAATAAACAACAATCAAGGAAAGTGGCGATTTCACTCGCCACTAGCACAGTAAAATAAGACATAGTTACCAAATATTGCGATTAAATCAGGCAGAAAGAAAAATTTGCATATGAGGGTTACAAGTTGCAATTGCACAAACTATCACCATTGTATTGCATCTACTTTATATAAATTATAAAACTTTATTAGACACAAAACAAACTAGAAATAAAATGTAAGATCTCAACTTTAACTGATAGTGGTTGAGTGGGTAAGTGATCAATACGAAATTATATATCATTAATTATAGAGTAAGCATGATGATAAACCTCATATCATAGTAATAAAGAACTCAATTTAAAAAATAATATAAACCTCCTAGCAGTAAGCATTAAGCTGAGAAAATTTTTCTTATACTAGTCTAAATTAAGCTCAGACGACACGGACATCAATGACTGACAGACCTGAAAGGTGTTTTCAAGGTTTAAAACTTGAAAATGAATTTTTATGCAATGAAATTGACTTTATTTGAAAGATAATTTTCAGTCATTTTATTCAGACATCAAACATATGGTTGTCGCTGATGACTTGTACTTAGTCTAAACATAAGATCCAATTTTTAAGCACTTTTTTCTGCATGTGCGACCGTATTTCGGAAACAATGCCGCAAATGTTGTCTTCCAAATCGTCAATCGTGGCTGGTTAATCTGTCTGGTCTGGTCTACCAAGATAAGCCAGCAACGATTGACAATATATTTAAATAAAATGACAGAAAATTATCTTTTTAATGAAGTCAATTACAAGTTCGTTGGTTTTAAAATTTATTTTAAAGTTCTATACCTCTAAAAATCATTGGAACTATGATACCTTTAATAATAAGCGTGTGGCTTTTATTCGTGGGGAGACTCTTATGGATAGTTCCACCTCGCCATTTGAGTCATATAATGGGGAAAAGGGTGGACCTACTATTTTAGGTGGGTTCCAAGTCAACGGGTAAGTGATAATAAAGCTTATAACATTGTGTCATATAAGCTTGTCATTGCCAAGGCATTTCAAGTTTAGTTAATTAGTAAAATTAGTTTTTCAGGAGCGATTGAGAAAGAACATTTAAAAAGTGTCCAACCTGTAGATTCCCGATAGGAACAGACGGGAAGCATGAACGTAGGGCATCTGCGAAATGAGTGTGATGCTCTTGGTAACGTAGAGCGTGTCTTTGGCATGGTCGTAGTAGCTTTGAGCGGCTTTTGGTCGGTGAGCGGTCAACTTGAAATGGCGAGGTAGTGAGCGTGTGTTGTGATCGAGAGGCTTCGTTTGCGGCGATTGTCCACTGGATAGTTCAGCCCAGTGCATCGCCTGCAAAATTCAAACAATCAGCCTTAGTAAGTCATCAAAATCGAATATATATTTTCCGAAATTTGAGACACCAACTGAGCATTCAGCATTTATTGTATAATTCGGTGTTCAGCAGTCACATATATTATAGCATCCTGCTCCTGCTCCTGCAGAAGAAGGTTCTGAGAACATTGGCATTGACAGTGAGTTTTTTCTTCTTTTTTCGGAGGATGAAGCCCATATAGGTCTGAGACCTGTGCGTGGGTAATGAATGATGGTGATTGATTGGTGATGGACCTACAGTTTAGGTGGGTTCCAAACCACCGGGAAGTGATTTTTCAGCAGAGAACGGAGTCTTTTTTGCTAACCAATCCAATCGGTCACCCTTGAAAAGAGCGCCCAGGAGTTTCGTAGCTTATCTCTGATTGAACATCTGCATCTACCTGCTATGGCACTCGGCTATCTCACTGTTCAATGCTCACTGTAAGCCTATCTTTCAATGTCTGGATCTGCCTTTGGGCAGTATATATTAGCAACGCTCTTGTATGGTAAAAAAACCGTACTTATCCTTTATCACTAAAGGCAGAAATATGCTTACAACATAAGATAAAGGGTAGATCTTGATATACCTGGATGTAGGTTGTCAAAAGTGAAGGACTGATTTCCGGTATTGACATTGAGGATGTTTAATCATTTGCCAGTGTCTCTTAGGGAGGCCCAGTACAGCAGTTTTAAATGCATATTTTCACGGTGACTGGTGGGGAGTAGCTATTATAGTGTGCTGAAGTTTTTCAGTGATGATCTTAACAACCTGTCAGTTACACTGCCATCCAGATCAAGTTAAAATTATTGACTATAGTCAGAGTAGGCTATGAACTTTTATTTTTTTTTTAGGTGTGTTGTAAATTTATGTATTATGACGAGATCTATCCAGGGATGCCTGGGCACTGATCAAGATATTGGAAGTTATGGAATGCGATATTGTAATGTGCGAGTACAAAATTTATCTTTGCACTATACCAGATGATTTTAAATGAATGTCCCAATTTTGGACTTCAATTATACAACGCAACATATACTTACAAGTCTTTTGGACAGTTCATATGAAAAAGCACATTCAAAATTTTCATAAACGATCAAAGATTTACATAAATATTCAATTATACCGTTACCACGAGCCCAAACAATAACTAAGCAGTAATCAAACTCTTTACACACTTGTAGCAACATGTCCGGTATTAGCTGCAAATTAAGAATATTGCTTAAACGCTTAAGTTCACAACTTATATCATTGCATAAGCTCTTTCTATAAATGCATCAACAATGTTATTGTAGTGGAAGTGAAAATGGAGAGAAAGAGTGGTTCTTGGTGTTATCTGCTATGTAAATGTTTACTTCTAAGCAATTAATTACTCTGCTTTTGACACTTTTATGGTGTTTACTTTGTACTTTGTAGAATGTTCTAGTTGTTTTATTAGACATTAATGGAATTTTATCGAATATTGTGGAAGGTGTAAAGGTCTTTCATTGTTTATTTTAGAAATCGGTAGAAGTTGATAGAAAAATCGAGAGATATCTCAATTATGAAAAATTATATAAATAGAGGGACACTTTTGTAAATTAGTTCAGTCTTGTTTGAAATTCGTCGTGATAAGCAAGTAGTTCAGTGTTTGTTCTACGTTGATAAGTGGCAGTAGTGACACTCGCGTTAATACAGACAGTGCAATCCCGTTGGCGCTATTATAAACCATCTAATGAACTTTCGTTGTCAGTAGTGATAATTCTTTTGACAGTTCTATAGTGATAATTATTTTACCTATTACTGTATTATGGACTAGTGCTACATAAGTTAATTGTTCTTTTTCGACGTTTCTTTTTTTGAATATTATTGGACAGTTTATTATTTAATATTAGATCGGCCTTTCAACTTTTAATGATTGATTTTTGTACAGTTTATTGAAATCTCTTTATCAATTAAACAATATCGATTTATCTGTTTTTAATTGCTTATTTTTCTGTAAGAAATTACTGAACAGTGTGAGTTGTGGAAGGCGACCATTGGGAAGGCCTAAATTAAGGTGGCTTGACCAAGTTGGGAAAGATGTTGTCCGGTGTGGAGGAACAATTGAAATGGCAGAGGACAGAGAAGAATGGAGGAGGCTAATCTACGAGGCAAAAAATCGACTGAGATTTGTGACGCCCCAGCAGTAAGTAAGTAAGTAAGTGAGTTGTGGATTACATGTGTAAATAAAGTGCAAGTGATAAATTTAAGTGTTGCCAGCGTTATTTTAGACATAGAACCCATAACAGTATGTATAATACATTCAAACTCATATGTGCTGATTAAAATATATTAATGTTCACAGAACTGACCTGCAAAGTTTGCATTGCACTGCATATTTTTCTGTTACTAACTTCTTCGAAGAAAACGTAACTGGACCCATACGTTCTACGGCCATCTTCTTTTGTAATTACAAAGCTATGGAACTTGGGCTCAAGAATGTGCTTCTGAGTGTGGAACTGTAGACCATGTGGCAAGCTCAACTGAAAGAAAAAACAAACAAAAAATGTCAGTGAGAATAAATGGAATACTTTAGCCTATTTATTGAATTTTGCAAATATTGAACTCATGCAATGGTATGTATTACTTATGGAATAAGTTCATAATTCATCTTAAACAATTTATCTTATACAAAATGGTTGAACAATAACGCTAGAATCATTAATGATAATATGGATTATTCAATTCAATTTTCGAAGGATGAAGCCCACATAGGTCTGATACCTGTGCGTGGGTAATGAATTGGATGATGGTGATTGATGAGTTGGACCTACAGTTTTAGGTGGGTTCCGAACCACCGGCAAGTGATTTTACAGCAGAGAACAGAGTCTTTTTGCTGGGCAATCCAATCGGTCACCCTTACAAAGAGCGCCTAGGAGTTTTGTAGCTTATCTCTGATTGAACAGATACCTGCTACGGCACTCGGCTATCACTTTTTATTTTCAATTGATTTACCAGAAAACTCAGAAAAGGGCAGTCCGGGTGATTTCTGGAGCGGGCTATCTTGACCACTGTAAGCCACTTCTTTCTAAAAACAGCATTCTGTCTGTTTTCAATGAATTTATTTATCAATGTTTGAAAGAAATATATCAGATTCAAGACAATTTACTAAAAAATACTGATATTCACAGCCACTTCACAAGAAACCGTGAGAGTATTCATATTCCAAGATGCAGACTAGAAAAGTCAAAGTCCAGCTACCCTATAATAGCATACAAATTCTTCAACTTACTACCAACTCAAATTAGAGCATTGCCTGAAAAACGATTTCTCCATATACTTCGGTACTGGCTAAGTGTGAATCCATTTTATTGAGTAGAGGAATTTATAGCTGCTGATCACAGCACAATGGTCCATATGATCTAATTAAGAATATTTTGTCTTTTTAAAACTATCCTAAAATACAGGAGACCAATTTAATTATCTGATGTAAAAATTGTAACTTTTCCTTCCCACTATTTTCAGGTAGCCTATCTGTTGTTATTGATACTGACTGTAATATGTATTGTTAATGTTGTGACTGTTTATTGTATATTTTCATTGTGAATTGTGACTTGGCTTAATGTAACTTTCATGTTCAACTGGCCAAATAAAAACTTGAAACTTGAAACTTTCGAGTCATTCAGTCATCAGATCTTAAATCCATCCAAACTACCACAATAAAAGCCAATACAAATAAAAAGTATAATTTTTATAATTCTGGTCTTGTAAATTTTATCATCTCTATATATAAAAATGAATGTCTGTCTGTATGTATGTATGTATGTGTGTTCCCTATAGACTCCAAAACTACTTGACAGATCGGCATGAAACTTTGGGAATATGTTGTGTGAATATTGGGGATGGTTTCTGACCATAAATTTCAATAGGGGAGCTAATAATTATTATTAATTAAACCATTTTATAGACCTAACCTACTGAACTTGCCAGCCAAACAGCTTAAAGGAACAGCTGATATAAGTCAACAGTTTTTAATCATATGGCAGGCCCCTTAGTGGCGTTATTTACGCTGTCTTTGAACAGTAAAATACTTTGCACTTTGCATGTAGGCTACCGTGCAGTTGGAGCCTTGCAATATGTAGGAAACATACGACTGGGTATGATGAAATGTAATTATGCCAGGTTGATGACATCTGTTAATCAATGCAGCTAGAAATTTGAAATGCAGCCTCAGCGGGAGGTGGCGAATAATAAAATAAAAAACCTAGCTTCAACCCTTATAGTCATAGGTTTAAATTTGAAATGTTTCTCCATTCAGAGGTGGTGATTAAGAAAACAATGAAGCCTCTATGATCAGCTGGAAGAGCCCTAGGACTAACTTCTTTCCTAATTTTAAATGTAACCTCAGCGGTAGGTGGCGAATAATAAAATCAAGGAGAATTTCTATGAGAATGCAGCAACGCGCGTTGGGCCAGCTAGTACATTATAAACATTGTATTCAATAAAAACATTGATATGTATTTGAACTGCAGATTGAAAGTTCATCTAAGCATCATTAAGAGTTATTCAATTTTTTGTTTTCATGTCGAAAATATAATGTATAGTTTGTATATTTATTAACAATATAGTATATTATTTATTCATTATTCATTACATCAATCACAAACAACTTATTAGGTTAAAGAAACAGACATAATGTCCAAAACTTCTTTTCATCCCAATTTGAATAAAACTGTCCAAATTAAGGTTATGTCTCACTTTTCACTTCTTTAATAATTTACACTATAAATATAAAACATTTACACTAAATACATTTTCAATTTTGAATTTCGAAGATTAATATCGAAGTTCAAGAAAACACTAAACAAATAATAAAAATATTTGAAAATAATATCAAATTTCATTTTAAATTTTTTAACCAAAAATAAACACAGTTTCATTAGAGCTAGCACAGCTTGTTTTTGATTATATTAATGTATAGTTGCTACATAGTAATAGTAATATATTGTGGCTGATCTTGATTGAGGCTCAAAACGTTCAATTTGATATGGAATAATAATTTTCACTATTTATCTCCTTATTAAATAATGTTCAAGGGTCGAACTGCTTCCGGTATAGTGAGTAGACTTTCCAAAAATCTTGAAGCATTGATAAAAGCTACAAGTGTAGTAGATTTATAGACTGTAACAGCGTTTATTTATCAATACTTATGTAATAATTCATTTAGCCTAAACACATTTAACAAAAAGCATGTGACAAAAATCCGATAACGGAAGTATATGTCAGACCGAATTGCAGCTAGATCTTATCTTATCTCTGAATCGATTTTATTAATAACTAGCTATAATACCCGTCCTTCGTACGGATTAGAAATAAGACTAAATATGTTTCGGCTTTTTTGATAGCAACGGTCATGAAGTTGTTAGCAGCTCAGTAAACAACTTAGAACGTAAACAATTCAGTGACAGTTATCAGAGAGAATATTTGAGAACAGCTGATTGATATATCATCATAAATTACGTGATTTGTCCTTATCTATATAAATAAAATTAGAGTTTTGTCTGTACTTTTATCAGAATTATATATTTTTTGGTTATTTTTACGTTTTATACATTAAATAAGCCGAAAATAGTCTAATCTCACTTTCTGTCTGTCTGTCTGTCTGTCTGTCTGTCTGTCTTTCTGTCTGTCTGTCTGTCTGTCTGTCTGTCTGTCACGGCCCCAAAGGCATTTTACGCGGCCTTCTCCTCAAAAACGAGAGCATCGATCGGGATTTTAGTTATTGAACAGTATTGAACACTTTATTGACAATGTCTTTAGCTATAAAAAACTAAATTAACTTTTTTTTTAACAGAGTAATAAACGTTTAAAAACCAAGTATTTTGCGATTTTGGATACATTTTACGCGGCCTTCTCCTCAAAAACGAGAGCATCGATCGGGATTAAAGTTATTTATCAGTATTGAAAACCTTTTTGACAATGTCTTTAGCTATAAAAAACTAAATTAACTTTTTTTTAACAGAATAATAAACGTTTAAAAACCAAGTATTGTGCGATTTTGGATACATTTCTTCCACGTTTTATTACCACATAAGAATAAGAACAAATCACGTAATTTATCATGATATATCAATCAGCTGTTCTCAAATATAAATGGTGGGGCCTTCGCGGCGTTATTTACGCTGTCTGCAGACTTGTGTAGTCGGAGCATTGCAGTCTTTTAGGAAACATATGTCTGGTGAATTAAAGCTCATCTTATGTTTTATCAATTATTTCTTTGTTGAAAAAAAAAACAAAATTTTCTAATTTCAATTTATCAAAACAAAAATTAACATTTTAGGAAGGTGCGGTTTGTGCTAGGCTCTTGGGAATTCGCCAGGTAGCACTATTATTACCACATGAGAACAACAACAAATCACGTAATTTATGATGATTTATCAATCAGCTGTTCTCAAATATTCTTTCTGATAACTGCCACTGAATTGTTTACGTCCTAAGTTGTTAACTAAGCTGCTAACAACTTCATGATCGTTGCTATCAAAAAAGCCGAAACATATTTAGTCGTATTTCTAAACATAATCCGTACGAAGGACGGGTAGCTGCTAGTGTGGTAATAAAACTTAGAAGAAATGTATCCAAAATCGCACAATACTTGTTTTTTAAACGATATTTATTCTGTTAAAGAAAAAGTTAATTTAGTTTTTTATAGCTAAAGACATTGTCAAAAAGGTTTTCTATACTGATAAATAACTTTAATCCCGATTGATGCTCTCGTTTTTCAGGAGAAGGCCGCGTAAAATTAATCTAAAATTGCGCAATACTTGGTTTTTAAACGTTTATTAATCTGTTAAAAAAAGTTAATTTAGTTTTTTATAGCTAAAGACATTGTCAAAAAGGTCTTCAATACTGATAAATTAAACAGAATTTATTAATTTCGAATTCCTTTAATTGCTATTATTTTATAATTCAGTATAAAGTAATAGCAATTAAAGGAATTCGAAATTAATAAATTCTGTTTATGTATATTTGTCAGTTTATTCAATTGTCAGTCACTTCAAACTAACTGATAAATTACTTTAATCCCGATCGATGCTCTCGTTTTTCAGGAGAAGGCCGCGTAAAATGTAATATATAATTCTGATAAATGTACAGATAAAACTCCAATTTTATTTATATAAAAGATAGACTAGCGGTTCACCCGTGCGTTGCAACGGTATTTTAGTTATAATAGTGCTACCTGGCGAATTCCCAAGAGCCTAGCACAAACCGCACCTTCCTAAAATGTTAATTTTTGTTTTGATAAATTGAAATTAGAATTTTTTTCACCAAAGAAATAATGGATGAAGCATTAGCTGAGCTTTGATTCACCAGTCATATGTTTCCTACATGACTGCAATGCTCAGACTACACAAGTCTACAGACAGCGTAAATAACCCCGCTAAGGGCCCACCATATGATTAAAAACTGTTGATATCTATCAGCTGTTCCTCCTTTAAGGATATATTTCTCCTTTTTGTGTCCTTCAGCGGGGACTTTTGAACTCATAACCTTCACAGGAACCATCTCGGCACTATTCTACATTATGCCTGAAAATTTTATAAAAATCGGTTCAGCAGTTTTGGAATTTACTGGGAACATACATACATACATTCTTATGTGGTAATAAAACTTAGAAGAAATGTATCCAAAATCGCACAATACTAGGTTTTTAAACGTTTATTATTCTGTTAAAAAAAAGTTAGTTTAGTTTTTTATAGCTAAAGACATTGTCAAAATAGTTTTCAATACTGAAAATAACTTAAATCCCGATCGATGCTCTCGTTTTTCAGGAGAAGGCCGCGTAAAATGCCTTCGGGGCCGTGACAGACAGACAAACAGACAGAAATTGAGATAATACTGTCTTGTTTCGGCTTCTTTAATGTATAAAACGTAAAAATAACCAAAAAATATATAATTCTGATAAATGTACAGACAAAACTCTAATTTTATTTATATAGATAACGACAACCTTTACTGTCACATTTTTTTAAAGTAATAAAACAGGATTCGGTATTTTCAAAGCGCATGCTATAATTGAAGTTGGAGAAGCAGTCTTACTCACCATGCACACCGCATTGAAGTCAAATGGATTCCAAGGAACATTTTCAGGATAGTGGCCGAGAACTTTGCACTTATAAGGTCTTTCAAGAGGTGTTTGTTGCAAATTATCACCTAAAAATAACAGAAACTGATCAATGCCATATTTCAACACGTGCTGCATGAATGTTTGAAATTACTAAACAAACAGACTGTATAATTTGAGTTGAAGAGGAACTGATTCTATCAAAAACACAATGAATAATGTATACGCTATTACACTGACGTCATAAATAATTCAATAGGGCATTTTCACTACTTACAAGTCAAATACAAAAACATGTCATTTGAAACTCGCCCATCACCTAAGGGTCAGGGGAAAGAGATTGTCTAGAGATGAGGAATAAATTTAGAAGTAAATGTGGACTTAAAATAAAAATGCTGGTTATTTGACTTGACCGAGGACTGCTGATTGTTGGTTCGTTTACAGCAAAAACAAATTTCAAGTTATAAACACCTCTAAAAATAAGAAACTAGATTTTATACATACGGTAGACTATTCTCTAAATACCGTAAATATTCCAGTTATAAAAAGTAGGACATAAAGATCAAATCATACAGCACCGCAATACAAGGTAGCCCTCATTATATTAAAAATATTTAAAGGACTGCTAATTTAAATGAGAATAAACAATGAAAAACTAATACATAACATTCAATGCAAAATTTTGAGATGAATCTTCAAGATTGCTAAAACAAATCTTAAATAATAATAATAATAATGCCTGTATATGCCTGAGAAGAACCCATTCAAATAGAATGTGAAATATAATAATAATAATAATCGTAAGACTTATAAATTCAGAATAAGACTTAATAAATGGGAAGTTATACCAGAGACAAAACCTCCAAGAGTTGAAACAAAATGGAGCAAAGAGAGGAAAGCTGAATTCTCACAAAAAATGAAAAGCAGGTGGGCAAACAAGAGGTACAAGTCCAAAAATGAACCATCTTTATTCGGTGTCTTCCAGTTTGGGAGCTTTACATCTAATTAATAATTAAACAGTTCTGGGCTAAAAGCCAGTTGTTTCTTTACAATAAGATGTATTTTGACTGTATCAATAAATAAATAAATATCAATATCATAGTAATAATAATAGTTAATGTTATGGAGAACATGGTAGACCTACTATTTTAGGTAGGTTCCGAACCACCGGGTAAGTGATAGTAGAGTTTATAACATCACGTCATTGAAGTACAAGATGTCAAATAGGCAAAACTTCAATAAATTACAATCAAAATTCCTGAAGATCTATAAATTTTCAGAAGTTTGAACACTTTTTTTAGTTTGTTAAAGTTTTCGCTTCGTCTTCTTCCTATAGTAATGTGGTAGATACAGTAATTTCTATTTTGATTGAACTTGAGTATGGTACGGTTGCCGAAATTTAGCATCTCCTTTATTCATAACAAATATTTTTTTTGAGGATGAAGCCCACATAGGTCTGAGACCTGTGCGTGGGTAATGAGTTGGATGATGGTGATTGATGAGTTGGACCTACAGTTTTAGATGGGTTCCGAACCACCGGGAAGTGATTTTACAGCAGAGAACGTGTCTTTTTTGCTGTTGCTGGCCAATCTAATCGGTCACCGTTACAAATAGGACCAACGAGAACGCAGTTTATCTGATGTTTGTTACATCAAGTTTTCATAATTTTAGTTTCGTTTTTAATTTCAATATTTTCAAGAGAGCATTATTTATTTCTAATTGTCTCGTTTACTTTCCAGAAAAAAAACAAATTAGCATACTTCAATAACGTTCAATAAAACTTATATTAATATTTTCAACTTTTAAACTAGATAGCAAGCCAGAATTATCCTTATGATTCCAAATACTTCCAACCTTGATAATCCTTCAAAACTTCAAGAACTGCTTATAAATTATTCCATCACACTTGATTCATCACAAGAAACATCAACCACTAAGCAAGATGTAATTTCCTTTCTCTTGAGTTTGAAGTGATTGTCCGTTATTGTTGTTGAAACAACAAAGGCAAACCACCATCAGAAATTGATCGATTTAAATGAACTACTAACAGCGTTGGACAGGGTCAAAATGATAATGCATGCTAATAGGGAATGACCTCCATCGCGTCTCCATTGAAATCTGTTCAATCAAGTGAAACAAACAATAAACAAGAGTCTTTATCAACAATTTGAGTGATAAAGTAGATTGCTATCTTAGGTACTCAAAGTAAAATAAAAAAAATACTTGAGGTACCGATATACTTCAAAACCGGAACATAGCTAACGAAATGGCGAGTCTAATTGTTGAGCGAGTGTATCTTATTATTTTTATCAGAAATCTTTTTTCTAAACATAAACATACTCAAATAACATTTATTGGAAATTGAATGCCACATGTTGTAAAACCTGATCGTGACACCTATTAATATAGTCATTAATAACATCCATTATTTATGCTAGTAGACATTTATTATTGAGTGATATGTTTAATGTGAGAGTTGTACAACTGCATTGTAGCTTACAATAAGTACTGTGTATGACAATTGCTAATGTTAGATAATTGTGTGATCTATGGCATGTAGAAGTGATAACTTAAATTCATTTTTTAAGAATCATTATTTATCGATCCCAATACGATATTGTACCAAGATATTTCATTCCTAATAATTCTAAAACTACATTAGTATTATATATATATATATTTTTTTTTTTTTTTAAATTAAGATTACGTCTTGAAGACTCCGGTTAAGAAGTACAAGATAAGTCAGGTCACCTATTATAAACATACAATATTACCAATCTTAAACACTAGTTACCATAATTACAATATCAATAAGTTGAGTTGATGTTTAATTTTGATCTTAAAAGAACTCTTGTACACTATAAAAAGCTTCATCAACTAAATATATTTTCACTTTCTTTGTAGTGGCGAAGGTGATATTGTGGGAGATATCCATAATGAATAATGAGGCTTGAAGTTGTTACACCACATTTATTGAAACCCGTGAGATACTAGTTTCGGTTGTTACACCATTATTAATCTCAAACTGTATATTTCAGATTGATAGTGTAACAACCGAAACTAGTATCTCACGGTTTTCAATAAATATGGTTGTGTCAACTTCAAGTCTTATTATTCATTATAAATATTTTTTCAATTGATTTTTTAATATTTCTCTAATTTTAAGAATTTAAAAACTGCGATAGTTTGTTGTAAAATTTCCTACGAAAATAATTAGGTTTTTGGTCGAATAAGCTACTATTGTGACTCACCAAGTGACATGTACGTAATATACTCGTAAATACTCCATGAAAATTAAACTATCTACTAAGAAACTACTATTTCTAAAGACATGTTTCACATCCATGGAAATTACCCTACTAAACTAAACCTCTCAAACCAAACATCAAACAGTAATTTTGAGCATACCATACCCTACTCAACCATATCCTACCTGCCTAGCTACCCTACTCATGGCATGCAATGCCCTAGAGTAGATTTGAGTATGCTTGGGGTTTGATATTGGGGTAGTTCACATATTTGAAACTATGGATTCTATTCTTGGTCTTCCTGTCAGTATTATCCTTTCATGTACTATGATTTTGCATTTCGTTTTTGTGTGTGCAATGTCTTCAATGCTTGTACAATTTTGGTGCTAGATAGTCAAGTTCCTTTCAGATCAAAATTAAGCTTCACCTCAACTGTTTGAAATTGCAATTATGGTAACTAGTGTAAAAAAATGGTAATATCGTATAAGGGTTTAAATGTTAATTTGACTTGTCTTATACTCCATACCCGGAGTATTCAAGACGTAATCTATAAAAATAATAGCGTCTTTTTATAGTATAAGGGCGCCCGGCTACTGAACGCTGTGCTGTGCGACGACAGCTGTTCAAACCGAACCAATGGTTGATTGATTGAGTCATCTTTATTAATAAAAAATGTACAAGTACAAGTACAAATGTATAGTGTAATATTATTTATGCACGTCTATATCACTAATTAAATTCTATAGATTACAGGGTAATATAGAGTACAGGGATAACACTACGAAATATTCTTCAAGTTTGGTTCATGTAATCTTTTGGTTTTCAATGAATAGCTAGCAAAAACCAATGATTCGGTTTGAACAGCTATTGTCGCATAGCACAGCTTTCAGTGGCCGGGCGTCCTATAGATTTCTTATCAACATTGGCAATAATAAGGTGCCTGTTTCTTTTGTCATGGTTCCTGTATTGATAATGCGCTTTGTTTTGTTTGCAGATGATTTCCTTGAAATGGATCTGTCTTGAATTCATCACACCAAACTCGTTAAGTAGGTTGATACATTAGTGAGTTATATCTCATGAAACAGAATTTATTAATTTCGAATTCCTCAAAGTGCTATTAATTTATACTGAAGACTTCCGCAATGGCGGATATTATCAAAAGGATTGAATATCTGATGGAAATCAATGAATGCTACTGTACAAAAACATCAGTGACCGCCGGGAATCGAACCGCGGACCTCCTAATTGCCGGTCGGGCGCCTTAACCACTAGACTAGTGACCCTTATGCACAGCAGCACAAATGTTAAACTTGGCCATATCAGCTCGTTTCTCACAAATTAGTTTGACGTAAGTGACAATTCAACAAACAGATTTTATTAATTTCGAATTCCTTCAAGTGGGAACTCAAACTCAAGGGGTAGAATACTTTTAAGTTACATTTTACACAGAAAACTTGACTTAGATCTCTCAAAATTTGGAAAATACTTGGAAACATATCATAACTCATTCACTGGTCAATTTATGTAATTTATATCTCACTTCTATCATCATTCCTCACATTTTACGGCCGACCACCACCACTTTGCACATACTGTATTTCATTAGATATTTTTAATATTATTCGGTGCATATTTTATAAAAACACAAGCATTATTAACAAAAATGATAAAAAAAACTGAATGTTCAGCCTGTTATGTACTGAAAAAGTGCCCATGTCGAAACTGAATCAAGACTGAAAAGTCACCCAAGAAAAGATTGACAATAAAATAGAATATACTAGCTGGCTCGACGCGCGTTGCTGCGTTCTCATAAAAATTCCCCTTGATTTTATTATTCGCCACCTCACGCTGAGGTTACATTTCAAATTAGGAAAGAAGTTAGACCTAGGGCTCTTCCAGCTGATCGGCAACGGCTTCGTTGTTTTCTTAATCACCACCTCTGAATGAAGAAACAATTCAAATTTAAACCTCCTACGACTAGTAGAAGCTAGTTTTTTATTTTATTACTAGCTATTGTGCCCGTCCTTCGTACGGATTATGTTTAGAAATAAGACTAAATATGTTTCAGCTTTTTTGATAGCAACGATCATGAAGTTGTTAGCAGCTTAGGCCCCGTTCAGATGATACAGTTTTTTTGCGGTACGGTTTTTTTACTGTATGGCGTCAACTGTACTGTGATGTTCACAAATGCTGTTTATTGCTGTGCTCTCCTCCTTCTTCCATTGCGCTTCCTTCTTCTTCTTCTTCTTCAGTGGCCCTACAACCCAGGACGGGTCTTGGCCTGCACTAGTAATTGTCGCCAACGGTCCCTATCCAGCGATCGTTTAAATGTATGTTCCTTTACTAAATTCCTTGAGGGCCGTCCGTTCCTATCATTTTGTGCTTCCATAACAAATGTTTTTTTTATGGAGTGGGGGAGGTAGCCCCACATCCAAACCCCAACCTGGAGGACCAGGGAATTTTTTCAGGTTTCCTTCCTTAGCCTTTAACAAACCAATGCTGAACTACAAGGCAGCAGTCAATTTTCTATTGGGGTTTTCTTCCCCTAGCCTTTGGATTTCCATTGACCTCCATCTGCAAGGCAGCAGTTTCTATGCTGGTTTTGGTCCACCCCGGGTATTTCATTTCCCCGGTACCACCTATATCTAGGAGGCATCCCCCAATCCGCCACCTGGGGAGGCGCCCGATAGGAGACCAGCAACTCCTTCATTGCGCTTCCAGTTCAGTTTTATTTATTCCAGTCCAGGATTTTTTTATTTTTATTTGTGTAAGATTTTTTTAAATAAGTTTCTTACTGAAGGTTTCTCTTAAATTTTGATCAAAGTATGCAAATTCTGGTTTCAATATTCTACACATTTTTCTCTCATTATTTTTATATTAATCTTAAGTCTTGTCCCACAAGGCGGGTCTCTCATATATTAGAGAAATTAAATTTTCACAATTAATATCTTCCACTTCTGGACACTGGAATTCACTAATAAGAAGATCAATGCTGAAGAATATCAATGAAGAAGATCAATGCTGAAGGATCTGAAGACTGCTTCCAGCGTAATAAGCGTATCGTTTGAACATATCCATTACAGGTACAATAATACATGTGCCACCGGATACGGATAGTTATTTTGCGGTACAGCTGATTTTAGTGATACAGTTTTCGAAGACAAAACCGAATGTAGAAATTGGCTAGAACAGCTTTTTTACTGGATCCAGTCGAAACAGTATTGTGTGAACATACAATATGAAATGTACATGCAAACGAAAGCACTGCAAAATAACTGATACAGCAAATTTACTGTACCGCACAAAAACTGTATCATGTGAACGGGCCCTTAGTAAACAACTTAGAACGTCAGCAATTCAGTGACAGGTATCTGAGAATATTTTTTGAGAACAGCTGATTAATATATCATGATAAATTACATGATTTGTTTTTATGTGGTAATAATAGTGCTACCTGGCGAATTCCCAAGAGCCTATCACAAACCGCACCTTCCTAAAATGTTAATTTTTGTTTTGATAAATTTAAATTGAAAATTTTTTTTTTCATCAAAGAAATAATTGATAAAACATAAGATGAGCTTTGATTCACCAGACATATGTTTCCTAAAAGACTGCAATGCTCCGACTACACAAGTCTGTAGACAGCGTAAATAACGCCGCGAAAGGCCCACCATTTATATTTGAGAACAGCTGATTGATATATCATGATAAATTACGTGATTTGTTCTTATTCTTATGTGGTAATAAAACTTTGAAGAAATGTATCCAAAATCGCACAATACTTGGTTTTTAAACGTTTATTATTCTGTTAAAAAAAAGTTAATTTAGTTTTTTATAGCTAAAGACATTGTCAAAAAGGTTTTCAATACTGATAAATAACTTAAATCCCGATCGATGCTCTCGTTTTTCAGGAGAAGGCCGCGTAAAATGTATCCAAAATCGCAAAACACTTGGTTTTTAAACGTTTATTATTCTGTTAAAAAAAAAGTTAATTTAGTTTTTTATAGCTAAAGACATTGTCAATAAACAGCATCAGTGGGAGGTGGCGAATCTATATAAATAAAATTAGAGTTTTGTCTGTACATTTATCAGAATTGTATATTTTTTGGTTATTTTTACGTTTTATACATCAAATAAGCCGAAAATAGTCTAATCTCACTTTCTGTCTGTCTGTCTGTCTGTCACGGCCCCAAAGGCATTTTACGCGGCCTTCTCCTCAAAAACGAGAGCATCGATCGGGATTTTAGTTATTGAACATTATTAAACAGTTTATTGACAATGTCTTTAGCTATAAAAAACTAAATTAACTTTTTTTTAACAGAATAATAAACGTTTAAGAACCAAGTGTTTTGCGATTTTGCATACATTTTACGCGGCCTTCTCCTGAAAAACGAGAGCATCGATCGGGATTTAAGTTATTTATCAGTATTGAAAACCTTTTTGACAATGTCTTTAGCTATAAAAAACTAAATTAACTTTTTTTTAACAGAATAATAAACGTTTAAAAACCAAGTATTGTGCGATTTTGGATACATTTCTTCAAAGTTTTATTACCACATAAGAATAAGAACAAATCAAGTAATTTATCATGATATATCAATCAGCTGTTCTCAAATATAAATGGTGGGCCCTTCGCGGCGTTATTTACGCTGTCTGCAGACTTGTGTAGTCGGAGCATTGCAGTCTTTTAGGAAACATATGTCTGGTGAATCAAAGCTCATCTTATGTTTTATCAATTATTTCTTTGTTGAAAAAAAAACAAAATTTTCTAATTTAAATTTATCAAAACAAAAATTAACATTTTAGGAAGGTGCGGTTTGTGCTAGGCTCTTGGGAATTCGCCAGGTAGCACTATTATTACCACATAAGAAAAAATCACGTAATTTATCATGATATATCAATCAGCTGTTCTCAAAAAATATTCTCTCCGATGCCTCTCACTGAATTGTTTACGTTCTAAGTTGTTTACTAAGGGCCCGTTCACACGATACAGTTCTTGTGCGGTACAGTAAATTTGCTGTATCAGTTATTTTGCAGTGCTTTCGTTTGCATGTACATTTCATATTGTATGTTCACACAATACTGTTTCGACTGGATCCAGTAAAAAAGCTGTTCTAGCCGATTTCTACAATCGGTTTTGTCTTCAAAAACTGTATCGCTAAAATCAGCTGTACTGCAAAATAACTATCCATATCCGGTGGCACATGTATTGTACCGGTAATGGATATGTTCAAACGATACGCTTATTACGCTGGAAGCAGTCTTCAGATCATCAGCATTGATCTTCTTCATTGATATTCTTCAGCATTGATCTTCTTATTAGTGAATTCCAGTGTCCAGAAGTGGAAGATATAAATTGTGAAAATTTAATTTCTCTAATATATGAGAGACCCGCCTTGTGGGACAAGACTTAAGATTAATATAAAAATGAAGAGAGAAAAATGTGTGGAATATTGAAACCAGAATTTGCGTACTTTGATCAAAATTTAAGAGAAACCTTCAGTAAGAAACATATTTAAAAAATCTTACACAAATAAAAAAAATCCTGGACTGGAATAAATTAAACTGAACTGGAAGCGCAATGAAAGAAGGAGGAGAGCACAGCAATAAGCAGCAAAGCCGGACCGTGTGAACATCACAGTACAGTTGACGCCGTACAGTAAAAAAAACCGTACCGCAAAAAAACTGTATTGTCTGAACGGGGCCTAAGCTGCTAACAACTTCATGATCGTTGCTATCAAAAAAGCCGAAACATATTTAGTCTTATTTCTAAACATAATCCGTATGAAGGACGGGCACAATAGCTAGTGTGGTAATAAAACTTGGAAGAAATGTATCCAAAATCGCACAATATTTGGTTTTTAAACGTTCATTATCCTGTTTAAGAAAAGTTAATTTAGTTTTTTATAGCTAAAGACATTGCCAATAATGTTTTCAATACTGTTCAATAACTAAAATCCCGATCGATGCTCTCGCTTTTCAGGAGAAGGCCGCGTAAAATGTATCCAAAATCGCAAAACACTTGGTTTTTAAACGTTTATTACTCTGTTAAAAAAAAGTTAATTTAGTTTTTTATAGCTAACGACATTGTCAATAAAGTGTTCAATACTGTTCAATAACTAAAATCCCGATCGATGCTCTCGTTTTTGAGGAGAAGGCCGCGTAAAATGCCTTTGGGGCCGTGACAGACAGACAGACAGAAAGTGAGATTAGACTATTTTCGGCTTATTTGATGTATAAAACGTAAAAATAACCAAAAAATATACAATTCTGATAAATGTACAGACAAAACTCTAATTTTATTTATATAGATTCGCCACCTCCCACTGATGCTGCATTGGTTAACAGATGTCATCAACCCGGCATAATTACATTTCATCATACCGTCATATTTTTCCTACATAGGCTACTGCACGGTAGCCTACATGCAAAGTCTTTTGCTGTTCAAAGACAGCGTAAATAACGCCGCTAAGGGGCCTGCCATATGATTAAAAACTGTTGACTTCTATCAGCTGTTCCAGTTCCTTTAAGCTGTTTGGCCGGCAAGTTCAGTAGGTTAGGTCTATAAAATGGATTAATTAATAGTAATTATTAGCTCTTCTATAAATTTATGGTCAGAAACCATCCCCAATATTGACACAACATATTCCCAAAGTTTCATGCTAATCTGTCAAGTGGCTTTGAAGTCTATAGGGAACATACATACATACATACATACAGACAGACAGACAGACATTCATTTTTATATAAATAGACTAGCTGGCTCGACGCGCGTTGCTGCGTTCTCATAAAAATTCTCCTTGAATTTATTAATCGCCAGCTCCCGCTGAGGTTACATTTCAATTAGGAAAGAAGTTAGTCCTAGGGCTCTTCCAGCTGATCAAAGAGGCCTCCTTCGTTGTTTTCTTAATCACCACCTCTGAATTTAAACCTCCTACGACTATAAGGGTAGATGCTAGGTTTTTGATTTTATTATTCGCCACCTCCCGCTGAGGCTGCATTTCAAATTTCTAGCTGCATTGGTTAACAGATGTCATCAACCCGGCATAATTACATTTCATCATACCCAGTCATTATGTTTGCGAAAAAACTGCAAGGCTCCGACTACACGGTACATTCAAAGTCTTTGCGTTCCAGACAGCGTAAATAAAGCCGCTAAGGGGCCTGCCATATGATTAAAAATTGTTGATATCTATCAGCTGTTCCTTTAAGCTGTTTGGCCGGCAAGATCAGTAGGTTAGGTCTATAAAATGGATTAATTAATAATAATTATTAGCTCCCCTATTAAAATTTATGGTCAGAAACCACCCCCAATATTCACACAACATATTCCCAAAGTTTCATGCCGATCTGTCAAGTAGTTTTGAAGTATATAGGGAACATACATACATTCATTTTTATAATATATAGATTAGGTATACTGTTTACTACACTACCGTATTTACTGTTCTAAATCAAAATGTGAGAGTATGTGGCTATCTTGACCTCAAAAAACCATTTTGCACTATAAAGCGGAAACGACTTGTCGGGGAGCTGCGAATACTTTATGAGCTGAAATAATAACATCTGTTATATCAGTATACCAGGCCTGCTCAAACAATCATATAGCTCGTCTACTAATCCTGCTTAATCTCACTGTTATGTCCTGTGAAACACACTTTACTATCTCAGACATTATACATTATGGGAAAGTTAGTAACAAATCACTGAAAGTGACCTTCCACAATTAAAAACTTTGGAGTTGATCCAGTAATGCAACAGTTATTTTGTCAAATCAATAAAATGCTCATTTCGAGTTGTAAGTTCACCCACGCTTAGCTGTCAACTCTCAAACTGGGCGCCTGGCTAACTTACGTGTGAGAGTGATTTAAACGGTTCAATGCTTGAAATGATCAACCTCAACCCACAAACATTCAATTAGGGTTTGGGGCAATTTGCGCAATGCCGACCCCATGTAACATGCGATAAAAGCGAATAAAAATTACAACATTTTTGGCGGAAAAAACCCAGAGAGTAGTTTTATGTGAAAATCCCTTCAACTTGAAAAAGAGAATGTTTCAACAAAGCTACTTAGATACTACGTGACAGGGTGGGTCTTGACAGTTGATACATTTTGATATTTGACTATTCCATTATCTACTACAGAATCAGGCTTGACAAATGGTAATTATTTACTAATTTTCGTGGCTGGTGTCATCAGGAATGTGGAGCCTCCACACTGGAACATTCCAGTCTGAATCAAATGGATACTGATCTAATAATATGACTCGAAAGTGTATTCACACCCAAAAGGCAGTGCCGCCTTATTAGTCCATTTTATGATAGCCCCGTCGAAAATAACGTTATTATTAATATTGAAATTGGAAATGAGGTTTAATAGAAAAGTATCAAAAGAACGTCACATATAAAAATAAATAAAACAAGGAAGCAGGTGCTCCATCATTACCATCTAAATGGATCGAATAAGAGCACTCAGAAAAGCTCAAGAAAATATTAACTTGAGAGACATTCAGTTTCCTCGAACACAATTACAAGAAAATGTACCGTAATTAACATTATTATGATTATAGTATATCACGAATATTCTATTACATTGAAATTGAAATTTAGTTCTCTGGTAGAAATACAATTCAAAGGCGAAGAACAGTACTACAAAATTAAAATATGTAACTTAATATTCTTAATTTACTCATCAACAGAATAATCATGCACAATAAATTTTTGGATGAAACGGAACATTACAGAAATGACCATACCTGCGAAATTGTCAGGTTCAAGACCAGAACTCAAATCCAGGCCGCAAATAACGAAATAATCAGCAAATCTGTTATTGTAACCAGCATTTTTCAATTTATTCGTATCCATATTAGTAATTTTTGCTTAAATATAGTAAACAATACAACCATAACACCATCTTGGAAAATGCTTTCCCATGCACAGCTGAGCTTGACGTCTTGTGAACAGCGTCTGCAGAGAGCACGCAGGTGTGCAACTTGAAAGTTTCAAAAATAAAATTCCCGCTTTTAATTCCCTAGACTGTTTGTCAAAATAATACAATACTTTTCGATTTTCATGATCATTTTCAGGATCCAGGATCTCAGTTAGAAAAGATTACTAAAGTGGATATATTATTTATATTTCTACATCACATTAATGTCTGTTACGAGCTATATCATCCCAAACTTTATATTACAATCACTGAAAGATTCAGTGTCAAGTATCAACAAATAAATATAGAGAGCACTGAAAAATTCTCACAAATTTGTTCACAAGATCACAACATAACCTTAGATTTATTCATCTCATCAATCATAAAAATGGCTTTATCTTTATTTAGAATTTGTGCTAGAAGTTTCATAACACCCATAAGATCATCAATAGTTTGCAATGGGAAAAATATTCATGAAAGAAGCTGTAAGTTTCCTTTTATCATCTTTAACGTTCTTTCATAATTGATATCTACTTCTATTTCTTTTAATGCATGGGGAATGTAACTTGAAAATATACTTGTATCAGCTTTATTATTACGTTTTTGACATCAATAATATTTTTTTACAACTAACTTGGGATTAAGTTATGTGAAAACAATAAAGGTTATTTCTTATTCCCTTTGGTCGATTCAGACTGTGGGAGACTGTTGGTCCAAATAGACTACAAAAACAGGTCTACAAACAGATCTGGACTACAGAAACAGGAGTGGGGTAGGTGCGATAGCTTCTCTCACTGAGCTGAGGATTTCTCTTGAAACAATACATATTGTAGATTATTCATAGTTATGTAGAAACTTGCTATGCAGAACGGTAGCCTATACCAAGTTTCTACTTATGAATAGTAGTTACACTGCAGATCATGAAAATGGATATTCACAACAATAATATTGTAGATGTCAAGGACCTTCATACATGGTCTAAATACTAAATACACGGCTCTTAATACTATATTGTTGAATAAAAGTAATAGATTGTAGAGTTTAAATGAACCTTCATTATGTATTGCAGAGGGCTAGGATCCGCTCACATTAACAAGAGCAATATTCGAACTAAATTAGTCCAGAAGGAAAACAAATAAGTTGGACTGCTGAATATAGATTTGAGTTCCTCAATAAGAATGTCCTCTCATAATTAAATTTGTTGTGAATTTAGTCCTATTATCTTCAAAATCCACCTGAATGTGCTATTATCACCAGTGTTAATGAAAGGATCTCAATTTTCAGGTGTGAAGAATTTCCATGACACTAAATCATCTCTTTTTCCATCGACTTCTGGACAAAGTTTCACTCCTGCTAAACAAGAGGTTCTGACTGATGATTTGCCGAAAGAAGAAAAACGGTTTGCTGATGGTGAGTTCATAATCCGTTGATTTTTAACGAAACATTTATTTGAAAAATATCGAGCAATTGGTAAACCGCCAAAGGAGAGACAGTCTCCGACTTGAGTCTCGAGTATGATCATCTTGTCTCCATACTCTACTATCGAAGCTTCATTGTACAAACACCCTTAGCCAATGTTGCTCACACATGCATATCTACCACGGTAATGTCATACAAATGTCATGGTGGGCCCACCTATAAAAAGGCAAAACAGAGAGAATCCATTCTTCATTGAGAAAACTGAGAGAACCACTGCTGAGAGCTAGCAATGATTCTATGTAATAAAATAGAGAGCTAGCAAGAAATGATTCTACATAATTTGTTGAGTGAAATGTATTGAACTCATTTTTGTTTTTGGAACATCAAGTTACAGCTGGGCTTTTAGTCTGGCTTCTCACGTGGTCACTTTTTGTAGTACCACTAACTCCCGCCTTACGACTAAGCATAGATTTGAATAATATCCATGGCACCAGGTCACTCTTCAGACGCCGTGAGAAGTTTGCAATGATGCAGCAGCCGAACATAGAAAGTGACCATATGGGAAGCCGGCCTTAAACATGTTATTCCTCATAGAAAGCTTACAGTGATGTGGGATTTTGTGCTTTTATTTCTTCATAATCATCAGAAAATTAGAGTTAGATGTTATTGCAGGATTATGATTATTTTTACGCATATCAAAACAACATGGAACAGATTATGCATTGGATATTGTCAATGCTTCCATAAATCAGGCAGCCCTCCCAAAAAGTCTAAAGATATCTAAGATATATCCCAAGTTCAAAAAGGGTGACAAGACGAACCCCAAAAATTTCAGGCCAATTGCAAATCTGCCACAAACATCAAAAATAATAGAACGCGCAATATATGACCAATTGATCAGACACCTTGAGGTCAACAATTTAATAACGGGGCACCAGCATGGATTCAGAAAAGGATACAGCACAGCAACGGCAGTTTCAGAACTTTGTAATATTATAAATAAACTATGGGAGGAGAAAAAAAACTGTATCTGGCATTTTCATTGATCTCCAGAAAGCTTTCGATACCCTAAATTGGGAAACACTGAAAATAAAACTGAAAAATCTCAAAATAGTCGGAAAGGCTCTGCAGTGGTTGGAGGATTACCTCTTGACAAGGAAACAATATGTCGAACTAGACCACCTTAAAGAAAACAACATAGTACAGTACAAATCCTCACTCAAATCAGTAAACAGAGGCGTACCCCAGGGGTCAATACTTGGACCACTGCTGTTCCTAATATACATAAATGACTTTCCCAATGAAATGGATGGCAGAAACAACTGTATACTCTTTGCTGATGATACCACAATACTGATACCACACAATAACCAGGAGTCAACAAATAATGTAATCGATGAAACCCTAGAAGAGGCCACCCATACCTGCAATAGACTACATCTAACTATTAACAAACAAAAAACTACACACATAAAATTTCAACCAACAAACAATAGCCCAGAAGTTCTTACTAACAGCCAAATCACAACAGCCATACAGACAAGATTCTTGGGTATCGTAATTGACAAAAACTTGACATGGCAGCCTCACATTGAACAATTAAGTAAAAAGCTATCATCCGCAGTATATGTCATTCGGAGAATATCCAATATTTCAGGGGAAAAGACAGCCTTTATTGCTTACCATGCTTTATTTGCCTCCCACCTGAGATATGGCATCGTGGCCTGGGGTTCAGCATCTCAGGTGCACCTCAATAAGATCCTTATAATCCAAAAGAGGGCACTCAGAACCATTCTTGGAGTGAGCATAATGGAACACTGCAAACCACTTTTCAGGAAGCACAAGCTACTTACAGTGATCTCTCTCTATATCCTGGAAACTACAATCCTGGCAAGGAAAACTAATCCCTCAAAGAGGTGTGATAAGCATGGGTACAAAACGAGGAATTTCGAGGACATGGACCTTCCAAGGCACCGCCTGAAAAAATTCAAAGATTCTCCAGCCTATGCAGGAGCCTACCTTTTCAACCTACTGCCGACATCCTTAAAGGCCCTGGAAGGAAACAGGCTCTTTGCCGCTGCACTCAAGCAATATCTGACAGCCCGACCTTACTACACACTGACAGAGTATGTCCAAGATCACACTTTCCAGCATCTGGCAGGTCGAGCAGCGGACCACATCCACTGACCTCAAAAATGAGGAAAATTTGACGATTCCCCGGTCACTGCACTGTGGTGAAGACGATACAAGTAACAAGTAACAAGTAACATTCTGCAGACAAATCATGATTTAGGAGATAGTATATACAATATATTATTAAATATATATTATGTCAATACAGAAAAAACAATTCTTGTCAATATCAAACAATTCTGATATTCTTATTTCAATATCAAACTGAATGTGTACATTTCTACTGTACCTCGCCGTTCTTGTTTCAGATTCTTTATTCCTAACTGTTACACGTTAAGTCACCAGAATTCCCCCATTAATAAAGCATCATATATTTTCAATTCCTTTTCGGATCTTCTTGATTTGTCATTTATTAAGTATATTCCTTTCCGTGCAGATTGCAGACGGCTTCTGCAAAATTTGTAGAAGTTTTTCTGTGGCCATTTAATGTGAACATCGCGTTTTTTATTGATTCACCTATTTGTGTACGGTATTGTTAGAATCCTTTTTGTTTGAATCCGCTTTTTGTTCTAGTCCTCAAACACTATTTCCATTGATATTGATCTTATTTTGCTTTTTCCATCAATTATTTTTCTATTCTTTCTTTGAACTGATTAGCAATCTTACTTTCAATCTATATTCCAGTATAATATTTATGTAGTTTATCTCTTTATCTTGTATTGGGATTGTAGTTGTAGAATGTATTATAATGTATGTGTTTTTCCCTCTTTTTTCTGTATCTCATTGTAGTTTTGATTTATTGTAATTTGTGTTAAGGAATCAAATAATGAGAGTAACTCTCGTATGCTTCCATGTTTATTATGAAATAAATAAATATTTATGTTGCACGTGCCCCCTCTGGCAGCCCAGGGTAAGCGCAATTTTGTCCAGATCAATCTACAGCTTGATTAAAACTTATTTGCTTTTTCCACGAGCATCATATTGATGTACATCTAGATATTCTTTATAAGATATTATATAAAATATTTCACGGGCTATTAGTACGATTTTATTATTTGTGATAAAACTAACAAATATTCCTACTGTAATAATTGTTCATTATTTGACAGAGACAATCGCTTTGGTGAATGAACAGATAAAAGAGAACAAAGAAGGTCGACTGTTTGCAGTTATTCATGTTGCGGGAAAACAATTCAAAGTGACTGCTGAAGATATAATCATCATACATGGCCATTGGGATCCGAAACCTGGAAATCAAATAGCATTTGAAAAGGTAGGTCTTGACTTTGAAATCCAGTGAGCATACCTAGTGACCAGATAAGCAATAAATCACTGTATTATTCTAGGCCTAGTATCACCTGTCGATCTCAGTAATATTTCAATTTTTCCTATTCTTCTACCCAAAACTTTGTATAAGGGTGTTCAACAATAAGTGTTAGCAACAAGGTGTGATGTAACGGGACGAGTAGCAGCTTAGAATGTGAAGAAATTGTGATTTAAAATTTAGTAAAGAGAAGTTCAAAACTTTATAAAGATTGCAAAGCAAGTGAAGCTACGTCCACACTCTGGTTTGTACATACCCGGCAGTCGGGTACCCGGTGTCGTTTACCCGGCCGTGGGGACATTGTATCATATGAAGCTTCACTATCACTTACCCGGTGGTTCGGAACACACCTGAAATAGTAAGTTCACCATGTTCCCCATAACATGGCTCAAACGGCGAGGTGAAACTTAGCGACAAGGGGGGATAAAAAGGACAAGCAACAGCTTAGAATGTGAAAAAATTGTGATCAAATTTAGTAAAGAGAAATTTAAAACTTTATAAAGATTGCAAAACAAGTAAAGCTACATCCACACTATGGCTTGCTTCACACATATCCGGCGGCAGTCTGGTAACCGGTGTTGTTTACCTGGCCGACACCTGGGGACATTGTATATGGAGCTTCATTATCACTTACTCGGTGGTTCGGAATCCATATAAAATAGTAGATTCACCATGTTCCCCTTAACATGATTCAAACGGCGAAAATTTTCCGTAAGGGTCGCCCCACCAATACAAGGCGTACGCTTATTATTTATGATTTATCATCTGGAGCGCTTCACACTTACCCGATTTTTGATATCATAAATATGATGTAATTATGCCGGTTAAACGACACCGATTACCCGATGCTGGTTAAGTGTGAAACAAGCCTTAGTCGAACAATACGTTTTTACACAAATTAGAATTTCTGCTCGTCCTCATGTTGCCCAATACGATCCACTTGGTAATTTTCCCGCTCTTTCTGCATTGCAATGACAGCAGACCAGTTTCCTAGAAAAAGGAGAAAACCTGGCTAGGGAAAAGCCAGATGGAACGAAAGATTTGATAGACGCGTCTTCACTGCCGTTGTCGTCCGGTGTTGGTCAAAATTCCTTTATACTTTATTCCGGACCACCCAGAATCGGGTTCCATTCGACACTGTTGAACGGTGTTGGGCCACTCGTCCACTATCTTTCAACATTATCTTTCGACAATGTCGACGTTGCTTGAAGCGCAATGCCTGGAAGTTACTAGAATGAAGTTCAAGATGTCAAAGCTTGGTGCCTCGGATGGAGCTGATCAGTTATCAATAGCAATTGCATGTATAATAAGGACAAGTGCTATCACAGACCTAGAGGGACCAAAGCTTACCAATTGGTGGCCAGCTTAAAATCCACTCAGCTGACAGAATAATTGGGCCCGTAATCAATGAACCTACCTTATGCAAGTATCAATGAATATTGAGCTTATTCAAGACTTGAAGAGACTTGGTTCTCTAATCTTATTCTATTAAACGAGCAAGGAATTTTAAGTACCTATTTCCAGTCACTATCTCAAAAACGATTTTGATGAAATTACGAATAGGGGCTTTTTGGTACAAAAATACAATTGCGTTAGGTCTCATTCCTGTAAAAACTCGCTGAAGGACACAAAAAGGATAAATCTATCCTTAAAGGAACAGCTGATGGAAAAATTCATTTCAATCATATGTTAGGCACCTTAGCGGCGTTATTTACGCTGCCTGGAACGCGAAATTTACACGGGTACCTTGTAGTCGGAGCCTTGCAGTTATGTAGGAAACATATGACTACATTACACAGTGAGTTGACACCATATGAATGTGTCGTTATTTTACTGAATTCTTGGAATTGTTTTCTATTGACAGGGAACCATGCAGGTTTTTATCGAAACAGTGATGGATTGTATTAAAAAAGAAATAGAAATCATAAAACGAAAAATCCTCAATTTCCAAGTACATTATAGGGATTGCCTATATTACACTTCCAAGTAGAATTGCGAATTATAACCTTAATCTGACATGTTAAATCTTGAGTAGGGGGTGACAAAGGGGTTTCTCCTCTACCCAACCACTACCTAAGATGAAAAATTACAGTTCTAAGAGCTGCTAAGAACGAAATTCAGCTGCTCAAAATACATAATTTATAAATAATGATTAGAAAAAACACCTTTCTATTACTATTGATTTGCTTGTGCAATAGCTTATGATAGGAAAAGTAATCATGTGGAAAGTAATTAGGTACCACTTCAAAGCACAACGCATCGCTAATCCGCCTCAAACATCTTCGATCTTCAAAATGCACATAATTGCCCCAACATTCATAACATTCGAGCGGAGCTCGGTCCCCCGATATTTTAGTCTAATTCAAGTTTACTTTGTATGCCTATTTTGTTGTTTGGCAATAAATTTAAATTTTAATATTTTAGTGGTTGTGCCATCTGTGATATTCATTAGAATTGGAGAGCATTCATCAATAGAGCATTCCAAGTCTCTCTTAACTGGAGGAAGCGTCAAGATTTGCTCATGAATATGACCCTTCGAATCACCACTTTAGAGTTGAGACGTTCTGTTTGGTTTCGCATATAGAAGATCCCTCAACCATATTAGCAAATTATAATATATAGTTGAGATGAAAATCTAATGATTTTGGAGGCTACATTGTGTATTTTTGTACGTGTAAAAATAAATAAATCCAATTAAATTCTGCACAATTTTGTTGTTACAATTCTGTTGTTCAAAATCATCAGAATATTTTGAAATGAGAAACATTCAAGAATTTCTCTCTGAGACCTCTACCAACGAATAGATATTGGTTTTATAAATGAGAAATGTTACAGGTGCTTATGGTCGGCGGTAGGGATTTCTCATTACTGGGAAGGCCGGTTCTGCCTTCGGGCCTTGTCTCAGTGAAAGGTACAGTCGTCGAGAAAGATCTGTCTCATACAAAGACACACTTTATTCTTATAAGGAGGAAACAACACAGACGCATTAACTGTGAGTGATCATGGTTCAATTTATTAATATTGTCATGCTTGCACATCATGCGTTTTTATTAAAGTTAATAAAAAACATCGTATACCTTGACTGGCTCAGGTCTGGTGTCAGAGCATTAGGTCACACCTGAATATGTTCGGGCCTTTGACGTAAATTAACGACTATAGCTGTTTTTATACTAAAGCTGCTTTGTTAAAAACATTTTTGTTCAATCTTTCCATGAAACTTATTGTGATAGTCATTTTTCATATTGATAATAATTGCATTAATTATGTGATACTAATAATTGAGCTCATTAAGCCTTATCCAGCTACAGTTCAAATTACGGTGTTTTCAGATCCGACAAGATTTTTTCTGATGCGGGGGTTCGGAACCCACCTAAAACTTAAGGTGCAACTTATCAATCACAATCATCCAACTCAGGCTTCCTTTGCAAGTTTGATTATTTGACTAGTCCAGAGACTATTTATTTCAGAATTCTTCGTTTTCAACTTACATTTTATATAATAGAACACAATGTTCTATTATGTATTGTTGACAATAAATAAATTGAATTGAATATTCTGATTTGCCAAAAAAATTGATAAACAAATTGTATGTTCTGCACAGTGTTAAAAGTTATTAGTTTGTTAGTGTTTTAAAACTAGAGTATAAGCATAAGCCAGTGTATTTAAGCTATATTCAAACTTAGGTTGAATGTGTAACGAGACTAGTATCAATATTTAAATAAAATGTTAATTTTATAAAACTATATTCAAACTATGGTTGAATGTGTAACGAGACTTTAGTTTCAGTTTTTTAAATTTACCTCTACTGGATGGATAGAGTATAAAACTCTATATATTCTTTATATTTGAGATATTGTTTGAGAATGATAATTATTACAAAGATACAGCTTGGTCACAGTGATCTGGCGCTTGAGAACAGAGAGGCTAGTGGGAGATAGCTTATAAAACAAACATTTTCCAAGCGCCAGATGAAACTAACCAAGCTTGTATTATAATTATCATACTGAAGAAAAAATCAATAATGAGTTATGATAATACAATGAAAAGGATATATGTGAAAAATAATGAACGTCTTAATAAGCCATACACAGATCAAAATTCTACTTTCTTCTGTTCTGATAAAAATAAAATATTTTCATTTTCTCTACAAAAAAATCTGCCATTCCATGAGCTGTTCTGTTTTATCTTCCATACAGAAATAAATTCTGAGTGAAATGGAAAGTAGAAAAACATATTACCATATTCTTGATAAATTACGTTCACTATGTTTTTTATATTCCATGAGCAAATGAAAATGTTACACTAATTTTTGTTCCAGTTATACGTAGCGAGCAGACAATGGTGCGGATCAACGAGATTAAAATAATAAGAGAAGTTGGCGCCATTGAAAACGAGGAAGGTGTTAGAAGGATAGAGCATTAGTTTATATTTAGTTTTTCAAGTTCAATAAAGTTGTTTATCTATTAATTAGTTGCCATTTTTACACAAAGACTACTGCATGAACTGTATTTACTAAAATATGGAAACGCAGCATTGCATTACTTTTTGTGAAGCACAGAAATAAGCTACTCTCTACTCTCTACTCATGAGTGAGGGTGTGTAAATTCATATATGTTGTTTCATTCAATGAACTACAACTCAAAGAGTTGAAGAACCTGCCTTCTACGTTGCTTAACTACCCTAAAAATAAAAACGAGAATTATGTTTAATTCATGGGTCTAGGACAACTCGCCGCGGCAATCTCATACAAGAAGGACTGATTTTCCACTTTATTATTATTTCATTGGTACCGCTTTTCAGTGATATTTAGATGCAGCTAATGATTCGACATGATTAATAAATTAATTTTTTAAACCAATCATTCATACAATACTGCTGTATACAAAAAAAAACACAACGAGAACATGTGCATCGGCGATGAGATATGACCCTACAGTTTCGAGTGGTTTCTGATTCCGAACCGCTGGAAAGTGATTTTGAAAGGACATAACTGAAAAAACACGAAAACTCAAGTCAATTAAAAAACAAAATAAACTTGAAATGAAAAATATTCAGAATGTAAAAATCAGATAAAAGCAAACAATAGAGGCTCTCACTTAAGCCTTCAAATTTGTACATTACAATGATTACAAATTTGATTTGACCTCACATAGCATAATACATGTTACATTGTACTAGTGATGAGCGTTGATTCAACGAACTAGTTAAATTAACGATTTATTAGTTATTAACGATTCAACTGTTTTGTCTCCTCAACTAAACCAGTTGATGCTTCAACTACATTTAACGGTAAACGGGCTCAATGCACTTATTTCCAACACAACTGGAAGTCTTTGTTAAATCCAAGTGTGAATAGCAAACTAGTTGATCAACGTTCAAAATTAAGATAAATCACATGCAGTAGAGAAATAGGAGTAGAAGTAGCCTGTGCGAATGAGAAATGCAATAACACTGTACTGCTGTCTCAAGACAATTTTTGTATCCGATTACAAAAAACGAATGCCTTAAGCATTCAATCTAAATCGCGTAAAAATAGAGATAGAAAAATTATGATTTAAGATTTCCAGCACCCTCAAATTGATAAAATGCTTCTCAAAGACTCAAAAATAATCAAAACTGAGCAAGTTTTTTTATTATTTCTAGAAAGCAGATGTTTTTCAACTTTTTATTCAATAAAAATCAACTTACTTTATTTTAATTATTTTTGCATACTCGCGAATCATTTTATTAATTTTAAGGCGCTAAATTCAAATCTGCAATTTAAATTTCTCTATCTCTATTTTTACGCGATTTATATTGCATATGGCGGTCGTTTTTTGTAACCGGACACGCTCTTTCTTATACATGTTGAAAACGATTATCGGGAGACAGTAGACACGTAGCCTACACAGCTCGTTATTCTTCCATGAAAATGCATATTCTTCGTTAAATTCAACATTCAACTAGTTGACACTTTCAACTAGTTTATCAACTAGTCAACGTTTATTCAAAACTATTATAGTTGCGTTTCGTTGACGAGAAAACCGTCAACGACCCAAGATTACATTGTACATTGAAACATGTTTGTAACAATTGCTTTAACCTAAAAAAGCCGAAACAATAGTTTAATTGGACAAAACTCATGAATAAAGGCATTTGTACACAATAGAATTTTTCATCAAATAATCACATCCAATATATCTTGTCCAATATTTAACAGTCTTGTCAAATCTTGGACAAGATTTGAAGTAATTTGATGGACTTTGAAGGGATTCGAAGCAGTTTGCAGCTCTTTTATTTTATTTAATTCGATGAAAAATTTGATCGTGCATCAACGCCTAAAGCTGGGCATTCACGTTCCGATTTGCAGTACGACTTGTGGTCCAAACTCCATAGTTGGATTCGATATTGGAACGTGAATGGGCTTGCTGGATAGTTGGAAGCGTAGATGGACGACTAGGAACATCTAGAGGGACGACTGGAAGGTCAGACTTCCTACTGTCGACGGTGTTGGAGCGTGTGGGGGAGTCGGATCGAAGTCGTCCAACTTACCTCAGTCAGTGCTTGATCTTCGGGCAACTTCGGTTACATTTTTAGGCTCGAGAGCGATGTTCACAGCTGACTTGGAATAAAGTTGGATAGCAAATCGGAGCGCGAGTGGAGTCTACTATCCAACTAGCAGTCGTACTGAAAATTGGAACGTGGATGCCCAGCTTTAACGCACAACGCAAAAATGGTGTACATATGTGACCACTCATGACACGGAGACGGCTGCGCCCCACTGGAGTATTAATTTTTGGTTTCACGGCGAGATGGTCCACGGCGAGTTTTCCCATTCTGTCAATTTATTGTATCAACAGAAATGAACTCAACCACAACAATGCTTCTATTTGCGGGGTATTGCTTTTATTTCTGTGCTTTATTCATTAATAGATATTTATAAAAACGGCGTTTATATTTTTGTGCTCGGGCTACCTATTTGGAAACTATTTTCCAATAATTTATTGATTTTTGATTTTGAATTATTTCTTAATAATTAACAAAATTAACACACTGCAGTCCTCCCCTACACAAGCAACACATTTAACCCCCATCCACCACCCGACTACAACTTCGCACAAATATACTGTAGTTTTCATATAACTTGGCAGCAGTTGGGTTCAGATGTAGTCCTCCCATCTCCTACACGCTGCCAAGTTATATGAATACTACAGTAGGATAAGAGGCACTCATCTCTTTTGGGCATACCTTTGACAAACAATTGGTGAACTAGAAGTGTAACATTCTCGTTATTCAAAAACAATTAAAACTATGAAAAACACAGTTTAAAATATTATTTTAATGAAGAACAATTTTATAAAATGATTTTTCTATAACCGAATAAAATATTTTTCGTCTATATTTTTCAAGAAAGTTTCTAGAGATAAAATTAGCGAATGCATGTTACACCATATACAGAGTGTAACTTATGTCATCTTGGCTGCGTAATTCCATCATTAGAAAAACGGTCCTAAGTTATGACTAGAATTCATTATTGTATCGCAATACAAAAAGTAACCAAGATGATATTCTAACGTTGAAATGCAAACCAACGAAAGCATAATCCTCGAGAAGAAGTAGAGAATTTCAAACAGAAATTTTGAAATAGAATTGAAATATGCCTAGAATGTTGAGTTATTGTTTGTTGGTTGCAACTTTGCAGAAGAAATCCACGAGAGTGCGCACCGGTCGTCCGGTCATAAGATTCTTCTGCAGATAAGGATAGTTTATTCCAGAGCTTTTTCGCCCAGTTCCACTTATGTCCAAATGAACAAAATCAGAGGGTGGCGCGAATAACTGTAAAAAATCAAATTAAAATGTATCAAACACACTATTTTAAATTTAAGAATGCTTCAAATTTATTAAGCTAAATAAAATGAAACAGTTGGTTTTTATTTTAAAATTAAACTTTTAAGTAGATTTTAGATTGATATTGTGGAACTCCATAATAATAATAATAGGCCACGAAACCAGTCCAGTGATCAATTAAATAAGTGGAATTGGCAAATATAAACTGTTTTAGAAATCACACAATTGGTCTACTTACATTTTTTAATTTGAAAAGAAACCATGTAAACAATCGGTACCTTACCCAGTTTATCATGACCTATCTTGTGTCCCTAGCAGCTGAGGATATAAATCCAAAATAAAAAAGGCCTCATTCCTAAACTCTCATGATTCGGAACCCACCTAAAACTGTAGGTTCAACCCATCAATCACCATCATCCAACTCATTGCCCACGCACAGGTCTCAGGACTATGTGGGCATCATCCCCAAAAAATTGAATAATTGTGTGGCAAGTTGTAGTGGACATTGGCATTGCTGAATAAAATTCAAGGATATTCCCAGCTACCAATGTCTTCACGCTGCCCTCTGTCGACAAAACTCCAATGCAGGAGAATAAGGGATTGAAGTAGATTAGATAAGATTATCTTTCTTCATTCATGAAAATTTACAAATTATGCATATGAATGGTTAAAAACAAAATTATTAACATCACATTGAAGAAATAGTAGAGAGTGAGAGAGGGGAGTAGAGTAGAATGGGAAGAAAAATGAAGAATAGAATAGAATGACTTATTTATTTGTTGACGTGGCGAAGTTTGGACAGTAATGTTCACTTTACCACGAATAAGCATATTAAGAAATAAACGAGAAGTACAAGAAAAATGAGAAGATAAAAGGGTCTATAAATTAAATTCGTAAGTAGGTTGTCATGTTCTAAATATCCCGATTCAATTGAATCGGGCAACCTCCTAGAACGTATTATTCTTTTGCTTCTATCAAATAAGTAAAAATATAAGAACTGTTCATGGGTAGACTAGTTTGAGCCTCACGCAACTTACTATAGCACTAATTAAAAGACAAAATGGAATAAACTTTGTCTGCAACGGATTCATCTTTTAGTGCCATCCATTTCAAGAGCTATCACCGGTACAAAATTATATAGAAAACTAGCATTCAAGTACAGTATTTGAAATGAAAACATTTTTTTAAGATGATAGACGCAATTAGCTGATGAAGTTCTATGTCTAGATTTTCTATTATTTTGCACCCACCTTGAGAAAAGCAGCCGCTGAGCAGGGATAGCCTCCAAGCCCTTTTCCAACCGTTGTTAGATCAGCTCCAGCGTCACCTTAAAAACAATATAGAGGGTCTAAATTAGGAATATAACTAGAAACAGTAGCCTTATTAATTTAGAATTCCCCAAAGTGCTATTAATTTATACTGAAGACTTAAGCAATGGCAGATATGACAACAGCATTGAATAGCTGATGGAAATCGATGAATGCTACTGTAAAAAAATCAGTCACCACCGGGAATCGACCCGCGGACCTCCCTAAGGTCGGGCGCCTTGACCACTAAACTACAGTGACTCTTCTGCACAGTAGCACTCAATTTAAACATGGCCATATCGGCTCGTATCTCACAAGTTATTTTGAAGTAACTGACAATTTAACAAACTGACAAACATACTATAATTTCGAATTTATTATATTTCTGTATATTTGTCAGTTACTTCAAACTAACTTGTGAGTCACGAGCCGATATGGCAAAGTTTAAATTGAGTGCTGCTGTGCAGAAGGGTCACTGTAGTCTAGTGGTTAAGGCGCCCGACCGGCAATTGGGAGGTCTGCGGTTCGATTCCCGGCGGTGACTGATATTTTTGTACAGTAGCGTTCATCGATTTCCGTCAGCTAGTCAATATATTAGAGTTGAATATAGAGAAACTTTAAACGAACCAGCATCATTTTAACTAACAAAAATTCATTAAACAGAATTTATTAATTTCGAATTCCTTTAAGTGCTATTAGTTTATACTGAAGACTTCCGCAATGGCGGATATTGACAACAGTATTGAATAGCTGATGGAAATCGATGAATGCTACTGTACAAAAATATCAGTCACCACCGGGAATCGAACCACGGACTTCCCAATTGCCCGGTGGTGACTGATATTTTTGTACAGTAGCATTCATCGATTTCCATCAGCTATTCAATACTGTTGTCAATATCCGCCATTGCGGAAGTCTTCAGTATAAACTAATAGCACTTAAAGGAATTCGAAATTAATAAATTCTGTTTAAGTAAATTTGTCAGTTTGTTCAATTGTCAGTAACTTCGAACTAACTTGAAAAATTCATTATTTAGCTAAAATTTCAAGGGGTGACCTAAGAGTTACTTTTAAAACAAAATAGATCTTTGCCTTTTTATCTTCATATAATATTCAAATAGAAAATAATATTCCTGGATTTCTTGTTCCATGACGAACTGCGTTGTTAATATTAACTTTTCATGTGAATTATTTTATTTTATTTTTTTTTATTTATTTTATTTGCCAAAAAAAAACGATACAAGAAAATATTTAAATGTACATTACATCTTATACTTGGCACAGCTAGCAAAGTGAACACTTTTGACTGCAAGTCGTTAAATTCACATGAAAAGTTAAGAAAATAATAATTGGCATGCAAGTTTCCAGTGATAGAACAATGGAATCAGTTATGTAAAATTTAACCCTGAATTTTTCTCTGAATTGAGTTATTCGTTCAATGTTTGTTTCATTTCGATTGAATCTTCAACATTTTTGCCCTCACAGAACATATTAATGTATTCAATTAATAATATACCAACCAATGTAGCCTATTACCCCAATTGTATAATTTCGTAGTTTAGAGTAAATTTCACTTGTATTTGTTGATCCATGACGAACTACGACTAGAATAGTAAATATTTACAATTTAGACGACGCATCTAAATTAAAATATGTAATAAATTTCACTACTGCTACTGAACTTTATGTTATTCTGGAGTGTTTTATTGTAAGCATTGAATTGCATACGGTTGAGGATATGAATATTCTCTATCCATTCGTATATTCTCTATACAATATCATCCGTTTTATCATCAAGTTTTATTCAATTTTGTTATAAAAATTGTATTTAAATTTTCTCTAATCATTCGTTACAGGATATTAATATTCTCAAATCCATTCGTTTTATACGTCTACAAATTTAGGCTTGGCAATAATGACTCTTTTCAATGAGTCGTTCAATCGCCTTCACTCTTATAAGTGAGTCATTCATTCGAACTAGTTCAAAAATGAGTCATCAGCAATGCTCGTGCTCATCCACTACAATTACCTCATCAATTACTATTACTACCATTGCTTGTTCAGCAGCTAAGCGCTCTCTCGCTGACTGAGCACTCATACACACACACACACACACACAACAATAAACAGCCTTGTGTGTCTGGCGCCTCAATATGAATAATTCTCCGAATCTGAGTCATCAGTTTAATATTTCAGAGCACAGAGCTTAGTCAATGAGCTTTCTCAGCCAGCTTTAGTTGTAGTTCGTTCAGTTCACAGTTCAAAAAGCTTGTGAAGCTGAGAGAGGTGAGTGAGTGAGCAAGCTGTTGTTGTAGTTTGTTCACTTCACAGTTCAAAATGGTCGTTGAGTGCTCTTGTCTAGCTGTGCCTATAGCAGGCCGCTGCACTGCTCTGCTAATTCAACTAGATGGTGTGTTGACTGTATTCCGTAAAACACAAACGCAGTTCAGAAATGAACTACCTACTTTCTGAATGTGAACTACTAGTTCGTAGTTCATTTTAAAGAGTCAGTTACTTTGAACGACTCGCTCAATCTGGTCATATCTCTACTACAAAACCATGTTTATTTGCCTTAGCTGATTCATTAAATTGTTATATATAACATCGTTTATTCTCTTTTGTCTTTGACTTCTCAGCAGGGTCTTAATTAAATATGAAAACGTCTACTCATAATAATATGCGCGTATTCATGAGCATAAAACGAAATCAAGAAGGGAAATTTAAAAGATATTAGCTCATAATTTACTTTGAACTTTCACTCTGTAATGATCCCACAAAGGTAGTCTCCATACTCTGTCCCCAGTTTTGGCTCCTGCGTCACTCAAGTCTTTCCAGGTACTGTCTGTTGAAGTGAAAACGGCTGTTGCTCCAGTGCCAAGAGCAGTTCTCATATTATCTGTAATTAAAAGTATATTATTAGAAAACAAAACAGTTATCAACTTAAATGCTATCTACTTCAACAATCCTAATCAGATGATAACCGTAATTTGGAAGACTTCCCGCGATTCGCATTTCAATTTCGCTCTTGAGGTTGCGAAATCACCTTGAATAAATTCATAAAAAGTATGTTTTATTCGTCAGTTTCTTGGTATGGTAACGATCTAAATAATTATTAACTCGAAAATTTTATTAACTGCACTGGAATTTTCATTAATTCAAAATTCAAGTCACTTTTTTGACTTGTTAATGATTATAATAATAGCTGTAATATTGGAAATTATATATTGAAAATATTGTGATAAGATACATTACAAGTCTTTTAAAACGTTAAATCGCTGTAAATGTTCAACTTATAAAAAATTATAAATAAATCAAGAAACATCATATTTCAAACCAAGTAATGATTGATTATGAATTTAATTGCTGATAATTTGGCAGCTCTGATATAGGGCAATAGTTATTTGTATAGTTACACTTTTCTGCATGAGAAATGCATTATGAACGAGCCGCAGGCGATCGAGGAATAGTTTCTCAAGTGCATGAAAGATAATTTCAGCGCGAGTTACAAATTAAATTTTCCTAGCGACCCGAAAAATTGCCTATTTTTGCACTAACTGTAGCACGCAAAATGGTCTATTCCTGGCTGCACCAGTGCGAGAAAGTAAATTACAGTGAAATACTTTTCCGCACTCCAGATTTGCAACCAAACAACACAAAATAGTGAGCATGAAATACGCAGGTTCCCTATTCCACATTCAAAAATAGGTTGACTACCCTGCTTCAGCTACGCTAAACAGATGTAGTTGTTAAAATCGATTTGATTCGAAGATAGATTATGTGAGGAGTTGTCAGGTTATGTATGTCCTGTTTTATGGTTCAATTACTTTATACATTACTGAGAAAAAATTTAATGTGTAATTCGAGTACAAAGTATTGTTTCTGCACTCAAGAAACTGTTTCTCTTGGTGCAGAAATCTCCCACTTTTCGCTCTTGTTACTCAAATAGCTATTTTCCTACAGTTGTTACACCTGGAGTGCGTCAAAGTAAAGGAGTGCTGGAAACAAAAGCTTTGCATATAAACGATTGCATAAATAGCCGTTTTGTTAGGTAGTTTTAGGAAATATTTATTTTTGTAACTAGTACACAAGCAGTTCTTTGCTGCACAAGAAAAATACACTACACATGAGCTGAAGGCGAGTGTGGAATGGTTTCTCGAGTGCAGGAAAGATACTTTCAGCACAAGTTACATATTAATTTTTTCCTACAGTTGGTACACCTGGAGTGTGGCAAAGTCAGCTGAAATGCAGCACAGTAAAATAGTGCAGGAATCAGCTGTATTGCGTTCTATAATGAGTTCATAAATAGCCGCTTTGTTTGGTAACTGTGGGAAATAGTTATTTTCCTACAGTGACCTGAAAAAGTACCTATTTTTGCACAAACACTAGCATGCAAAATAGTCTATTCCTGCACCAGTGGGGGAAAGTAATCTCCAGTGCGCGAAAGTACTTTTCCGCACTCCAGATTTGCAACCTAACAACACAAAATAGTGAGCATGGTGTATGGTACCATGTAAAGTCGTAATGTTCATTGTAAGACACGGCTTGTATCTTGCAGCATAGCACAAGGCATCAACCAAAAATATTCTTCCATCATGATCAGTATCATCAATTCTGATAGTTGTTCCGTTAATCGCCGTGAACACATCTCCTGGTGCTACTGCATTGCCTCCAGGCATGTTCTCGCATAATGGAATTATTGCTGAAACACAGAAATAGAATAAAATTTTCTTCCCTTAGGCCTCAAAGTATATTTGTATAGAATGATTTAATTAACTTAACTTGAGAATTTTGTTAGATTTCAATTTTTTAGTAGTGTGGTGATGAATCAACTAACGCGAATTTAATAATAAAATGTGAGTTTTGAGATGTAATATAATCATGCAATGTAGAACAAATTATTATTATTATTATTATTTGACTGAAAATTCGTTATTTATCATTAATACAGCATCAAACATAGTAAAGGATGCATCATTTATTTTGGAGGATGAAGCCCACATAGGTCTTATACCTGTGTGTGGGTAATGAATTGGATGATTGTGATTGATGAGTTGGTCCTACAGTTTTAGGTGGGTTCCGAACCACCGGGAAGTGATTTTTACAGCAGAGAACAGAGTAGTTCTTGCTGTCCAATCCAATCGGCCACCCTTACAAAGAGCGCCCAGGAATTTCGTAGCTTATCTCTGATTGAACAGATACCTGCTACGGCACTCAGACCGTATAACACTTCAGGATCAATGTGATTTTTATCCCTGTATACATATATTTTTCTTTCTTCTATAAGTTGCACTTTTTGTACATTTTATAGGAGGCACATAAGGGGTAACCTGTTGTCTGAATGAATAAACTACATAATTGATATGGCACTTTTGTCAATATCCAAAATGGCAAAAGGCTCCAGTACAATAATTATGCATAGCATTGAAACGACAAACGAAATTTAATAATGGTAATACATTTAATGATTGCAAAATCTAAACTATCAGCTTCATATAGGTGCTTGCAGAGTGGAGCATCTAATACTTTATAATTTCCATAACTTATAACTTTATAACTTAAGATAATTTCCATCGCAAAATCATAAATCAAACACATGCTGTGGTATGCATGCTGCTTCAATATGTCATACGCCATCTTAAAGCATGAAGTTCATTTTGTGATGGTGATTATCACCGAGTATTGGATACTCCACTGCGCATACATACACCCTGACACATTGTTTCCGAGCAGTTCTGTGGCGAGGGGCAAAGGAACCCGTTCAATTCCCAGTGCTGACAAAATCTTTTTTATATGACAGTATCCCTCGATTTCCCTATCTATTTAATACTGTAGTCAATTTCAGAAATTTTTTTCAGGGGTTTGACGTAATTTTGGAAGTATAAAGGAAATAGAAATTTTTTTATTAACTAAACAGTAAATTAATAATATTACTAATAAATCCAGAATTAGATCCAAAGTACTTCATTACCGTTTATAATGAAATAATTACCATTCACGTTGACGGGAACTTTGAGTTCGCATAATGCTTTTATAGTTGCGACCACTACAGCTGCTCCAGCCATGTCGGCACTAAATTCGGGATCACATTGTCTATCATGGCATACACCGTGTCCGTCAAATGTAACTCCTTTGCCTGCAAATAAATTGTTGATGAAAACAACAAAAAATACCAATAGCTGTTCATTTTAAGGTCAAAATTTTTATTGATTGATTGTTGGCTTAGAACCATCCATTAGAACTATCCATTAATTCTATCCATTAGAACCAAATCATATTACTATAAATGCAAATGTACGTGGCAATAAAGTGCCAATTAATTTCATTTGCCCAAAAATTTATTCTCCTTATAAGTAAGTACAAATTAACCACCAATTACCACCGGGTAAGTAATAATAAAACAGATAGCTTCGTGTTATTTTCTGCCGGTCACCCTTCCAAGCGCAGTCCCAGCGCTCATGACTGATTATTATCATGACGCATGACTAATGATGCATGCATCTCACATTATATCCGAATGGTAATTTATGCAACGATTATACTATGACTACCTTACAGCGAGTGAGATGTAAGTTGAAACACGAGGGAAACATTTCTAAACATCTTATGAATTGCCTTACGGAAAAATACAATCATTGCAATCAAAACTGTAGGTCCAACTCATCAATCACCATCATCCAACTCATTACCCACGCACAGGTCTCAGACCTATGTGGGCTTCATCCTCAAAAAAAAAAAAAAAAAAAAAAATATTTTATCTCCAAGTACTAGTACATTAAGTTTAATTTACCAGTTAATTCAATAACTTGCCCAAAATATAATGCGTGATTGTGGTTGACAGTTCCAATTTAAAAGCCAGTTTGATTTTGAAATGTTTAAATCAGCTGATGTGACTATTGCATAATATCGATACTGTTTTGAAGAAACCCTGGATTCTGATTGGTGTAGACTCCAGTAGTGACAGTAGTTTTAAAATAGATTCATTATGACACTAGTTTGGTAATAAGGCATGGAATAAAGAAAACTCTATTGACATTACTTTCTAGCCTCTTTTATCTACTTTGTAACGTAGCCATAGATAAAGCTATTATTAATGTTGTCAATGTCCGCAGTGGCTGAGGTCGTTAAAAGTAATTTACATCAAATCAGTAATGTTAAATTCATTTTAAAAAAATGAAAGAAACATTGTTGAAAATGGAAAATTGTTTTCTAAAGTTCAACATTACCTGTCATAATAATAGGCTTTGCATCGGGATTTCCGCCGCAGTAAGCGACCTCCAGCATTAGTGGTGCCTCTGTGGAACCTGACGCCATTGCCAAGAAAGCCTCCATACTTTGTTCTTTGATCCATTTGCGGTCTCTAGCTTCCACTTGCACACCACATGGACAGAGTTTATCAATAACACACTAAAAAAACAACACACAACAAAATTATTAAGTATCCTTCTTCCTGCTTTGCTTTGCCATTTATTCAGTTTTTTTTTATCTATTTGACACAAACATTCTTTGGAGGCAACAGGTAATATACCCAAAACTGCCACCTTAGCATAAATACAAAATTCTGACTAGAGTAAACCACAAGCAAACTTCAAGAAATTTGAATTTACTGCAAGATATCATAGAATCTTGAGAAATTTCATTACTGCTCAGTATTTATAGAAATGTAGCCATCAACTACTACACTAGCGGCCAGTTGCACGAAAGCCAATTAAATAAGGAGTTTAATCTCAGTTAACTAACTGTCGTAAGTGTAACGAGTTCATTTCTGTTGCACAAAGTTCCATTAGTTATTTTTCATTAACCGAATGAGCACAATCTGGCAACACTGCAATTTGATCAACACCTGATTCTGAAGTTGAGAAAAAAGATGAATTAGAATCATTTCATTGTGAATTATTTGAATCATTATTTAACTATCTCAATGTTATTATATTAATAAATTTTATTGATTTTGAAAATTTATAACACCTATACGACCTAATTTGCAGTTCCATGTTTTGGTACAATAAACATAACCTATAAAATGTAACATAATGGGCATTAGTGAGATTTAATCATCAGTGAACAGGCGGTTAAATATCTTTTAAGCTGGCAAAGCTTAATCAGCGTTATTGCTTGTAATTGTCCTTTGTGCAATTAAATTCTCCCCATCAAGTTTAATATTCATAGAATGACTTCATTCTAGAGGGATTAAGTTGGCTTTAATTGGCTTTCATGCAACTGGCCGTATGACCAGTTACAGGTACAGCCTACTTCGCATTAGTAGAATCTCATCTGAGATATGGGCTGGCGGTATGGGGCGGATCATCAGCAGGAAATTTGAAGCGAGTCCTCACATTGCAGAAAAAAGCCATAAGAATGCTAGCGAATATTAATCAAAGAGAGACCTGTAGAGAAGCTTTTCCAACACTGGGCATTATGACGGTGGTAAACATGTACATTTTGGAAGTCATCATGTGTGTCAACAAGCAACGCCAGCTACAGAGGGGTACTGACATTCACTTGCACAACACCAGACATAAAGGCAACTACACCATACCACAGCACAGAACCGCCATCTACCAGGAGAAGCCATCATACATGGGCGTGAAGTTTTGGAATTTGTTGCCAGATGCTATGAAGGAGCTGGATGGATTGGCATTTTAAAAAAAGACTCTGTAAATTTCTAAAGAACACACCATTCTATAGTATACAAGAGTTTGTAAATTTCAAAAAAGAAGACTGGGTGTGCTAACAAAATGACTTACAGTATTGTATAAACTCTAGTGTATACATTTCAGATTTACTATTGTGTAGTATTATAACTATTTGACGAAATTGCTTTTCTTGAAGAAAATGCAATAAATATGTTTGATTAAATGAAATCCAATGTTTTACATTATCAAGCGTTTCCAGAATAGGATATTGATGCCTGGTTTCTCAGTCGTTCAGTAAATCAATCAATAGCTATTGATTCAATAGCGGCCCTAAGGCTTGTTTCACACTTACCCTATATTCGAGTACAGTATCTAATGTTGTTTACCCAGCTGTAGACACATTGCATCGAATGGAGCGCTTCAAAATCATCCATTTTTTGAAATCATATGATAGAATGTAATTATGATGGGTAAAAGACACCAGTTACCCAAATGCCAGGTATGTGTAAAACAAGGCTTAGGGCCGCTTTGGAATCAATAGTATGATTTATTGAATGACTGAAAAACCGGTCATGAAAGGAGTATTGTGGATGCTCCTTGGTGTGTGACCTAGGAATTGAGACAGTAACCAATAAAATCCAGAGATTCGCCAAAAAAGAAAGACTTCATCAACATGAGAACGTGGATGCAATTCGGATGCCATGGAGTGAGAAAAAACCACCTGAATAAGATTAACTTTTTTGGTCATCTTTTTTCTCAACTTCAGAATCAGCTGTTAATCAAATTACAGGGTTGCCAGATTGTGCCCGTTTGGTTAATGAAAAATAACTAATGGATCTTTGTGCAACAGAAAAACCCCATTACCCTTATGATAGTTAGTTACTCCTTATTTAATTGGCTTTTGTGCGACCAACCGTCAGACTATTCCTCTTCTCTATTATAAGAGAAGCAATAAATAGTTCTTCACCAATGAATTTTATATTAACATAAATATATACAGGAAAATAACTTAAAAGTTTTCTTGCAAATGAAGTCCACTCATGTGTGACTCTCCGTGGTGGATAATGATGCGAATAATGATACAATTGTGTTTGTGGACCTACAGTAGGTTTTAGGTGGTTTCCGAAAACTAAGTAATTTAAATTACTTTCCGAAAACGTAATTTAAATTCTACCAGTGACTCTCCCAAGCGCTCGTGACTGAACATCACGATCGCCTTGAGACCGCGCTCAGCGAACAGCCAACACTCCCCATCACATTGATCGTATCCAGCATAGAATAATAACTTATTATAAACACCGTTATCTTTTGTTGGTTGTAATAGAAAATATCTAGAACTAATAACATTTTAAATTTTGGATCAATGCAAAAAAATAAATAAAAGCTCGAACCTCAACAAAGTGAGTTGGTGTCATAAGATTTGAAGGGCACTGTGTCAGCACTCTAGCAAAGTTTTGCGCTTCCGCTTTAATTCGGCCTCTCTCCCAAACATCTCTGCAAATGAGTGCAAAATTTTAAAACTTAAGACAATCAGCATTAATAAGTATCGACACAGAATCAAAGTGCATAAACCTTGGTAGGCCTTTATTAGCAAGAGAGTTTAAAATTTAATATGAATTATTGTATTAATACAGTACAAGTATTAATACTAATACGCCTAGAATATTAATATTTACAGTTTCAGGTGTCAAGATTATTTTCAAAACATCCCTTCAACTGTAAGAATCAAGCAATTTATTTGCCGTATAACCATACAAGGTAATGAGCATCGTCAAAGATTACAGTCAATTATTTGAAAGAAAGAAAGAAAGAAAGAAATTTTATTTTTCAAATCTACAAAATAAACAAGGAGTATAAACTATTACAATAATGATAAATTAAATGGATGCCACCCCTGAGTAAAACTGTGTGGGGTATTCAACAAGATAATCTTGTAATTATAGATACATTTTTTTTCTAGGATGAAGCCCAAATACAGTGCGAGACTGTGCTCCGTGTCCCTCGGAGGAATGCACTACGTCACTATGTCATCACAAAAGCAATGCAATTGTGCGTCTCTGTGCGTGCGTCCGCGCTGCCCAGTATACTATTCTTCGTCTCTCCTCTTCAGCCGTCAGGGACACGGAGCTCAGTCTCGCACAGTAAGTCTGAGACCTGTGCGTGGGTAATGAGTTGGATGATGGTGATTGATGAGTTGGACCTACAGTTTTAGGTGGGTTCCGAACCACCGGGAAGTGATTTTACAGCAGAGAACGTGTCTTTTTTGCTGGCCAATCTAATCGGTCACCGTTACAAACAGGACCAACGAGAACGCAGCTTATCTCTATCTAATTGAACAGATACCTGCTACGGCTCGCGGCTATCACTTCCATTTGCCGTAAACCATACAAGGCAACGAGCATTGTCACAGATTACAGTCAATTATTCAAGATATCTTGTTATCATAGATACATAGCAGTAAGGTACAAACTTGATAAAATAATAACAGTCTTAATGTAAAAAATAATAATAGGCCTACATAATTCGCAGATTTACACAATATCCATAGCAATTTGGAGGTATTCCTAAGTTGACATTTTATAACAGTGGTCCAATCACTTTAGATTAATAATTAGGTTGACTATTGAAGACGATGCAAGCAAAATGATTAATAGTCCAGTCATTTCGAGTGATAATGGAAAAATTCCAACATGATTGAAAATGGAAAATTCTTCATCAGGTAGAGTTAAGACTATAAATTCTTCTCTACCACTTGGGATATATGACAAGAGAAGCATGCTGAATAACATACTAAAAGTCCTCAAGAATTTGGAATAACTGCAGGTCAGAGGCAACTCAAGGTTAAACTGGTTTCAAATCGCAGAAAACTTCATTTCCCCCCGAGAGAGATTTTGAATTACAAATTTAAATCTTGCAATTAGCGCAAGCCGTTTAAATTAGTCAAAAACAAAAATTATCAATTTTCTAGAAAATTCACAAACATTTCGAGAAATTTCAACTTGGGACCTGTTTGTCATACAGGGTAGTAACTAGTATCAAATTCTTTATAATTTTATTTCCTTGAAAAAAACATGAGTAATACTTTCTGTATGATGCTCAAATTAAAAATAAAAACAAAGTGACTAAAAAGATTTAGTTTTTCCAAGATGGCGGCCAAAGCAAAGCTAGGATTCTTGGGTTCTATGAGTGTACTATTTAGCATGTTTTTCTGGTCATACATCCCAATTTTCATCCGATTTAGAACTTTCTTTACTTTTTGCTAGTTTGACTGGACTATAAGTAAAGAATTAATATTTTTGATTAGATTATATTTATTTATTCGTGTAAATTTACAAATTATGATTAAAAAAAAAAAATTATCAACATCACATAGATACTATAGTAAACTCAGATAATGCTAATTTTTATAGTGCAAGATATCATGTACAATGATCTATTTGTATAATCTTAATGATATTGACTATGGTTATGACAATCTAAGTGATTCAATTACATGAAATGGCGAAGTTTGGACAAAGATTCGTCCATTCTTGACACCTAGCCAGTGAAGTTTATTTAATCAGTGAACAGAAAGTCATTTCAGGCCGCGTCGACCCATCATCAGTGCTCTTGTTTTACAATTGTTTTATTCGATTATAATTTAACTGCACAGTCGTTAATAGTCAACAAAAGTTTCAAGTAAAACGTTTAGCTCGTTACTAATAAGCCATTTCTTAATCATATAGTTTTTCTTGTAGTATGCAACCGAACAAACCCCGTATCATCTTAACTATGTTAAGGGAACCTGTCACTAGATAGATAAATAGATAGATTTATTAGTTGTGTAGAGCCACAAGCTTGAGCAGAGCTCAGGTGGCGTGCAACATGTCATTTGAGTGAAATAAAAGCACTACAGCATTCTTCTATAGTATAAGGACATATGTCCACTAGTGTTTTGGTCATCAAGGATACAAATAACTTATGACTATCACAGAACTTAATATGTTCAGGAAGACAATTGAAAAACTTTAGCCCTGAATAATACTTTTCTAGTAGCGTCAGCCTGTGCACTGGGTATTGGAAAACCTTTAATTATTTGACTCTAGTTCGATAAGAGTGGGTGATATGGTTGACATTGAAAATTTCTCCATTTTTTAATACAAAATTGACAACCTCCAGAAAATAAAGAGCCGGCACTGTGAGAAGTTGATGCTTTCTATATATAGGCCTGCACGAAAAAGAGAGTTGACACCTTCCAAAACCCTAACTGTTTTTTTCTGCATAAGAAAGACTGTGTTCAAGTGATTTTTGCCTGCACCCCAAAACAAAATACTATATCGTATCAAGGAGATAAAATATCCATGATATACCTTTACTGCGGTCTTTAGATTTGATGCAGAACTCACAATCTTTAGGGAAAAAAGTGCATGGTACAGTTTTTTATGAAGCTTCATCAGATGATGATCCCATTTCAAGTTGTTCTGTAGCTCCATATCCAGAAACCTACTAGAGATTCAACGAGCCATCCCGATATTTATCTTTAGCGGGACACTATTCATGATCTGGCCAGTTCGCCGATGAAAATATCGGGACGGTTTACTAAATATAGGGAGGAAGATGAATGCCGTTTATCATCCCGCAAATAGAGCAGCTAATGTAAATGCTCCTGGTGGCAAAAACGAAAGAAGACTGAAGACTAGGACTGAATAAAGAAGACTAATAATGGACTGTATTTTCCGTTCATTACGTATTTAATTTGCCCCTCCTTATTAAGTATGTAATCTACAACCCCTTCCAAGACTTTAAAAAACCTTTTATGTTTCGTGGTATAGGCTACATAAAAATAAATTAAATTTAATATTTACCGTCAATAGGAATGTGACTTAAGCATGACTTTGAGTAGGAACTCACCGATGTTAGCCAGAAAAATGAGCTTGAGATATAATGCCATCAGTAAACACAAGCAGGATGAACAGCGGATAACAAGTTCTGCAATAATTCTATAAATAAGGATTTCAAGAAAGCAAAGAGATGGAAATGTTTACTGTTAATAAATTATATTGAAATTTTTAAAAAACTCAATTGAGGAACTTGTAAACTTTGAAAGCAAACTTACGCTTCGTTTTTCTCGCTGCAAACTACATTCGGCTCAACCTTTTTATTTTCATCAGACTTGAGATAATCAAAATTCCACACAGCCAAAATGGATCCCTCGGCTGCAGCTTCGGCATTCGTGAATGGATCTACTTCGATTATAGCAACTCCTTCGTCCATCAATTCCTTGGCCGCCCTGCCAGCTGCAATTCTGATGTTCTCGTTCTGGCCGTCCAAGTTCTCTTTCGGGTCCAAAGGAATGTTTCTAGGGCCCACTCCAACTAGCGAAACCACATCGTAGCCAGGCACTAGATTATGTGCAAGGTTTGTACTTCCCAGTCGCAAATCTGATCTGAAATACAAATAAAATTTAAAATAATCAACTAATAATGGACTGTGTTTGCCGTTAATACCGTATTTAATTAGCAACTCCTTATAACGTATGTAATCTGCAACCCCTTACAAGACTTTATAAAAAAACTTTCATGTTTCGTGGTATAGGCCAGTGTTTCCCAAAGTGTGGTCCGCGGACTAGCGTGAGAAATTAAAAAATAAACATTTCAAAAATACATTTATTTTACCCAGTGCTCTTTGATAATTAGTAAAATGGCAAATTTAAATCATATTGCGATGGTGGTAGCGTGTAGCGAGCTATGATTGTTTTGGGTGAGGTGTGCGTTGTGTCGTTTGGTTTAAAGAAAGGCCTAATGACTTTTCCTGGCTTTGCAAAATTGCGTATTTAGCAGATTTATTCTCGCACTTGAACGTTTTGAACTTGAAACTGCAAGGATCTGACACTGATATATCCCTGGTTGGGGAAAAAATTGAAGCTATGATTGAGAAATCCAAACTATATGCAAGTCGCGTCGAAAAAAATCGATCTGCCACACTTTTGGTTTCTTGTACATGCAGAATAAAAGAACTTATCAATAAAGGCGTTTAGGCACCTCATGCCTTTTTGCACTACTTATCTGTGTAAGCAAACGTTTTCAACACTATGCAACATAAAAACTGTCAAGAGAAATCGGTTGAAAAATGTTGAAACCGCATTAAAATTAAAAATATTGGAAATCATTCCAAAAACATTGGAAATTAGAAAATCAAAGAAACAACTTCATTCATCTCATTGACTCTCTTGGATTTGGCTTTCATTTAATTTTGAAGAACCCAGTTCTTTGTTGTTTGTAAAAGTACGAATAGGACTTATTTCAAATATTTTTGTGTTTATAATATTGTAAAAATAACTGGTAAAAAATATATTTATTTGAAAATTTTGTAGTTATTAGTTGTTCCTAATTCATTTTTTTGCAAACTGAATAGATGCAGTGAAAGTACCTCGGTTTGGTTAATTCACATTGGTCAAATTTACATAACACGCAGTTACTGAGAGTTCTGATAATATAGAAACAAACAATAATTTATTTGAAACCATTGCAGACCATAAGACTGATTGAGTCTAAAATCATATTTTATTTACGCCTCTAAAATTGGTATGCCAATGTTTCATTGTACAATGGTAATACTATGGGGATGGGGCCCATAGATACTATGGATATGGGCCATAAGCGTATCCAGAAATTTTTCAAGGGGGGTCCACACTTTACCAGAGTTGTTCCGTCACCAACATACAACACTCCCAACATACCAACATACAACAACCCCACTCCCCACCATTCATCAATCAAATCTTTAACTTTTATTCACTTTGTAACTACAGCAAGTATCACAGCAGCCGTAGTTCACAAATTTTAATCCAACTCAATTTATTACTCAAGAATTATAATTTACTAATTATTACACAATACATTTATGTTTTTCTCACAAGTTAAAAATTTGCAAACCCGGTTTTGCAATTTCCAAACCCTATGTTTTTAAAAATGCAAATTTTATTTGTTGAGTACTAAAGAAGAAACGCAACAAATTGTATGTGAAATTGTTGGACTTTGATTCGAAATACAATTCATGGATTGATAATAATAGTGTTGTCTGAAATAATGTATTGTCTCTTTATTAAAAAATGAATTTGAAACAGAAAGCACTAAATGAGACAGTGTACTTTTGCCAAATAGTGTATGATGTGTTGTGTGTGGACCATCCAATGTTGGAAAATCCAATACCGTTATAATTATAATAATATATTATAATAATTTATTATTTGCAGAGAATGTTGTTCAATTTTTACATTTATATGTACTTACCAAATCTCACCAGCAAGACAAGTATCAACATTATCAAGGAAATTAAGAGTCAAGACCCTGAGATTGGATTCAATTTGTATCAACATAATGAAGAAATCCCACACCTGATTGATTTCTGAACTATCACAACTATTGTTTAAGGATGAAGTCGATGTTTCTTTAATTAATGTTTTAGCTGTTTTTACAAAAAAGTCATGGATTGTACACGAATATTTCATTTTTTCAGCCAAAACCAACTTTAAACGAGAAATCAAAAAATCAAATTAAAAACTAAAATTAAACGGCACGGCAGTTATTATTTTATTCACTATTAAAACTTGTATAAATGCACAATTGTATCGCATTGTACCAGGACCAAGAACGAAATTATTAATTTTACATCAACACCGACCTACAACCACTTAGAAACTGAGCTTCTGGACAGTTGAAAAACTCAAACGGAAGTCCATAAAATCATTGGTGTAATTTTAGAATACCGGCGACAGCCGGTTTTCTGAAATTTCTTTTTTCAATAGATTTGTTATATTGCTCTGATGATAAAACAGTGAAAATTTTTTGGTGCTCTACAATAGTTTATTAATAAAATTGATTCAAAATACTTACATTTTGAGGTTAGCTTCGCTATTTTCAATAAGAAATTAGACATTTCGCGCATGCGCACAAGCGAAGTCTGCGTGAATGGAACGAAGTGGAATGGAAATGGAAACTGGAATGGAACTGCATAACCAAACCTTTCCTAACCTGGCTAGATGTGACTGAACCACTTCTGTAAATTTGTTGTTGAAACGCAACGTACCATTTTATCGTGAGGACACCATTTGTACGACTGTCGTTTTGACCGACCTAGTAAACAGAGGTGGTTCGGTCACATCTAGCCAGGTTAGGAAAGGTTTGGTTATGCAGTACTATTCCAGTTTCCATTCCACTTCGTTCCATTCACGCAGACTACGTCCCCAATAACCCCCCTACCTCGTTTCGCCAATGGTGATAACAACACAAATTAATTGCCTATACAAATTATAATTAACCTCTTTGTTCATGGCACGCGACCATCGTAAAGTTGTTGTTTTTCATTTTATATGAAAAATATATGATTTTTATTCAAAGCTATTCCAAGCTTATTCAAAGGAATTATGAAATGAGGTTAGTAAACTTTAAATCAATTTTATTAATAAACTATTGTAGAGCACCAAAAAATTTTCACTGTTTTATCATCAGAGCAATATAACAAATCTATTAAAAAAAGAAATTTCAGAAAACCGGCTGTCGCCGGTATTCTAAAATTACACCAAATCATTTTGTTATTTTATCATGGAAAAAGAATTTAAAATGTCAACATTTGCGAGCTATGCTACTATGATTAAATTTTATCTATTATCTACTATGATTAATTTTATCTATTAGATTTTTTCTAGACTAATAAATGACTTCTCCCAGTTTTGTTATGAAATTCTAACCCACTCTTTCTCGATAATGTACCATATATTAAAGTCTATAAAACAGACTAAACTTAACACATGCCGCAATAATGGGTACAATAACAGCCGCCATGCTCAGTTCTCAACACTCCAATATTGTAATATTAATTCTGTCTAGAATAAATTTTGTTCAAAAAAACATTCTATCTAGTGCTTAGTCATCTCAAATGGGGGGGGGGGGGGGTCCGGACCCGGAGAGCCTCCTCTTGGATACGCCCCTGGATGGGCCATGGGGCAGGGAAGAGGGCGAGGGGAAAATAGCGGGTCCGCGAGGACGGCTTGGGGGTCCTTGGAGCCAATAAGTTTGGGAAACACTGGTATAGGCTACATAAAAATACTTTCTTTGTAGTGGCGAAGGTGATATTGTCGAAGGTATCCATAATGAATAATAAGACGAAATTGTCACAACCACATATATAAAAATTACATCTTTATCAATCTCAATCAAACTGTTTGATTGAGATTGATAATGGTGTAACAACCGAAACTAGTTTCTCAAAGTTTTATGTGGTTGTGACAATTTCGTCATTATTCATTACATAAAAATAAATTTAATTTAATATTTACTGTCAATAGGAATGAAGCATGACTTAAGCGTGCACAATATTTTTATACATTCAAAGTTTTAAAAAACTACAAATTTTTAAAACAAAATCTAAATACAGTAAAGAAGATTATACCAGCTCTCGATTTCCAATATAATAGAGTCCCACAAAATATTTTATTAATTAGAATCTTGTCTAGAATCTAAACAAACCTTTGTTTATTATTCTCATGTCCTCGTAGGAAAATAAATAAAAAGAAAGTGGATTCTGCATTTTTCTGGAGTTTTAATATGAAGATAAACCGATGTTTCACATACGGTACTTATAAAAAGATATGGATTACGTCCTACTATATTGATTCTTAGAAACTAATATGAAAATAGAAGGTCCAAGGCTCAAAGATCTATTTAAAAGTTTATCTATGTTTCAAGACATTTAGGGCCGTATTAATGAAACGTTCCTTGAGTGTCTCTTGACTCGAGGGACTCTTGAAGTCCATTTATAGTACAAGCATTTCAAGAGTCTTTCAAGTCAAGAGATACTGAAGGAACGTTTCTTTAATACGAACCTAAAGAAGGCTGATTATTTCTCATATTTGTGAAAGAGAAGTTTCGTTGGTTAATACCCACATGTCCTTAAGACTTGTGCGTGAGTAATGAGGTGAATTTTCACACAAAATATTCAAGGCTGAACCAGAATCGAACTTGTGATCACAGGAGTAGTAGCCAGCCAGTTTTATCAGAGACAAGTGCTCCAACTGATTACGCCACCGTGGCTGCTTCTTCAACGAGACTTTTATAGTGAATGCTGTAACTGCAAGTTGAGCCACCATATTTATACAAATAATAAAGAAGGTTTCAAGAATCAAATTCATCAATCACCATCATGCAATTCATTACCCACGCACAGGTCTCAGAGCTATGTGGGCTTCATCCTCCGAAAAAAAGAAAACATTCATTATCAGTTCCAAGATGTTTTGAAGTAAACAAATTATGCTTTAAGAAAAAAATACTTACGATTTCAAGATTTCCAGAACCTTTCCCTGGGTCTCGATGTTAATTCTTGATCCCGCACTGGTGAGTTCAGAATTTTCATAAACGCCCACAACAATCCCCTTCTGAAAATTTTAATTTTCAATAAGTATCAACTTTTTACAAGAATTTTGTATAAGATGAAGTATATATTTTTTAAATAATAATATCAACGCATCTTTAAAGTGGAAATGCTTGTTCTATTTGTATATTGCATTTTTTATATTTTGTTTCATTTAGACAAACTCAACAATAATTAACTTTCTGTTCAAATTAAAATATAATACACAAATGAATGAAAGCGGAAATATTTGTCTCAACTTGAGAGTAGTAACATGATTTCCACAGCTGGAATAAAAGAAATGCAGTTATTTTTCTTCAATGAGGCATTTGGAAATATTGAGGCACCTAATAGTACCGGTAATTGAAAACTTTGCAACGTAGGCAACATGTATTGATGCAATGTTATATGTTGAAAATTGGATTTTTCAAACTAAATCGTGTTCTAACTCAAACTAATTTCGGGCTCGCCTTTGCTGAAAATCATCATCCTCTAATATAGCATTAAGCTAGGCTGAGGTGGAAATTACCCAATCCAATTTTCGCAACCGTGATTGTGTACAAAGTTCACAATAGTTACCCAAATAAAGAACTAAAAACTGAATATCCTCTGGGAGACTGCCCAAAATATTGGAATTTTTAAAATTATAGTAGCCTACCTATCGGGGTTGGATTGTATCAAGTCGTTTTTGTTACCTTTGCTGCTGCTGATTTTCCGATTGACGTTGAGAATGTTTTATAAAATGTCAGACAATTTAAACTTTTCTGGAAGACCTTAGGCTTAATCATTTTGACTTCCAGCGAATTTCTCAAATTCAAGATGAATTAAAATCAAGATAGAATTATTTCAATCTCGATGGAAACTTTATAGGTATTCAATATTTTTCCTTTTTGAATACCTTTCTGTTTCTTCTTTACATTGAAGAAAACAAATTAAAATGATTTAAAATAAACAAATTAAAACAATTGGTTGCTCTTGGGATGTGTCAGCTGCAATATTAGAGCAGCTGGTGTAATTAACCCAACTATTTTTCTTTCAAAGTATAAAGTTGTTATAAAAGCATTTCAGAAGAACAAGAAGAACAATGAACTTGTCTGAACAAGAACGGAAAAGACGGGGACAAGTGCTGCGAGATTATCATCAAAGATTGAAAATGTCTAAATTGTTAAATCGCGGTCCAATCACGAATATATATATATATATAAAAGCATTTCAGATTTGATTAGAAATAGCAAGTGTCCAGGCTTCATATTTGTGCAATTCTTTTTCACAAGGGTGCCAAAATACAAAAAATATTGTTTGAGACAAATGATTTTCATAAATATTTTACCTTTTCCTGAAATTACAATACTTTTCCAAATTACATCAGTCACATTAAGTTTTGTAACTTTAGCTTCGAAACAGAAAGGGCTACTGCAAATAAAAATTCAGGTTTAGTGACATGACGCATGGTGACTTACACACGAATAAATTAGACCTCATCCTTGTTTCTATCTGAGCAGCTCAATTCATTTCTGTTTTTCAGTTATCCTTTGTCACGTCACTAGACCTCCATTTTCATTTGTAGCCAGGGGCGCCATTTCACCAAACTGTTGGGGGAGGGGCAAACACCGGGGGCTATGGAATACCCCCCATGGGAAGTGGGTCGGGTGTTCCCCGGGTTAAATTTTGAAAATATAACGTTTAAAAATGTTATTTTAAGCTTCATTTTTCCTATTTAAAATTTTAATATAATAATATTATTTGTAAACAAATAGCGCATTGTAAACTGACAGTGACGGACGACAGTGCCACCTTGATTAGTTTCTGTTATGTAGGATTAGGAACTATTACTTTTACTGATCAAAAATAAAGTTACTTTCAAAGTTATTTAGCAACGTTAATACTGTAAAATATATTATACTACTGCTGTTTAAAATAAGTTATTAAATTAGTCTTGAGATTTTAATGTTTCACGTAGATAAGCCTATTTCAAATTATTTATTACATCTTGGGGGGCCCTAGGCCCCCTGCCCCCCTTTTATAGCGGGCCTAAAACGAAGTCAAAATACATTAAAACTCAACAAGCCTATAAGTCAATTCAAGTCAAATAAGTCAAAGTCAGCCAGATTCAAGACTCGTGTTATAAGACTCAATACAATGCTGAAGATAAATTGTACACATTTAGATCAATCATTTTGACTTCCAGCGAATTTCTCAACTAATTATCAACATAGAATTACGATATTAATACACGATTGTAGCTGATATTGTCAAATTTAATAAAAGAATCAATCAGCGAATTTCCAGGAGAATCGTTTTCATGAGGTATCAGACAGTATAATACAAATTGAAAATAAAATATAGTATGAATCAATAAGTAACTTTTATTTTATTGTCTAGTATAATAAATTTGACTAAAATCATACAACATGAGATCGTACTATTCAATACAAAGGCAAATTACATTGGAATGATTCCCTTAATATTAAAAAACTAAATACAGAAAAAATATGTCTATTAAGGCCCCAGAAAACTCTGTATAGTTGTTTTTGGAATATGAGAGTTTGAGCAAAACTACGCTAATGAAGTGGCTACACGAAATCAAGACTATACACATGTAGAGATGGTCTCAAGTTAGTTTTGGGGCACGCGCTGACTACTAAGTCACAGGTGGACGAGATAGTTTGACACGTATGCACAAAAGATCAAGCTATTTCAAGTTGTTGCTTCAAATCATTTTTCTTGCTTATGAAGCCCACAGATTCTGTTACTTGTGAGTGGGCAATGAGATGATTATGTTAAAAATGGTGGATTTGTTGTTTTTTGGTGGGTTCCGAGCCACCGGGTAATAAGCAGGTCAACCATCCAAGCGCAGTCCCGAGCGTCCGCGACGGGACCCCACGATTGCCCTGACACCACGCTTAGCGAGCGGCCAATCACTCATAGTGAAATAATTGGATAAAAATACAATAAAATAAATGGGCCACAGAAAATAAAAATATTTCAAGATTAGGCTTTAAATTTATCAATTTATGACATGCCTAATCGCTGAGCATCACATCGAAAGCAATGCGTCATAATTAACTGCACGATTTTGAGAAAGTAAATGAACAAATTAATGATAATCATTTTTTTTTTTTAATTAAAATATTTTAAGAGAAAGAGGTGTCGGGGCGATCGTGATGTTCAGTCAAAAGCGCTCGGGAAAGCGCTTGGAAGGGTAACCGGCAAAATAACATTATCTGCTTTATTATCATTCACCTGGTGGTTCGGAGCCACATAAAACTGCAGGTCTACCATGCTTAGCATCATTATCATCCACTCATTACCCACGCATGACTCATGTGCAGGGTGACCAGTTACAAATTTCAAAAAGGACATTTTTAAAAAAAAGCCGGACATTGTCAAAAATACCGGACAAAAAAATAAGTAGCCTACTTAATATTTTTTTATAAAAACGAGTTAAACAATTGAATTAAAGAGCAAGAATCGTAAAATAAGATAGTAGAAACTGATATTAGAACAGAGCTGCACTGCAGGTGCAGTAGTCGGTATGCTCTTAGTAGTCCTGCCAACATATCATTTATCATAAATGCACTAAAAGGCCACAAACAGAAAAAAAATTCCCTTAGCTGACATACTAATAGCTTGAATACAAAAATGCCGGACATTTATCATATTTCACGAAAGCCGGGAGGACAGCCGTAGGCTTTGTCCGGACGTCTGGTCACCCTGCTCATGTGGGAATCACCAGCACGAAAAACACACACAATTCATTAATTACTCCTTATTGATGTTTTCCAAGCAATTCAATATAGTTACCAACCCATGCTGCATTTCAAATTTTGATGGTGAAATAAATTTACTTCAGATAGCGTTAACGACACACAATTTGCTCGAACTCTCTATAGACTGGATTTCAGCCATAATACTGTTATTAATAAATATTACAATATTTTAAGAAGGCCTTAGTTGAAGACTGCGGTAGTCCATCATAGACTGCGAGGCACATTTTGAATAAGTGCACCAATCTGAAGTTTCATGGTAAAAGTAAAAAGCGAGAAGTCATTGCGGTGTTGCAAGATAGATAGATAGATAGATATAAGGAGCATCCGTTGACCTCCCATAAAAGGGGTATTTGGATTTGTCAAACGTATTAAAAAAAAAAGAATGTTAAATTTGTCAAATTTATGAACTTATTCTAACTATTAATTTATGTTGGCGTAATGATCGATATACTCCTGAACGGAGTAGAAACAGAATCTTTTAAACTCTTTTTGCAACTCAATCTTGAATTTGTTAAATATGAGTGATTTAAAACGGCTAGGTAAAATGTTGAAGAGATGAATACCTAAGCTCTTGACACCCTTAGCATAAAGAGTTGTTCGATGAGAGTGATCACGAAGTCTATTTCGCTGCCTTGTTTCATATGAATGAATCATAGATCCTTTAATTAATTTACTTTCGTTTTTTTTAATAATGCAGATAGTTTCAAGAATGAAAACACTTGGTAAAGGAAGAATCCCTAACTGTTTGAAATGTGGGCGACAGCAAGCTTACACCTCAGATTTATGTACTTTAAAAACTGTTGTAAAAATTTATACATTTGTTAGTACGTCTGTATTCAACCTTATTCACTTAATGAACAGTGGTATGACAGGTTTTTACTCTTTATTAACAACCAGCAATACACCCTACGAGGAATAAATATGGTGGATAGTGATATAATATATATATTTAACACAATTATATATATTCTATATATATACCTTATATCTACGGAATCATCGATATGCTTCATTTTGCAAATTTGTAGGATCTATGTTATTAATATATTCATGATATTTAAATGAATGATTTTTTCTTTTCTAAAGTAAAATAGCACACCTGATGGATCTAGTTTGAATAATAAATTATCATCTTGAAACAGATTCTTCTTGAACTGTTATAACTCTTAGGATTTCCTACATAATATAATTTTATTCCCAATCCCATACAAATACACACACACATACACCTGAAGAGCCCTATTAAAAAAACTACCAGTCTTTACTCTAATTTAAATAAGAAACATAATTATTGCCTTAATTATGAACATAATACAATAATAATAATAATAAATGGGGCTATACTCTACAATAAGAGATTTCAACTATTATAAATCAAAAATATTTCTCAATTCATAGATGAAATCTAACTAAATTATATGGAGATGATAGAATTTAAGAAAAAATAACAAACTAATATTCACTAGTATTATTGCAATGATTATATACATTTGAATGACTTAGATCATCGGAAGCTTCGTTGCTATACGGTCCTCAATTATCAACGTTTGATACTCTTGTAGTAGATTTCGCTTACACCAGTTATCACAAATCAGAAAAATAAAAATATTACTCTACATTTTATTGCAGAAAGGCACAAATTAAATATTTGAAAAATCTAAATAAATTCTTTCTAATACCATGATTATTATAGTCACTTTTCGTGCTTGATCTATTAATCTAGAGTATTTAGGTAGAGGAAGTATGTAATTCTTGTATTTCTTTTGAATTCTGTTATACCAATGTGTGGGAGATTAGCTTAGCCCAGCCCGCCGGGATAGAGTACTTCTTCGTCTGGCTCCTACCCTTACAATAAAAGAAGAACACTACAAGGAAAAAAAATATGTTGATGTGCAGACCTTTAGGAATTGCCTTTCTTTGTAGTGGCGAAGGTGTTTGAGATTGATGTAACAACCGAAACTAGTATCTCACTGTTTTCAATTAATGTGATTGGGACAACTTCAAGTCTATTATTCATCCTTGGGAATTTCAGAGTTATGGTTGAGATCATGGGAGCAATGCCAGTAACCGTAAACGTTACAGGGAGCATGCGATTGGTCTATTCAAACTTTTTTAACGCCTATGAATTTGAATAGACCATTAGACACCACCAGTAACATTTACCGGTTATACAGGATGTTTCGGAACTCTCTACCAATACTTCTAGGCAGTGTTTCTGGACCACTAACAAAAGTAAATATCGTAATAAAAATTTTCTAAAATCCCCAGTTACTCACACAGCCGCCATTTTGTTTTTTCACTTATTATTTTTTATTCGAACACCTCTGAATGCATAATTTTGAAATTTTGCAAACTGCTTTATAACAATTAAAACAATCTTTAAAAAATCAATCAAAATTTTCCGACATCAAAAAACAAAATGGCGGCCATTTAAAATCTTTGAACAGGATTAAATTAATAATGGCTGATGATATCAAAATTTGACTAGAATAACGTTTTTTAGATATTTTTATTTCAAATCCAACGATACCTCATTTTTCAAGATTGGCCAACAATTAACAGAGATATGCTACTTCTTAGCGTGTGCGGAGCTTGAGAACGGGCTGCAGTTTCTCGATTCCAACCACTGCACACCCTAAAAAGTAGCATATCTCTGTTAATTGTTGGCCAATCTTGGAAAATGAGGTATCGTTGAATTTGCAATAAAAATATCTAAAAAACGTTATTCCAGTCAAATTTTGATATCATCAGCCATTATTAATTTAATCCTGTTCAAAGATTTTAAATGGCCGCCATTTTGCTTTTTGATGTCGGAAAGTTTTGATTGATTTTTTTAAGATTGTTATAAAGCTGTTTGCAAAATTTCAAAATTTACATTCAGAGGTGTTCGAATAAAAAAATAATGAGTGAAAAAAAACAAAATGACGGCTGTGTGAGTAACTGGGGATTTTAGAAAATTTTTATTACGATATTTACTTTTGTTAGTAGTCCAGAAACACTGCCTAGAAGGATTGGTAGAGAGTTCCGAAACACCCTGAATATTTGCACAAAATGGAAGTCTGATAAGGAGTTTTTGAACAACGATATAAAGAGGAAACAGAAGAGAAAGTCAGAAGACAAGAGAGGAAGATCTATTGGAGATGGAGGGACGCACTGGAGTTAGCACCTCACTCTATTGTGCAATTAGATGGAATTCAGGTAAATAATTAACCTACATTCCACTTAATTCCTAAGGAATAAGTAAAAAACTCAATTCCTTAATAGTGAAATGAGAGGCGAACTTAAATCAATGATGGTAATGCCAACCCTATTAGGATGGAATACGCAAAAATATTCTAGAATGATTAAACTCTAAATCAAGTAGTACTAATCAGCAATTTCCTTTCTTCTATTAGATCAGTAATCCTCAATTAAAGTCTTGAACTGTTTTAAAATAATAGTAGGTATACGTATACATAGACATAGTACACGGATCTGTAGTCTTTGTGGGGAAATATATTTCTTTCATTGTATTTCTATGATTGTAGTATGTTGTGCGGAAATAAATCAATTTATATCCAAAGTCAACACAATACAAATCCCCCCCCCCCCCATAATCATTTGACATTGAACAACCTTACTGATCGAGTTACAAATCTATTTTCTTAGTCATTTTCAACTAACAAAATAGAAGGAATATTATAAATGAGCACCTCATAATATGCAATAAGAACGATAATTAAACAAAGAAGGACCTACATTTTTTTCATAAAAGGTTAATTTTTATTTTCCCAATATTAAAAAGTATTTTACTCACTTTATTATTCTATTTTTTTTCAATTAAAATGTTTAAATTATAGTGTTTAATATTACTAGTACAAACTAAAATTTACTCGTTTCATACAAGAATTGAATAAAATTATTCAAATTAAAAGAAAAACAAAACAAATATATTGGATCAGATATATTTGCTTTCATAGAATCTTATTCAAATAAAAAATTTATGATTATTATTATTATCATCATCAAACATTTTAATTTATTGAGAAAATTCGCATTTCAGCTATTACTGTAATTGCAAAAAATAAAACATAATTAATTTCAAATCTGAAGTATATATTATAAATTTGCGGTATATATCATTTTAGCAGCTCAATAATTATTGTAACATTTTCCAAAAATATTGAAGGTTATTGGGAAAATAATAATCATATATATAATTTGCTCAACAAAGCTGCTTTTAGTCAACTCAGCTATGAAATCAACTGTTAATTTGACAAATAAAGAAAAATCTTTAATTTTTTTCATTAGTTTAGTTAGTTTATCAAAAGTTGAGGATTACTGACTAATGAGAAATATTGATATTGGCGATGTTAGATCAAGCAAATTGAATTGTACACATACCTAAGCAATATAATAATCATAGTATTTTCTTACAAATCATTGTCCAAATTTTCTAATAGTTATTGCACAATATAAAATATTTCAACATTATTTGAATATTTAATAAACCCAAGTGTGTCGCATATCACATTGTTTATTACTGCCGTTAAATATAATTAGTTAACTAATTATCTTAATAATATAAGTCAACTACCATGACTTATTGACCCAAAAGTACAAAAAAAACGCAGCAACTGCATAACTTTTTCAGAAACACAAAAATTAATAATAAAACACAAATAAAAGCGAGTGACGTACAATTCATTGAACAAAAATAAATCGTACCACATTCTCGCTTCTATTTGGGTAGTATAATTTATTACTGCGCTTCAAAAAAAACCACGCAGTGGCTGCGTTCTACTTGTGCCGGGCCCAATAGTTACAGAGCAGTCATTGCAATTTTTGTAAAAATATTCTCATATTTGATAATTTTATCTGGTGGAAGATAAATATGTAATATAAATTTTCCAAGAATTCTCTCATATAATATTATTTGATAATTTCATCTTACTCGTAGATAAATATCTATAATTTTCCATAAACTTTATAAATTTAACAACATCAAACTTATAGGAAAAATATTCTATGATAAACTTTGTATCGTTCAAAAATTCATGACTAATTAAAAGGAAAATTACAGTTTGTTTAATGTAAGGATAATGAAGATCTAATTTTTAATAGTATTTCATTGCAATTTGATTAAATGTACGCATGATCCAAGCTTCACAGCCTTATAACATGCCCCAGGTTCTAAACTTGTGACGGCTACCTTCTCGCTTTTATCTGATTGACAAAGCAGATCGAATGATTTATGTATAACATGACTGGAAGGAATTTGTCGTCTCTCTGGCTGGAAAACTAGTCGTTTCTTGGCAGCTGGCTTTTTTGGCGAGATCTCTTCTGCATTTTCGATTTCCGATATTTCTTTTTCACTTTTTTCATTGCACACAACTTTGCATTCAATATTACTGCTGGAATGGTTTGCAATAGTTTGGCAATGTACACTTGTGCAACGTAGACTGAGTGAAACCTTCTCGATCTTCGGTCCCGAGTAGGCGAAGACGGGCTTCTTCAATATGGGCGCTGGTCGCGAACTACTCGGGAACACTCTCCGAATAATATTCAGCGCCTGCAGGACATTTGCAATATCGTACAATCGTCTTTGCCGTGTTTTAATCAGTTCAGTTTCAGCAACAAGCAAACCAACTGCTGCATTCAAGCTCACCAGAGAGTTTTGCTGTAATACGTAGAAACATATTAGTAACAAATAAAAAATAACAATAACAATGATAGGTAAACAAGCAGAAAACATATAGGTAAAAACCCAACACTATAATAAACGAGAAAAATATTGAAGGCCATTAAACCCATCCAGGTCAAGCACCATGAAATTAATAAATGAGTAACTGACAAGAAAAATGTTCAAATACACAAATATCCTGTCATAGAAAAAGTTAAAAGATTGACTTTGACCTACTTTATGACATAGCAAGGTTAGTAAAGTTAAATTTGTGGAAATAGATTTGACCATTAAAACTTTCAACAGGATGGTTCTTTATGACTAGTTATTTTCAAAGTTTATGAAATAGGGAATAGGCCTTTTTCCTTGAATTAAAGAGTTCTACATTTTCTTCCATATCTGTCGCTATTAATAGTCAGGAATTCAGCAAAGTTTGAATCCCTTTTGATTTTTCTACTCTCTGAAATTTTCATTAATTCTACATTGGAAGCGTCTCACGCTTTTGCTTTCATCGGTCATATCCATTTAGGATTTTTTACTCTCTGCATATACTGGAAATGATGCGAGAGCTGGAACTAATTTAAATAAGGCAATTAATTATCAGTTGGACGTTCTGGAGCGCATACTTTTCTTTATATTTTTTTTTTTTTTGAGGATGAAGCCCACATAGGTCTGAGACCTGTGCGTGGGTAATGAGTTGGATGATGGTGATTGATGAGTTGAACCTACAGTTTTAGGTGGGTTCCGAACCACCGGGAAGTGATTTTACAGCAGAGAACAATAGCTTTTCAAACTATTTCTCTAAAATAATAATAGAGAAAGTATGTCTTACAAATCGAAAAAAAACTGAGCTTCATACTTCAGTGGAATTCGATAGATTCACGCCATCAAAATAAGAATAATACTTTCCCAATAATGTATTATGTTAACAAAACAACCACATACAGGTAAAATGACAATTTTAAAATCAAGTTCGATAACAGGTATTAGTAGAAAGGTCCAACTACAGAAATAGATAGGAGTTACATTCATACATTATGTTGAAACCTTATATTGCAACTTCCAAATGACGTATTATCTATGTTCGCCTCGTAAGTTTCTATACAAAAAAAATCCTGGAGTTCAACAGTATACAGTATCAATTTGCTTGTAAAAGAGTTGCGAAAAGTCGAGTAAATGAAGAAGTATTAAAAATTAATCAATCAAATGGTTGATTACCCGATGAAATAATGAAACAAGCATTACGAATTTTGGCATAGCACAATTTCTCTACAACAAAAATCCTGGATGTCTCAACAGTAAAAGTATGCTTACACTATGCTTACAGCTTAAGTATCATACAGTATACTTGTTAAAGTAAATAAACAAGTATTAAAAATTACTCAATAATGTGCTGTTCTCCTCAGCATATTATATATACAAAACTAATTTATTTTAATAATTGTTATTAATAATTTTACTTGAATGTACACTATTCAGTTATAAATCACTCAAGCAAACAATTGCTTCTTATTTATTTTTGATGTTTTTTCCTCATTGAAAATTAGACATATAACTCCTGGGCGCGGACGGAAAAATTCATTTTTTTGCGCCCAGTAATTTTGCCAATGATTTTTAATTAGTAAGATCAATGATATTATTTTGTTTCATCTGTACTTTGTTATGTATTTGTATTGATTTTTTGTAAGTTCTTTTTTGGCAATAAACATTATCATTATTCATTATTCAAATGGTTAATTACCCGGTGAGATGATAAAAGAAGCATAACGAATTTTTGGCATAGCACACCCAAACGCCTGTTATCCAACAGACACTTTGTCCCACTTGTAAGAGAAGAAATGAGTTTTTCTTCAAAAAGATCTCTGTAGATTCCTCTGTTCAGAGTGTGGCCTTCTTGTGCTTTTTTCATCTGAAAGATAAAAAAGATAATAGTTCAGCTACATAAACACCAAATACATTATGCTTCGTTAGTGCTTCAGTATCTAGCATTTCTCAATGCGAAAATTTGTACTAGTCACTCATTAGTTTCATTCGCTATTATCAGGTAAAGTTGAGTTGAAAAACTTCTAAAATGGAAATAAGTAAAACTATATAAATAATCAATTACGAAAGCATTGAGTATACAATAACCAACGAATAACTTAATATAATGTATTGAGTCTTGTATTACAAAAATAGTTCTAATAAATCTCGACAATTAATAATGAAAATTAAATTTTCAACTGGTTCAGCTTTACTGATGTTTCAAAATCTGGCAGTATACAGATCTAATCTAATTTGCTCACATAGAAAATTATATATAATAAAGTAAGTAATATTTTATCTATTTTCTCTTTGACAATGCCTCAAGATAAAAACCAGGAGACGCCACTAATATAGAAGTGATGGTTGCGAAAACACTGCCCTCCCCCTCCTACAGCGGAGGCAGCCTTACAAGTAAAACATCAGGTTTGAATGCCGCATCACTTTTCAGACGAGAAATAGAACTAGGAAATTGGATTATTTTCTGTTTCATATTAATCAAGTATTAGTACAGAGTGCGGCAGAAAGGATGAACGGTTTTCGAAAAAGTAATATGTCGTTACCTGTGCATAAAAAAAACATTTATTTACAGAACAATATTCACATTATCTTACAATTTTAGAAAATTAATGTTTGAAAACAATATCTGACAGGTGACGGCCGTTTTCAGCGATGCACATTACAAGCCGCTCTCGGAAGTTAGTTTGTACTCTTTCTAACATTGCCCTGCCAATTTGTTCGACTTCCTCTCGAATTGCTTCCCTTAGTTCTTGAAGTGTACGTGGTTTATGCTGGTAAACACGTGACTTCAGGAAACCCCACAAGAAGTAGTCGCACATGGACAGGTCTGGAGAACGAGGAGGCCAATCAATGTCACCAAACCGAGAAATGATGCGACCACGAAAAACAGCCCGAATTGCTTCCATTGAATTTCTTGCTGTGTGAGCTGTCGCCCCGTCCTGCTGAAACCATACTTGCCGGATAGGAATACGTTTCCTTCTTAATTCAGGTAGGAAGAATTCAGTGAACATCTGTCTATAACGTTCTGAGGTTACAGTTACAGTGGTCCCGTTGTCGTCTTCAAAAAAGTATGGACCAATAACAACTGTACTGCTCACAGCACACCAAACTGTCACCTTGGGACTGTGTAATGGTCTCTCATGCATTAATTTTGGATTTTCATCTGACCAATAACGACAGTTCTGCTGATTAACGGTACCATTCAAATGAAAATGTGCTTCATCTGTCGTAAACAAAATGATGTTTTCATTTTGGTAAAGTATGGCCTCCATTTCTCGAGCAAAATTCAGCCGCTTTACATAATCGTCAGGATTCAATTGTTGAACCATGGCCATTTTGTAGGGATGAAATCCTAGATCTTTATGTAAAATACGCCTTACTGACCGATCACTGATGTTCAGTTCAGAAGAATGTCTCCTAGCAGATCGATCAGGACTACGGAGTATGGCTTGCCGAACTCTTTCCACATTTTGTGGAGTGCGTACAGTGCGATGAGCCCCTGGTGGTCGTTTATTCATTACTGTTCCTACTGAACGAAATGATTTTACCCAACGTAAAATGGTGTTACGAGTGGGTACACTGTCATTTCTCGCAAGATTGAAATGACGACGAAACTCGCGCTGAACTGTAATGATACTCTCATTATTACGCACAAAACTGTCGTAAGTAAACACACGATGTTGCACATTCCACGAATCCATGATGCCGACTAAACAATGACTAGAAAAAATGGTATGATCTACCAAACACATGTTCACTTCAGCTGGCCCAATCCGACTACCCAGATCAGAATACTATTTGTTCTAAAAACATCCATCCTTCCTGCCGCACCTGTTATTTAGTATTAATCAATTCAAAAAATCGTAAAAGTACGTTATCAAGAAAAAATGTACTTAAATTAAAACTTACAATATTATCCAAGCCAATGTATTGGGCATATTCAGAAAACAGGCCCATAGCTTCTGCAAGATTTTGATTTCCATACCATCTGTACGTATCTTTGCTAACCTGAAAATAGAAATCAGAATTTAATAAACAATACAAATCCGTTGAATGTTTTCTACTTAGAAACTTTCCACGTCATGTATAATCTCATATCTTATAAAAAAGTATGAACTACCAGACTATCAATAACTAACCAACTTTAGGGAAGTGATAGCTGTGAGCAGTAGCAGGTATATGTTCAATCAAGAAATAAGCTGCGTTCTCCAGGGCTATCTTTGTAAGGGTGACCGATTGGATTGGCCAGCAAAAAAGACACAGTTCTCTGCTGTAAAATCACTTCCCGGTGGTTTGGAACCCACCTAAAACGGTAGGTCCAACTCATCAATTACCATCATCCAAGCATTACCCATGCTCAGGTCTCAGACCTATGTAGGCTTCATCCTCAAAAAAAAATAAATACATTTCTTGATTCTGCTTGATTCTTACAGTATCTGACTATCAATGCCATAGATATTTTACAATACGTCCAAAATCAGTATGATTCTAGAAACATACCAACTGTTTTAAACTTTAAAATAACAGGATAAGCCATTACTAATTCAAAGTTACTTCAAAAACGTCTTAACTTCCTCTCTACTTTTTCTGGGTAAGGTCAACTATATCAATAAGCATAGATCTGAGAGTTATCAGTTAGGGCTATGGTATGATTGAGATTTGAGAAAAAACCTTTTGAAAATGGCATCGATTAGATACAGAAAATTTATTCTAAAATCAGTGACGTTCTTATCATGGTAACGGCTGTGAGAAGCAACAGCATAATGCAAATCACTGTCATGTAAAAACTGAAAGCAATTTTGCTATGCAGAACTAGCTTTGGTGAGACGTGGACGCGCTTCAAACTAGATGATGTTCATCTTCATCAAAAGATGAACCATACAAAAATTATGTTGAATATCTTCATAAAAAGACGAAAATCGGTCGTTTCTTAACGTTCAAAACGCATACACGACTCACCAAGGTCAGTTTAGCATAGCAAGATTGATGCAAGTTAATACATGACAATAGTTTACACTGCAGAAACAAGACAATGGATAACAGCAATCATAACGTAAATATCTACTCAGAAATCAGAATGGTGGGAAATGACTTCCTGATAATGATTCAACAATTATTACAATACGAACTAATGTAAACAAAGATAACATTACAGTGACAAGATAACATTACAAATACTGTACAGTGAATATTTTGTTACTTGAGTCACATACCAAAGTTATGAAAAACCGGATGAGCTTGAGTCACATTTTACATTACAATGAGTATGTACTGTAAACTAAATGGTACGCTGATAAACATTTTAAATGAAACCAATGAGGTCCTAGAAAATTATTCATGCTGAACTGATCCTGATGTAAGTTATAAATTAGGGTACAATACGGATTAATAATAATATCGTGTGACCTGGATGGCTCAGTATTCAGATCGCACCTGAATAAGTTCAGGGCTTCTGATGTGACTGTTTTTATGCAGGCCGGACCGACAGGCTTAACGTGTTCTCCGAAACACGGGAGTGGCCCGAGGAAAAATCTTTCAGTCAATAAGTCGAATAGAACTTTAAAAATTAAATAAAACAGGATAGTAAATACTGTCATTTTATTAAACTATTGCAAATTGTAATTATTGATTATAAATACAAGATATTTTCAACTCATGTGCTGGAAACCATGGTTCATAAAAAAGAACTTATTTCTATGAGATTAGAAGAAAAACTGATTGCTTACCTTCTCAGCCATCGCAAGGCTCTCCACAACATTTATTATATCATAAATACGGCGTTTCTCTACGCCCAATTCTCTTGCTAAATTATTTAATGAAATGATCATTGACTGGCCTTTGCTTATTTCTAATGGAAACATTTTCAAGATACTGAAACAAAAATAGTTTTTTAATCCACGATTAACACTATTCAAAACAAAAGGTGGATCGAGAAAGTTAGAGGAGATAAGAAAGAGCCAAAAATATTTCTGAAGAATGATCAACAAAACAAGAATGGAAACAAAAATGCGAAAATTAAACAGAATAAGTTATATTCGGGGTTATAGACGGGCGATACACAATAACAAATATATTCACAGATGAGAAATGACTGAAAATAAATTGGGCAAAGAATAAAGATGAAATAAAATAGTAGTTAAATTTATTGTATTATAGTTTTTCCAAAATTTACAGATTACGTTGTAGTATAAGTAATTTAAGTATTTTTCATTTTGTATTCTTTTGCCACGCAATAGATATTCATCTTTCAACTAAAATAAACTGACTGTAGTGGTCCAATGACGCCTTGAAAGCATAATTGTTTTTGGAAGATGAAGCCCACATAGGTCTGAGACCTGTGCGTGGGTAATGAGTTGGACCTACAGTTTAGGCGGGTTCCGAACCACCGGGGAGTGATTTTACAGCAATCTTTTTTGCTGGCCAATCTAATCGGTCACCCTCACAAAGAGCGCAGCTTATTTCTGATTGAACAAATAAAAAAGGTTCACGGCTATAACTGCCCATAAATAAATAAACATTGTCAAGTACAAAACTCTAAAATAAATTATAATAAAAATTTCGAATATTTAAATTAATATTTTTAATTATTTCATTTCGAAATACTCTAACCCCTGGTAATCGTCTTTTATCGCGGGTGCAAACTAATACTATGCATGCTACTGAATGCTCTGCAATAATATTAGCACCAGAGATACGAATCGAAGCAACTGACCGATTGCAAATGGGTTCAAGGCTTAAATGTGGCTAATTTGATCTTGAGCATCGAATAAAAATTATGATATTAATACAGATATTTGTAACTTCCTTTCACAAACAGGCTTTGGTTTACGTGCTTTAGATGAGTCGCGTGACTGTAGTTTAATTTATTGTATTATCGTTTTTTTCAAAATTTACAGATTTTATTGTATTAGTAATATTTTTTTTTATTGGTGATGATGCCCACATGAGTCCGAGACTTGTGCGTGGGTAATGAGGTGAATGATTACACAAAAATGCCTGACGGTGGAGCGGGATTCGAACCCACGACCACTTAAACGACAGCAAGCTGTAGTTGCGGCACCAACCAACTGCGCTAAGCGGCCCGCCAATGGGTCTAGGACAACTCGCCGTGGCCATCTCATACAAGAAGGGCGGATTTCCCCCTATATTTCATTGTTCCAATTTCAGTGATATTTAGATGCAGCATATGATTCGACTTGATAAATGAATGAATTTTTATTTAATCAATCGAACATACAATAATACTGTATACAAAAACACAACGAAAACATGTGCATCGGTAATGGGGGATGACGATGATGAGCTATGAATGACCCTACAGTTTCAAGTGGGTTCCGATTCCAAACCGCTAGGAAGTGATTTTGAAAGGACATAACAGAAAAAAAACTAGAAAACTCAAGTCAATTAAAAAACAAAATGTACTTTAAATATTCAGAATGTAAAAAGCAGATAAAAGCAAACAATGGAGGCTCTCATTTAAATCTTGTAGATTACAATGATTACAAATTCGATTTGACCTCACATAGCATAATACATGTTACACTGTACATTGAAACATGTTTTTAACAATTATTTTAACCTAAAAAAGTCGAAAAAATAGTTTAATTGGACAAAATGATGAATAAATACATTTGTACACTATTTTGGCAATTTTTCATCAAATAATGACATCCAACAAATCTTGTATAATCTTTGACGTGTCCATCTTGTCCATCTAATGGTGTTGATATATGATTTTTGATTTTGCAGCGAGTTGGTATGGCGGCGAGTTGTCCCATTCCGAAGTAATATACATATTTATTCTTTTGTATTCTTTTGCCACGCAAATAAAACCAATTTGATTTAACTAGTTGCAAAGGTTTGGATAATATTAATTATAGCGTAGCTACTCGAAAATTCCGTTAGTTTATGGAAAACGCTGGCTGAAATACTTACTTGACACACAAAAAGCCAAGTGACTTATTTTTCCTAACATAGCCAGGACCAAAACTTTTGTTATGCTGCGTCTCTTGAGATGAAGGCGAATCTGGACGAAACGACTCTTCGTATGACAGCGATTCGGATGATTGGCTTTCTTCGTAGCTCTTTGGATTTGTGGCCACTTTGATGAGCAGTTTGAGATTTGCCATGGGAGAAACAGGCGAATCGTCATTGCTCAAATCACGCAGAACCTGCCTTTTTGGCGTGATTTTACAAGCTGAAAATAGATTAGAAGTAAAAGACAACATTTATTGTTTACAATAATAATCAAAACTACTGATTGGGTGACATTTATTATCTTTATCTTCATCGGGATAATACACTATACCTGATCATGGAGCCAATAGAAATTTATATTTCAGCTTTTTACAAGAAAACACCAATAAAGCAGTACATTACTAACCATTATCGATATCAATAAAATTGGGTGAATATTTACTACCCTTAAGTTTTGAATTTCCCAACAATTTTATACCTCCACACCTCAGAAAGCTGTTATCAAATTCGAACATAAAAACGAAACAAATACATGAAACTTATAAGGAAAACATAGCAATTATTATCAGCCCTTTAACAAATATCAGCCCATTACACTTCATACCTAAAAAATAAGCGTCTGCTTCAAGTTTTCAACAGTTGATTTACGCCACATGATTACGGTAGTTATTGATTTTTGTCTTTAAAACAACTATTAAGTATGAAAATCTATATGAAATATTACGGACTTTTAAGGTTAAAAGTGAAAGGGGGCGATATTTGGTGGAGGACTGATAATTGGTATATTAACTTTATCCTATATCGAGATTAGCTTTACACACTTTTTTTTAAATAATAAATTCCCGCAAGAAGACTATTCGTCTGTGTTTGGGGGACAGTTCCTTCATAGAAAAACATTTTTAAAAAATCAATCAATAAACAAAAGCTACAAAATCAAATTAAAAAAACTTAACCATAGAAAAACAACTTTAAAAACATGAGAACTCATAAGAAAACAATTAAATGGACAGCTAGTAGAGCAGGAAACCCAAGCCCGGCGACGAAGCGATCACAGATCCCTAACTAGTTTAAGTGTACATTGAATGTAGCAGCCGCTCCACCTCCATCCAACCAATGCTGTAGAGCCAATTGGCCACTCTGCGCTTGTACACCACATCACTGCAACTCTCGGACCCCTGATCTCATCTGGCAAATTTCTGTAGATAATTTGAGCTTGGTAGAATGGTGATTGAAGTTCTAGACCGTGCAATAGCCTGGGTGTTGTATATCCGTGGTTATTTCTATGGAAAGTTTCATAATTATGTTGAATAGTTGTGAATAGGTTTATTTTATGTTTCTTAATGTATGTGATTAGTGTTTTGATGTAGAGCTGCCTTATATTAAGAACAGGGAATTCCGAGAACAGTGACGTGGAGTATCTGTAGTCTTTCTTAAGAATAGTTTTAATTAATGTCCGCTGAGTAACTACTAACGGCTCCAGAGATGCGGAGGAGACCCCTCCCCAGGCTACAATGCCGTACTGTATCACAGACTGTGCATAAGCATAATAAACTCTTTTACACAGTCCAATATCCAGAACTTGGATAAACTGTGACAGACCATCCAGCAACCTCCTGAGCCTCTGCTTAACACACTGAATATGAGGACTCCAACTCACATTATAATCTATAATACCCCCCAGATATTGGTTTACCCTGGTGATAGAGCCACAACTGCAGACCAATGACCTAGCATCTTTGCAGGAATGCATTTTTATTTCTCTAGAGCCAGGATCTACTTGGTGTCTTGTAACAATGGGCATGTACTTTGATTTACTCAGATTTACAGTGAGACTATTGTGATCAAAACAATTTTTTTTTCAAGGTCTATTGTGGCATTTTCATAAGCATCCTCCCATACCCTGCCTGCAGAAATGACAACTGCGTCATCGGCAAACAAAATAGAAAATAAACTAAATAGAAAATTGTAAACCACAACACTAGAAATACATTTTGCTTTCAATCGTACATAATACAAAATCTACAATCTTTTTGCATCACACCTTAATTTTCTTTTGCTTCTGGTGACAGATAAACTGGATCAGCAGCGATTACATGACACCTTAGAGGTCTTGGGGTATGGACAAAACCCCCTCTACCATGAGAACAGGTGTTTGAAGATTTCAAGCATTGAATAGTCAACCCCCCCCCCCTTACAACCAAATAGATGGTTTGGGGGCTCGAATTATTGAATTTCGACATAGAATTATTGCATTTTCAACCTTTTTTTAGCAATGAATTTAGCTTTGAAAATTATAAAAATATTGTTAAAACAATATTTCCTACACAGTTATTGAGAGATGTATTCCATATAAAATCATTGAAAACAAGGCCAGATGTGAAATCCCTTAGTTTTCTCTACTGCTTGTTGAACAATAAAATAGATTCGCCATATTTATTACTCAAGATAAATATTTATATTTCACCTGTGGATCGACGTTCCACGTTCACTTTTCTTGTCCCTCGCTCCAGAACACTGAGACATTTCAATTCTCCGCTCAATAGGATTCAAAGACTCTTTAATCATTTATCTGGGCGCCTGGATGTCTTCTGGTTCTCTCACACTAAATTCCGACAGGTCTTATTCAGATCAATTTGATTCAATGTCTGTGCATATTGATCGGTACTTATGGTTTTTTTTAACCTCTATAAATCTTGAAATGGTTAATGATTTTGATATTGTTTTCCATAGAAAATGGTTTGTGATTATGTGAGTAAAGATACAGTAACTTCCTTTTCTTATTTTTGATAATTTGATTGTATGATTTTTCTTTTTTAGTTTTTTAAAATTAACCTTAAATTGTATTCATTTTTCTTTTACATGATACTTGAAATTTTTTGTATAGTAATTAGTTATTATTTTTTTTATATATTTCATAATTTTTTTCACCACTCTGAATTTGATTTTTGTATTATCATGTCTGTAAAGGAGACAGATTTGGGGAAACCTGTTGTCTATTGTAAATGTACAGGTGTGTTTTCAGCTCCCAGGTGCAGAACAGCTCACCATTATTTCTCCCCCATTATTCGAGTTCAGAGATTGATGAATAAGTTGAATTCAGGTGTTCAGCTTGTGGGATCTGAGAGGGAGGTGAGGAATAGGTTTTTGAGTGCAGTTCCCGACTGATAGTGTATCTGAGACCATTGAGTCGAGATCTGTGTGTTTGGATATTGTCTGTTTTCTCCTCTTCACTTCTTGAATCTGTTTATTTACTATATTTGTAGTCTTATTCTTTTCACCTTAAGTGCTCTATTTTTACTTTTTATATATGTATTTTTTTCTATTTTATCTTCCTTATTGCTTATTATCTATTTCTATCTTCCTTAGTGCTTTCTTAGTATTTTATTGTAATAGGTACTCTTTATTGTATATTGTTTGTTACATCATTATTGTGTTAAGAGGGCAATGATGGGATACCATATCCTTGTTCTCTCGTATGTATAATTTGAATAAATAAATAAATATGGTCTGTTTTAAATGTTTGAGGAAATCAAAGTGTTATACATAAAAATGCCTCCAAATTATATTAGTTTATAATAAATTGTGTTTCTATTCCAAATCTGACCAATTTTCGCAGAATATGATTTATTCACAAATTTGTTTATTAAAATGGCTAGTAATGAGCTTAAATACAATGACAATATGAATACATTAATAATAAATTTGACAGAATAACTTATTAAGCCATTTACTTGAATTTTTATTCAACTAATTCGTACATTATTCAACTAATTCGTAATTTGGGGTGATTTGATACAATTTCAAAATTAAAAACAAATTTTCACATATGTAAAAAAATTATTTTTGGTTTTTATCACTCTAGCCTCTCTTATCTACCTTAGGGCTACCAGTTTATGTAGTTACTTGAATAAAAGAAAGTGTTTAACCCCTTTTTTTAAAAAAAAACATGGTGTATCAAATCACCCCAGGTACTGGGGTCAATTGATACACTATTGCAAATGAGTGGTTTATCACTTCTAAAAGGGTTTGGGGTTAATTGATACAAAAAGTATGTTTTTAAAAAAACATTTTATTAGCAAATAAAAACACACAGCCCTTAATACTTGAAGATACATTTGTTACATAAGTATAAAAGTAGGAAAACCATTAGTTTGGTTGAGGGCCTAGGTAACAAACTTTAAGGAACTTAATTAAAATTATTTTTAGTAACTTTGAATTAACATTTGACTCAATTAACACTTAAAACTAAAGAACATTTTTTGGAAATTGAAGGCGTCCATATCAAAGTTCCGCTGGCTTAGCAAGGCGCCCAATAACATCATGTGGATAGACTACACTGGACTCTTTGTTCTCTGGCCATACAAAAGTGTCTTTATGACACCTGTACTGTTTTAAAAAAGTCACTTCTACAACTTTGCTGGAGCCACTGGAATTTTCTGAAATACTTGAGACTTGTGAACAGTACAATTTGTCCTTCTTTGTGATTTGGTCCTTGAGCTTTACGAGTAGGAAGTCACCTTCAATGATTGAACAATAATCAACTTTTTCTGAGGTATGCTCCTTTTCTTGGTTTTCTTGATTGCTGTCATTGGAGGAATCTGAATCGGTATCAGTACTGGTATCACTCACTTCTGCACTGCTGTCAACAGACATTTCAGCTGGATCATCAACATCCAATTCTCCATCACCAACATTGCAGACACTTTTTCCTGGTTCGACCTGGAGCTTTTCCTTTCGGCTGGTCCTTGGTCTTGACTTTTCTTTGCCATAGCGCAGCTCTCGAAGTAAACCTAATAGAGAATCATCCATGTCACTTTCAATATTGACAGGATTTGCTTCTACTCCTCCATTTGGCAGTTCTTTCAAAACTTCCTGACGGTTCAAAGGAATAAGTCCTGTTTTCCTGAATCCATTTTTAATGTTGTCTGCACAGCTTTCTTTCAATTCATCAATGAGAGTTTTCAGCAATGGAGGAAAACAAATCTTACTCAGAGTGCCTTTATTCCCCTGGTCCCTCCACTTTTGGAGGAGCAACCTCCACTTGCATTTCAAAGGCCTAAAAAAGGCCAAATCAAGAGGCTGGGCCAAATGGGTGGAGTGCTTAGGCAGCATTGTGAAAATCACTCCATTCTCTCTACAAGCTGTCAAAACAGTTTCAGAAAAATGGCTTGAGAGATTATCTCCAATAAGGACTCTTGGTTGCGGCATTTTCTGGAGGTAGGGCAAAGCTACTGTGAAAAACCAATCTTCAAAGTGTTTCTGATCAAACCAGCCACTCTTTGTACACCCATAGCGAGTCCCCTTTGGACCTCCTGTCCGCCATGAGTCATATAAGTTTTCAGCCTTATAAATTACATATATTGGTAACAGTATGCCATCTCCACTGGCAGAGAACATCAAGCTAGTTGCTGACTTTGCAAAATCATTCACTTTCTCTGGGTGTTTTTGGCCCCTTCTGCAAAGAATTCTTTTAGTGCCTGGGTCACCTGTTAAATTTGTTTCATCGTAGTTAACAATGCTGCATGGCTGAACACCAAGAAGAGTTTGTTCAAGATTGTCAAAATAATCATTTATAGTCTGAGCAGAAACAGCAGCTCTGGCCCTTTTTATATTTTGACTCATTCTAGTGCTAACATTTCCTTTGTGTCTTTTAAGAAAGGAAAGAGCCCAATCATTACCTGGCAAATTGTTTGTGAACTTCTTTACACTCCTTCCCTGCTTATCCAAAAACCCCTTGACTACTAGGCGCAGATCCATGAAAGTTAATGGGAAGCCCCACTCTCCAAGAAGGATGATCCTGTCTGAAAAAAAGCAAAATCAAACTATAAGTGCTTTGAAATATGCCTAGGTTATGTAGGGTACAGTTAAGTACTAGTAGTTCAACCTAACCCAGGATTAAGTGCAATATAATATGGTAGAATTAGACCTACCTATCAAAATAGCTTCTTCTTCTGCTGTCAATGTAGTTTGTCCACCTACATGTTTTTGGTGCAACTTCTTGGTACAGCGATAGATCTTCATTTTGTCAATACCATTCTTCTCTGAAGTGGCACGTAAGGTCAACTTCCCACTTTGTACTTCATCTACAGCCTTTTGCAAATCCTCATCATTGTACAATTTCCTTGGTTTGGTCCCAGGAGGGCGTTTGTAAAACCTGGGCATCTTGTTGGCCCTGAAAATGAAATAAAAACTTAGTTTCTGCTTAAATTAGCCTATATGGGGTGATTTGATACATGTATCAAATCACCCCAGGTTGGGTAAAAATTTCTTAAATTACATATATTTTTGAAACGTGATTTAAAATTGGAATAGCAATAATGAGGTATTGATAATAACAATATTGCTTACCTTTTCTGAGAATCTTAGGTTAAAAAACCTCCAGCAACCCTCTCCACCAACCAAAGTTTCCGAAGGGTTAAAAAAGTAGAATTTTTACTTTGCAATCCAAACAGCAGAACAGAGCACTGAAATTAGAGGGAAACACCAGCTGACTGCCAGTAGCATTAGAACGGAATCCTGGGAGCCAGACGACATCATTGCTGCCAACCTATTCCTTGAGTTGAACAATCCAAGGCATATTTCATAAAGTACTATGTTTTGTATCAACTCACCCCAGTGTATCAAATCACCCCAAATTACTTGAATTTTTATTCAACTAATTCGTACATGAATTACGTACGGTACTTTTGTAAAATATGTTGAACAGTTTCCCTATAATGGGCCTGTATTCATTATCGATTGGGGGGGGGGGGGGGGGAGAGGGCACATACATCGTTGGACATCCTTAAAGGAATATCCATGAAAAATTTCATAGAATTTGGTCCACACATTTAGCCGTAAATGCGTTACAGACAGATGCAAAACGGTCGACTTGAAGCGGAGACAACGTTCGGTCAACCATATTCATAAATCTAGTACGGTATATCCTACGTCTGTCAGAAGGGGCACATGCACCTGAGCCCCTCCAAGACCTACTATTGATTATAAGTGCATTCTTTACCCATACTCCTATTATAATTTGTGTATTCTCTGTCTTTTTTTAAGGAGAAACGGCCCCTGTGCCACCTTAGACCCGCTAATTCTTCATCCATATTCCTATTACATCTAATGTATCCACTATTCGCCCCCCCCCCCCCTTCAATACTGGCAGCAGAGCGGAAAGAACAAAATGTACAATATTCTTGAGAAAAAATACATGCATATGAGAATGAAAGTATTACAATAGATTCCTGGATTTCTTGTTCCATGACGAACTACGTTGTTAATATTAACTTTTTAAATGAAAATTTGTCTGCAAGTCGTTGAGTTCACTTAAAAAGTTAATTACAATAGGTTTTAAAAAGATTTTTAGAAAGGAATGCTTTCAATGTGAGTTACTAACTTTAAAATATTAGGCTAATGTAAATTATGAATAAATAAAAAAGGGGATAGAAGTTGTCCATTTTTTCGATTACAGTAAGCTAGGCTAGCCTATATTCCAGAATTGCTCCATGGCCATGGCACAACTCAACTTGAAAGTACCGGTACTGGATTGCTGATGGCTAAAGTGAAGAGAACTGAAAGAGAGCCAGATTCAGATGATGGAGGAAAATGCCAAATTGGAGAGCACAAGCAGACAGTTTGATCAAAGCAACTATAGTATCAAAGAACAGTTGAAAAAACTTGTTGAAACTTAAGGTTACATTTTCGAGCCAACCTGTTCAAAAGCCTTCAGATTATCCAAAAGGGCTCTAATTGACAAGACTAATCGATGCAGATTAAATATAGACCTATGAGTTTTTTCTAAAAAGCAACACAATGTGTCATAATATATTATGTCATAATATATCAACCAACAAATATAATTCAAGTCTCATCTTTAGGAATTTCTTGAGGTGAGCGAATAAGACCCCAGAAAGTATATGATTCCAACCCATTAACTATCACGCAGGAAAACTGTCAATTTACTAGGAACCCTAATATTGATTAAAATTAAATTGGAGATTCTACTGAAATTAACTTATTACTGACAAAATCAAGATAACCTTAAAATTATTATCAATAGGAACCAGCGAAAAATGAGCTATGTTACTATTTCTATGACGAGCTTACCATCAGCATTGCACATAACTTCGTTTTCCATGTTTATTCCGATTAAAATACACAACTTAAAATTAAAAGCACAACAACCACACTATCCACAAACTGAAGGCGGGAACTTCAGCACGAGCTGCACGACGGTCAGAAAGTCACGCTTCCATAGCCAGCTGGCGCGTCATCAACACGATTGCCAACAGATGATAGAAAAGTTACCTATTATTATAACTTCTTTGCCTTTTACAATCGATTTTGGATTTGAGTTCGCGTCGATAAAGATGATTCTTCTAGTCAAATAAAATTTTTCATCTGGATAAAATAGTATTCTTATCATAAATATATCAATATTCTCATAAATTTGTAGACATAAGTCTTTTGCCACTGGTATCTCACAAAACCCGCGAAATCTTTCGACCCTTAAAAAATGCAGCCGGTCTTGGGTATAGAACAAAAACGTAAGAAATGTTCATCTTTCGTCTTTTAAAATTTGATTTAACTTAAGAAAGATTCCTTATTTTCTATTTATTCTTTTTCAAGTACCTATTCAATTGTTTTTCGAAATTTTGAAGAGTAGGCTACCAATCACATGGAAAAATCTAATTCTTTTTTTTTTGGAAAACAAAATTTAGCTAAGTATATGAATTGGGATTTTCCATTGTTATTTTTTAGTGGAAGCCTCAAGCTAGGCGAACCAGATAAGTTATCGCAAAATACAGTAATAATCTGCACTCCTTTTTTGCTCGTTACTCCTCATGTCCTCATGATATATTGTATCAATAAAATTAACTGTTAAGTTACATGTTGTCGAGTTCGCACTGCTTGCTGTAAAACCCAATGTAAACCCTTTTTTCACTTGTTGTTTTTCAATGCTATTTTTCACTTTATTCCAAACACTTTTGCTGAGGCACAAAATTTTAACACTAAAATGTGATGTTTTTTTTTTATTTAATTCCATGAAAAAGTATTTGACATTGTTGAACGTTCAACATTAATAAAAAATTCTTACTTCATACTCCATATAGCTCTTTTCTCGATAAAAAATATGATTAACTTGTTATGTGAATTTAACGACTTGCAGTCAAATATTCATTACGAATAAGTAAAATTTACTTACTCTGTAGGCCGAGCGCTTTCGAATCTTTGAGATCCGTTTTCAGAGGCCTCTGATTATTATACAAACAAATTGTAATTGATTTTTGATCTTTAAATAGCTTATTTTAGTTCGAATGAGTTGTTTTTCTTCTTCAATGAAATACTTTTAAAGAAATTTAATTTATTGCAGGATATTGAATAGAATCGCTTGTACTAGTTTTATAAATGCGTCCCCAGAGTGAAATAATATAAATGGAATATTATAATAATATTACAAGAGTAGTGCAGTAATATTGCACATTTGATATCTAGACACAAAATTACACAATAAAATGAATGAATTTATGTGATAAAACCAATTTTAACACGAATTTTCAATAACATAATAATTTGAATACTGTGTTTTTAAAATAATTGTCAACTTTAAAATTCGTTTCTATTAGCGTTCCTTCAGGTTCTTTTGAATCGAGGGACTCTTGAAATGTAATGTATTTCAGGAGTCCCTCGAATCAAGACTTCAAGAGACATTGAAGGGACTAAAATGTCATAAATAAGGACATAATTTCTAGTCTATAAAGTGAAAACTGGAATATTTGTATAATATTATAAAAGTGGTGTAATAATATTGCACGCATCAAGTATAATAAGTGATATCTATGTGTGTCTTTGATACACGATATCATATCTAGACTAAAAATTACACACATTTTCTGAATGTAGCCTATTTGATGTATTTATAATGCAGTCCTGTATTTCCAATAAGATTCAAGTTAGAATACTGTGGCTGTAGAACAAGGCCTAATTTATTGTAAACTTTTATTAACTAAATGAAGATCCATCAATGCACATACCTACGCAATTCAGGAGCACAGTATGATGTTACTTGTGTACGAAGTATTTGAATGCAATGTGCATTGTACTCTCGGAACACGAAGAGCCATAAATTGAATAATTGGAATGAAACTATACGTGTGCCACAGGACATGAGTTGTTTGGATGTTATGAGACATCAAGTAGACCGGCAATCCAGTTAGAGGTGGAAGCGGACAAGATGCATGAGGAAGTTGAGAAACCAATTACACCCTTCATAAATGGAACTACTAGTAGATCGCTCCTTACAAGCCATCAACATCAGTTTACTACACACTCCACTAGCAACTTGTCCCTGAATTATGCTGGTCATCATCAATGCCATTCAATCTTTATAAAGTTGCAATAGTTCTTTGATTTATTATTTTAATAGCATAATTGTCTGAAATTATTCACGCAGTGATTGGAGTAACTACTGATTCTTCTATTTTCATAAAGTTGTGCTTTAGGAGGTAATCTTATCATTACAGTGGCTTAAAATTATTCTTGTAGTGGTGTAATAATAATTAATGATAAATTTTAATTTATCAAAAGTATAAAATTACTTTAATATTTATAAAATTTGTGTTTTTAGATCTTCATTTTATCATTATAGTGGTTGTGATCAATCATGTTATATTTTGGATTAAATAAGTAGTGTTTTGTGGTTATTTTGTGGGAGCAGTGTTTAGTGCTTGTGTTATATTACGTTTAAATTAAATAAATTATTGTTCGTTTGAAGGTGAGTCTATCAAAGCAGTGACTGTAAATCAATTAATCAACCTATTCATTTTTTAAATAAATATAAATGCACTCAATTGGCAAGTTAAGAGATGATTTTCCAAAACATACCATACAAGACATCTGAAAAAAATGATGAGAAATTAATAGTGAGTAAAGTGAATAGTCGAGTACCTTCTTCGTATTAATTAATTCATTTATTTATTCATCAAGACTAAAATTTAGAATTTTAATTTAATTAAAATAAAATGGCAGATATAATGAATAACACTAGACATTGTCACAACCACATTACTTTCTATAGATTAGATCCTATAGTCTCGGTAGGCAAGTCATTTTCTAATCAGGCAGTGACGAAGCCAAGATTTTGAAATGGGGGGGGGGGGGGGGTCGATTGAAATGGGGGTCCGAGTGTACTTCCCCGGAAAATTTTTGAAAAATAGTGGCCTCGAACGGTATTTTTTAACCAATTATTGGCCTAATAACTTTAATAATAAGGAACAGTATAGTTATATAATTATTTTACGATGTTGAAGATCCATCTTGTTTCCACTAATATGTATTATAAACTTAAAAAACACTTTTAAATGGAAATTGACTTACGTTATGGCGTGACGGCCGTTTCGCTCTGTTGTCTAGAGCATCATCAAACGACCCACAGTACACTGATACACTGATAATGCTCTAGACAACAGAGCGAAACGGCCGTCACGCCATAACGTGAGTCAATTTCCATTTAAAAGTGTTTTTTAAGTTTATAATTATTTTACGTTTAATTTAATGGAAAATTATATAAAATTTAGGACCGGAAGGGCGGTCCGGACCCCTCGGACCAACCCCCTGGCTACGTCACTGAATCAGGCATTGTTTGAGTTAACGGTAGCCTTCTCATTTACGGGTAAATATTACCGGTGCCGTCTGATTGGTCTATTTAAATTCATAGACGTTAAAACATTTTAATAGACCTATTAGACGCCACCGGTAACATTTACCGGTAAATAACAAGGCACACATGAATTCTAACCAATTATTGATCCAATTTGTATTATAATATAAATACCTTTGGTTTACTATTCAATTAAGCAAAAATATACTTTGAGTTGGTGAATATCAAATAGAAAAATCATTCAATTTTTAACATAGAATTCTCTCGGTTAGAAGATCCAAATTAAAAATCTTAAATTATATTTTTGAACTGTAATTACCTGTATAAGAGATTATTTCTAGTAGAGAGCTTTCTATAATTGAAAAAGCTAGATTTTTTCATTTCAAGATATTCTAAAAAACTATTTCCAAAAAATGGTACGTATGCGTTTTTATATGTGTTCAAACGTTTGATTGATGGAGACTGATGGTAATGGAGACTGTCGAAATTAAGTAGTTAAATTAAAAATGTATGAGGTTGTGACAATATCAAGCCTTTTTTTAATAGTCTTGTATATTGAAATGGAAAGTGAATGAAAAAGTTGTGTGCTTCGGATTGACTCAATAATAACCAATCAAAGAGAGAAATAAACAAACCAACAAGTGATGATTTCACATTCATTAGTTTTTGCTATTTTATTTGAAACTGGACTTTCTCTGTCAAGAAAAATTGACATTGGCCATGCCTTCAATGAAAATACAATTTTCTGGGTTGGGAAATCACCGTTCACAGTTACAAGAAACGCATCAGGCTCTGCAGCCCATCCTCAGCACACACCGTTCTACGCCTCAAACGATTTCTCCATTTCGGAGCATGCCGGCACTCATTTAGATTCGCCCTTCCATTTCAACAAACTCGGATGGAATGTGGCTGATATTCCATTGACTAATCTGTTGGTAGAAGGTAAATAACATTGTTTACATAATTACAAGATGATTTAGTTACTATATTTGTATCGATATTGATTCAGTCTCTTACATTTTGACAGAATTATTGATGATTGAAGCCAAGGGCGGTCCCAGGGGGGTCATGAAGGCCATGACCCCCCCATCGGAAATTTACTAGAGAAGGTGTAGTAAGGAGGGGCTATCTCGCAAAAAAATCAACAAAACCCATTTTTGAAACCTCCCCCCCCCTCAACTTACGAGCTGGGACCGATCCTGATTGAAGTACTAGTAGGATTTACGTTTTTCAGAAAGGAAAAGAAAAACAATTTTATTAGTTACTGTAGGTTAAATTTAGTTACTATATTGATATTAGTATATAGTTGGTAATCAGTCTCTTGATGCATTCTGATATTACTATTGAAGAGTGACGCATCACTGGTTGGATATATACGGGTTCCAGAAAGCAGAAAACGAAATAAGCAATTATGATTCAGAATTACTGATAATTCCATAAATATAAACTTTTTATTATGAATTTAACGACTTGCAGTCAATTTTAATAGAGAATAAATTCTTTTCAACAGCAACCTTGACTGCCAGTGTTCTCTTCATTGTAGGTTTTGGTTAGAAGAAAATTATTGTGGTTTTGTAGAATGTGATCGAAAAGTTTGTGTGATTTAAAATTTAATTGATCATTGATGATGTTTTGTTTATTGTGTGTGTTGTGTTTGTATATTTCAAATTGTTCCAAGGTATTGTGTTCGTGTCCTTTAGGTTTTTTCATGTAGAATGTGTAGGTTGGTAGTGATGTCAGTAAAAGTGTATTCAGTTTTAATGATGTGGTAGCCGAAGTCGATTCGGTTTTTGTATTTAATGCTTGTAAATGCCCTTTGTTTCGTTGTTTGAATGGGCGGTCTGTTTGTCCGACGTAAAATTTTTTAGAATCAGAGCTGTTCAATTCTATCCATAAATATTCTATAAAGCTGATTAACGAAAACGGTCGATAGTTATATGAATCTACAGCCACAGTATAAGTTACATTTTGAAACAATATTGTACAATGAGATTCGGATTTATCTAAAACGTCTCACCAAATAACCAGCCTTAATCTTTAATTAAGACAGTTTGAAGCTTCCATTTTGGCACTGCAATACAACATTATAATAATAAAGTGTTCTTATTGGCTGAAAAAAATAGTATAGGAATACATATGTAAAAATAATTATACAGAACAATCTAATATCAAAACTGACACTGTATTTCTATTTAATATATGGTTTTCACTACTTATACTGGAGGGATGCATTTCACTTCTAAAGAGAATCTTCTTCAGGCTGAATGAAAACATAAAAAATTATATAGATTCAATAATAACGTGTTAAGCTACTGGATGATTTTATAGACTGGATGACTACTGGATTGACCTATACATCTATTCATCTACAAATAGAACAATATTATATCTAAAATGATTACTCAAGTATGTTCCAGCAGTTGATCATAGGTAGGTTTTTTCCAGGTGTCTTAGTTGATGTGAGATCAGAAGTAAAAGATAGTCCTGAGTTCACATTGCAAACTCATCATTTGGAAGAATGGCAGGAGATGCATGGGAATATAACAACTTCGACCGTCATGCTTATCAACTTTGGATGGGCATCCAAATGGACAAACAAAACGTTGTACTTTGGCTATTCAAGATACCAGTGCCATTTTCCAATCATATCTAAAGGCAAGACATTTTTAGATTCTTTCATATAGGTCAGCATAGATATATTAACGGGAATATTCAATTGGTGGTTAAGATTGAGTTTATCATGCACTATTCTCAACTTGCTGTAGACCTCGTTTTGATGAGGTATCTTTCCACCAGAAAAAGAAGACTGGAAAGCTAAAAATTGTATATTTTCTATATTGCCTAGTGAGAATACAGCTGCAACAAAAGCATACTGATATGAAGCATACACAAACTATAAGCTTATGAACAGTAAAGCATTATTTTGAACTTAGAATTGATTCAGTGATTCAGAGTGATAATCCTGACAATTAAATATTGTTAGTGAATGAATATTTTAGAGAATTGCATGTATTTGCATGAACTGCATAATACTCAGGTCTATCCTGACAAATTTATTCCTTTTGATGATTATTATAATAAAGCCCTCTGACCGATAATATAATTTAGTACTAGGTATCAGATTTCTCATTAATTTTATAAGTAGTACCTGGTTGAAGCTGACTGAAGGAAAACCTAAGCTATATACTACGTATTCCATTAAATTTTTATTTAATTCCATTTTAATTAAACTCTCTACTTCCTCCTAATCCCGTTAAATACGACTTTTTGGAGGTGTTTATTATTATTATTATTATTACTATTAGTATTTTTTTGTTATTATTATTATTATTAGAATATAGCTCATTAACGAGCACATTGAATCAACTTCCTATTAAAGCTATTAATTAATTATAATGCTATAGTATTTTATTAAATTTTAGAATGCATGACTTCGACACTTGATAGTGTGTTTAATTTTCATAATAATCGAGTTTTATTTTTAATTTAAGCAGTGACATGAGCCTCATAACCGTTAAGTTTTTTGATCGAATCAATACTTGACAGTCAAGTCAAATATTTTAAATACATTGTTTTCATTGAAGTTTTAGATGAAGAACATTCAAAGCTCACTGATATAGAACCATGCCAAAGACTTTTGAGGTTCCAAGACTGCTATATATTGGAATAAATTAATTTTTATTTACTATTTCGACATTTAATAAAAAAAAGTTTAATCTTTTCCAGTTTACTGCTCCTTTTAAAACAAAACAAAAAAAAATTGATAAGATTAGCTCTTCAACATTGATAAATATAAGTTATCTATCAATTTAAACTTGAATATTTATAATGAATAATGAGACGAAATTGTCACAACCACAATTACTAAAAATAGTAAGATACTAGTTTCGATTGTTATACCATCATCAATCTCAAACAAACAGTTTGTTTGAGATTGATAATGGTATAAGAGTCTGCATACATGAAGGTGAAATATATTTAGATATTCAGTGTTTAGGGTTGTTTACACAATTTTCAAAATACCTTTTCAGATTGGAAAACTTATCCTAGGCAATATGTAAGACTTGTACCATAAATATTCAACTTTCTTTGTAATGGTGAAGGTGATATTGTGGAAGATATCCATAATGAATAATAAAACGAAGTTTTCACAGCCACATTTATTAAAAATAGTGAGATACTAGTTTCGGTTGTTATACTATTATCAATCTCAAACAAACTGTAATAAATGTGGTTGTGAAAACTTCGTTTTATTATTCATTATGGATATCTTCCACAATATCACCTTCACCATTACAAAGAAAGTTGAATATTTAGGGTACAAGTCTTACAAATATTGTCTAGGATAAGTTTTCCAATCTGAAAAGGTAATTTGAAAATGTGTAAACTACCCTAAATATCTAAATATATTTCACCTTCATGTATGCAGACTCTGCATGCCAGGATAATCACTTGAACAAATCTTTGTTATCTTCCAATAATTATTCGTGGAATTTGGTGTCCATGACCATAGACGAACCATCTTACTTTAATCACTGATCTATGCCATGACGAACTGCGCCTTTCACTATAGTAAACTAGAAGTATTTGCACGCCTATGCAGTCAAATATTTGAGTTGAAATTCAAAATATTTCAACCATATTTTGCTCAATGAGTAAAATATTTTTTAATATATGAGTAATATATTTTGTAATATGTTAAATTTCTACTAAAATATTTTACTGCATGGTCGTGCAAATACTTGTAAATAATTATTTTTTTTCATTTGAACAGTAGCAGCAGCCTATACCGTACTGCTTTTCTAGCATACCAGATTTTAATAATAATGATTGAAAATAAATAAATACATACATAAATGAATAAATAAATAAAAAATATACAGTATTAATAAAGAAATAAATTAATTTAAAATACGGTATCTTATAAAATGAATATAATATTGTATTTTAATAGATTCAATAATCATTGTACTACAGTATATTTAGCAGGTATTCTCTCAATTATGTTTCAGAAGCAGCAGAATGGATAGCGAAAAACGGAAATATTGTTGGGGTAGGTGTTGATACAGCTTCTATAGATTATGGACCGAATGGTGATTATAAAGTTCATAAAATTTTATCTCGTGCAAATATTTATAATTTGGAGAATGTCAACTTGAACAATGTTGACCTACCAGCTCGAGGCTTCAGTTTGATTATTATGCCGATGAAACTTTCAGAAGGAGTAGCTGCCCCTTGTCGAATAATATCCGTTATAGAAGAGACCAATATTACAATAACTAATGCAGTAATCGTGGAAGAAATTAATGTCACAACATTAATTAATGATTCTTCCTATTTAAAAATGAATCACCACTGCTTTATGATGTGGGTCTCAATTATTGCTTTCTATGAAATAATGGGTTACAACTTATTACAATACGACTGAATATGTAAGCAGTAGTCTATAATAATGCCGAATTAATAAAGATTATTTTTCTAAGCTGATTTGTGTTTTTAGTCTTTATTACAGGAGCAATGCTCAAATAGAGACCGGTCAATCCTGGGTGGGGGGGGGGGGGGGGGAGGAGATGTATCCTCTCTCACCACCGAAACTCTCAACATACACTAAAAAAAATTGAGTCTTTTATGGAGATAAAAACCTCTTTTCAGGTGATATCCTCACAAAATGTTTTATCCTTCAAAAAAGTTCTTGTCGGTAATATTTTGTGTTCTTCATGTGTGAGTTAATAGAATAAGAGAATGGTAATAGACTTCACCTCCAAATGCCACTATTTGAAGTCAAAACCATCTAAGTTAAGTCTGATGACCGCAAAAACATACTAGCTTATTAAATCTAGCATGCCATTTAACCAGGAGAGGCCTATAACAACAAACTAAACTTGTTGTAAGTGCAAGTGTAAGTATAACAGGTAAAAACTTTCATGAAATTTCGTAACACCTAAAAATACAAGTTCTAATATGCCTACTATAAATTTGTATTTTAATTTTCACCTTGTGGTCAAATAGGCTTCAGTACAGCACAAATAGGTAATCGCTAAGGTACGGTATACCTACTCTTCTGTTTAGTTCACATACAAAGCGAGCTTATGAGGCTTACATAATTACAAATAATTTTGCAAGAACATCATTTTCTGCATGTATAGTGATGAATGAATTTTGTTCTACATATTTTTGATTTTTTTTGTATATTTTAAAATATGCTGGTAGCCTATTCTGTTTGCTCAATCGTGAGTGAAATAAATTTATTTATAATTGAACCGCACTAATTCGATAAAAGCACCTAGTTTTTTCATTTTTAAATGTAAATAGGATACTATTTCACCGTACCATGTTGTTTTTACTTTTCACAATCAAGTGTCTAATAACATAAAATTACTGGAATATATACTGTGTAGTATGCTTAATGATCTAAAAATAATACAATGTGAACACTGATTTTTGTTTTTAAGATTTACATGACAAGGCGACATGCTTGTGTGATCTGTAATATTATACAGGAAATAATGTATATTATAGGATATTTGACAAATTATTAATCAATCGCCCTAGAACCAAATACAGTAGTACAAATTGCATTGAGAATAGGCTGAGATCTGGTAGACTGGTAGATTCTGGTAGAATTTCCCATTATCAGCAATGTTATGTAGGTAATGTTAATTTAAAATGGCAAAATATTTCGGAAATTATACTAGGTAAGGTAGGTAGTAGGTCTCTGTGAAGGTTTAAGTTAGCCTACCGTACAGAGCGATACAGTAACTAGGCTAATATGTTTGATAGTTTGCATTTGGATTTGAAACGTGAAAGAAAGGCACAATAGTGAAACATAAATAACACGGACTTATACCACATAATTAATTTATTTACTGCATTATTATCATGCGATTCCGTATTTTAATAGATAAACTCAAAACATTTACATTGTAGGATATAGCGTAGCCTACATATGGGTAAATAATTGACTGTAACTGGGTTGACGTCAAAATACCTCACGTAGCCGCTTTTTTAAAATCTTGTCTGCTTAGTAGCGCTACTAGCGTCAGAAATGTGCACTGCCTTCCAAAACATTCAAAATAAAACAAAACTTGCTTTTTGAGCAGGATGGTTAGCCACAAACTTTGGTAGATTTCTGTGTTTGTGTATTTAGTGATTTAGTTGTAATAATTTAATTGTAGAATTTTAGTGTACTTTAAGAAAACCACAAGTGCAATGTGTTGATTTAAAATAGTGTATACGCGTAAAGAAGTTCTTTAGGAAAGTTTTGGAAGCAATGGAATTAATGCTTGACACTCATTTTCAAGGTAAGATATTCAATTATTAATCGAAATTCGTTTGAACTCATGTTCCATGTTATTGCAGGGTTAAGGTAATCAAATTATATTTCATACCGATAATTTTCATGCCATCTAAGCGTTCGGTAGAAGGCATTCCATGGGTCCTTGAAGTACGTATTCCATGTCTCAAAGTTCAGTGTGCGAGAGAGAAAGAGATTGGGTGCTTCAAAGTTTGAAAGTTGAAAACTTTACAAGTTGAGCTAGGTTTTATGCGTATTTGGGGTCGAAATCGAAATTACTAATCCCCAATAATGTTTTACATGTTCATTCTTGTTCTGCTTGAATAAGAATAAGAAACCTGTAAAAATTTCAATTTATAAACTATTTGCGCCCTTGGAATGTGTGCCTCTAGGCTATGAGCAGACGGCTTAACTTCTTGGAATCCACCTGCTCATCCTTCATGGAATAATATGCTGTTAACCTCTTCGGGTCTTTGACATTCGAATAAAACAAACCTAATGTATCTGGATCATTATTTCGCAATAATTTAGCCTAACTTGATTATAAACCCTGAAAATATTTTTGACATAACCAGAAGGCCGGTTTTGATTAGTGAGGGGGCTCTGGGACACTGGGACTCTCGATTATTTTTATAGAACCTGATATTCATGTCAATATAAATTAAATAGGGTTTCGAATGAGATTGTTTTGAGTTGTAACTACTTATATAATTATCTAACTTAATAGAAGAAGAAAGTAAATTTACATACAATACGGTATCCACAATATGAATTAATGTTTTTGAAAAAATTAATGTTTTTATATCGTATAAAAATCTTTTTTCAGAAGTTAAGGTTTTTTAAATTTATAATTTGAAAAGTTTGAGTAGCAATAATCAATACGAATTTTGTGTCACATCCAAGAAAACATGATTTGCTAAAAGATACATCGATATATATAACCTTACGGTCCGATTTTTATTGTTATCTATTGTCGTTTTCTACAATGTGAACTATTGTCATGTAAAAAACTTGAATTAGTCTTTCTATTCACAACTAACATATAATAGGCCTATAGTTTTCATATTCGGCGCTTGGACTGAAGACTGTTCCCAAGCGTTGAAGATAAACAATACACGGTTCGAAACGCGTCTGCGACTTACCAAGATCTGCATGGATTTACTGCAAGTTTTCTACTTGAGAATGACTATGACAGAAGTATATTATCCAACTTATTTCCCCTGATTGTAGGCTAAGCCACTATTGAACGAATTGAAAAATTCAAGTCCCGTGGCAGTTTGGCAATATATGGTATAGGATGTTTCAGGAGGACTCATTCCAACTCATTCTTCTCATCAAAATAAAGAAAAAGATTCATAAGGTAGGTCCGAAAACGCTTCCTTACAGTAACAAAAAATGGCAGATATCCCTAGTATTTTACTGAATCAAAAATCTCCAGGGCCATCATTTTGATGATAAATTGAATAGGTTCCATGTAAAATGAGCTGATAAATCGAATAAAGCATATTGAGGGACTGTAACTAGCGTTATTACTGAGATATTTAAAAAAAATCCATAAAATTGTATCTTCCAAATGTATTTTGAAGTGGATTATTTGTCAATAAAATTCTCAAGATTGAGTCAAAAAGAATTAAGAATTTTATTACACCACCCTCCATCAGTATTTAAAATATTTAACTACTTTCCATCATCAATACAATAAAATTTTGGAGTTGCAAGAGAGGGTTTTGGATTGAATGGAACAACTTGTAATGTTGGGAAAATGCCGTAACTATGATGTACCACTCATAATAATTATATTGAAGGATTTGGTTCGGACCAAATAATCAAATTTGTCGAAATAATTTTTCTATGAGAAATGTAAAATGATCCAACAAAATAAACAATCAGAATCGGATTTAAATTGCATTTAACATAGAAAAAATTGAAGGGATTCTTATGTGCGTTTTATAATTCATAAGATAAAAACTTTCAAAAACTTAAACACATCAGGAATTGAAATTTCCCATTTATTGAAAAAAATCTCGAACTTGTTCACTTTCCATTACATTAAAATCGTGGTTGTTCCAAATTGTGCACTAAAAATAATATTAGTCTTACATTAACACGATTTGCGTATTTGCCCGATTAATGAGTTAGAAGATATTTGGTAAAAACTAAAAAAAAACATTATTTGAGGTGTTTGGAAATTGTGAGGTTAACACAGGGCTTTTTTTTTTTTTTTTTTTTTTTTTTTTTTGTAGATTACGTCTTGCAGACTCCAGTTAAGGAGTATAAGACAAGTCAGATCAACAATATTATACACTAGATACCATAATTACTTCAATTAGTTGAGGTGAGGCTTAATTTTGATGTGAAAGGAACTCTTGTACACTATAAAAAGCTTTATCAACTAAATATTTCTTCAATTGATTTTTAAATATTTCTATATTTTCAAGACTCTTCAAAAACTGCGGTAGCTTGTTGTAGAATTTCCTACCAATATAACTAGGTTTTTGTTTGAATAGGCTACTATTGTGACTCACCAAGTGATAATCTCCTCGGCTTCTTGTATTATAATCATGTACATCAAGATTTTGGTTAATATCATTCGTTTTTACATATAAAGTAGCTTCATACACATATAAGCAGGGTACAGTTAGGAGACCAAGTCTCTTGAACAACGGCCTACATGAATCTAATCTATTTACTCTTTCTATACACCTAACCGCTTTCTTTTGGATCTTAAACACCCTATCAAGATTTTGTTTTGATGAATTACCCCATACTAAGATAGCATACCTAATATGTGACAGTAAGAGCCCATGGTAAGCTGTAAAAAGTAACTTTTTGTCATTCAATCTAGCGAGCTGTCGCAGGACAAATACCCCAGATGAAATTTTACTACATATTTTCTCAATGTATGGAGTCCAGGTCAATCGTCTATCCAACATAACTCCTAGAAATGCAATTTTTTCTTCCTGGTCTAATTGATTATCGTTTACAAACACGTTTATAGCCCTATCTTCATTTAAATTATGTTTGTTTTTGAATTGAAGGTATTGGCATTTTTTACTATTTATAGTTAATTTCAACTGGTTTAAAAATTGGACAATGGACTGCACACCTATATGGGCACTTATTTCTAAATTATCTAGAATGGAATTGCTGAAAATGAGTGATGTATCATCAGCAAATAAGAGGGCTCTACCACTAATTAATTCTTTAGGTAAACGGTTGACATATAACAAAAAAAGCAATGGACCTAGTATTGACCCCTGAGGCACTCCAGCTTGCACCTCTAATTTATTAGATTTATTCTTTACTATACTATTACCAACTACTGTAGTTAGTTCTACACATTGTTTTCTCCCAATAAGATATGATTCAAACCATTTCAGTTCAACCCCATTTACACCTACATTTTGCAGTATTTCCAATAAAGTTCTATGATTAACACAATCAAATGCCTTTGACAGATCTAAGAAGATTGCAGTAGCTTTATCACCTGAATCTAATATATCTATTAGTTTTTCAACTAGAGAAACTATGGCTGTTTTTGTTGATCTCCCTTTCTGGAAGCCATGCTGTTCATCACAGATAAAGTTAGCTTCTTGAAGGTGCAGAAGTAACCTATTTAGAACTACTCTTTCAAAAATTTTACTTATTACATTTAAAATACTAATGGGCCTATAGTTTTCTACCTTTTCTCTATCGCCACTTTTGAAGATTGGCAAGATCTTCCCCTCTTTTAAATTATCTGGAAAAACACCTTGTTCTAATGAATGATTGATCAGATGAATCAAAGGGTCTAACAATTGATCTTTACATTCTTTCAGAATTTTACTGGATACCCCATCCATTCCTACAGTTTTTTTATTATTTAAACTATCAATGATATTTGACAACTCGTCTTGGCATACTGGGTGGAATTTTAATTCGTTCTGAATCCCCTCAGTATTCCTCATGTTTGCATCACTAATACCTGTATTAAGAGATTTTTGAAGATCCTTAGCTACCAGTTGATAATATCTGTTAAAGAAATTACAAATGTCTACGCTATCATCAATATATTTGTTATTTTCGTTAATTATTCTGGGGACACTAGTATAAGCATCTACATGAGCTACTTGCCTATTTTTGTTTATTACATCCCACACTGCTGTGTTAAAGTACACACTATTATTCAAAATTTCAGCTGTTTTCTTACATTTCGCTCTTTTCACTTCTCTTGTATAATTTTTCTTTAGAGCTTTGTAATTATCTTCACTTAACATATTTCTAGATAGTTTGAATTCATCATATGCATCTTTAACCCTATTTCTTTCTGCAAGGATATCATCAGTTATCCACTCTTCAATCTTGTCTAATTTGTTCTTTACAGGGACTTTTTTAACTGGACAACTCATAGTAATATGAAACCTTAAAATATCAATGAAACTATCATATTTGTCATTTAAACTATTGCTATTGTAAACCCTACTCCAGTTTTCTTGTAGCAGATTCTGCTTCAAACAATCGATATTCCCCTGTTCACATTGTTGAATTTCTTTCATTACTCTACTCTTTTTAATTGATTTATGACCTTGCAACCCCACCTCTAAGATTTGATAGTCATGATCAGATAGTTCCGAGCCGCCTAATCTTGTTTTAGAGTAATCTATATTAGTAAGGATGTTATCAATTATAGTTTGTGATGTTCTTGTGACTCTGGTATATTCATGAACTTTTATTTCCAAGTTATTCATGCATATAATATCCTTTAAATCTTCTGTCATTTTATTCTGTGTTGCAAAGTCTGTATTGAAATCTCCCGCTACAATAACGTTTGTAAAACGAGTAGTAGTAATCTCTAAAAGCCTATTGAATAGTTCACAAAAATTGTTCCATTCCCCATTTGGAGACCTGTAAATACCTAACACCGCTACTTCGAAATTATTGTCGATTTTTACTCTCAAACCAGTAACTTCTAAATCCATTTCCACAGCAAATTTCTCTGCATATTCTAAATTAAATGTTTGCATATTCTTAGCATTTTTAGTGAAGATAGCTACTCCCCCACTTCGATGAGATGTCCTGCAATACGACGTTTTCAATGAATAGTTTGGAATATTAAGTTGTGACAATTCATCTTCTTTTAAACCATGCTCTGTGAAAATAGCTATATCAGGAGCCTCTTCTTTAAAAAATACTTCGATTCTATCTATTTTGTTACGAATGTATTGAATATTCTGATGGAACACAGTGAGTACCGGTACTTCCCTATCATCCCTTATTACTTTATCGTTGCTTTTGCATATTGAAGTAGATTTACTTAATCTCTTAGAATCTTGAGAGCCTATCAGATTGCTACAAGAGTTCCTTCCACTAATGCTATCCTGATTTTTTGATCGATTAACGTCTTTTAATACAATTGAAGATATGAATTTATCATCTGAAACTAGTTTCCCTTCCCGGTTTTGAGCCACTTTACTAAAAAAGGTTCGTTAGATGATTGTTTAGGAGAATTATTGACAGCAGATTGCAAACGACTTTCAATCAGCTCTGCCAGCCTATTACAAAATATTACTTTGCCAGATTGATTTAGATGTAGACCATGATTAGTGAAGTTTTGTTTTTTCAGCCTTTCATTTAGAAAACAAATCCCCAACTGCTTAGAATTCTTATTTTTTAGGCTGTTGATTGTATTATGAATTGATTTATTTGTTGACTTAATGGCTTCATTTAGCTCTGGCCTATCAAACCTATATGGAATTGTACTTATTATTACATTAGTTTTTTGGCTGAGTGGCACAATCTCTTTAATTTTTTCATTTATTTCAGGAAGATGTTTTAGATTAGGTTCATTTATATTGTTTGAGCCACCCAGTACTATTAGAAAATCGTTTTTACCAAAATCTTTAGTTTGTTCCTGTGCTGACTCTACGATAGCGTTTATAGGGGCACTTGGTTTGAAAAAGCTCTGAACTTCATACTTATTTTTTAATCTTTTATTTAGTAGGTCACTACAGTCTCGTCCATGACTGGATGTCAAGAGCAGTACTCTACCTTTCCTATCGTTATTTGCCCTTACTTTAGTTTTGGTTGCTGTTTGCAAAACCTGACTATACGTTTTTGTTTGACCATTTCTATTTATTTTTTCCCCATTTGATTTAGGTTCTACTTTTTTTGTATTGATCAGAGGTTCAGATCTTACATTAGCCAAGTTTATTTTTGATTTTAATATTTCGATTTCCTCTGACATAGACCTACATTGACTCGTGAGATTTAGTATTTCAATTTTATGGTCTTCCTGCTGCAATTTTATAATAACTTCCAGAGATTTTATGTGATCCACTAACCCTATTCGTTCTTCCTCAGAATTTTTTAGTGATGTTTCTAATTTTGTTTTCAATTTGGTGTGATCACTCAATAGTTTAGCAACCTTTTCTTCTACATCTACAGTAGCTTTAAGAGCTGTTGGAGAGTTTTTCGTTAATAATTGCTGAGATCGCGTAGCTACTTGAGTTTTAGTTGAACAATTAGATTTAGATGCCTTGTTTGGACTCATTTTCCTAGCTAAAAATTGTTTTCAATTGATTTTAGTTAAATGTTTAATGAAATATTACTTAATTTATTACAATTGTCAACTTGAGACTATTTAATTACAAGAAAATTTATCAATATCGGTACACCTAACCTCGAAAATAGAATTTGACTTTTTATTTAAATACTTTAACTTATATTAGACAAGTTAATGATGTAAATTATTAAGATATTATAAATACTAATAATAATAAACAAAAATACTACTTATCCGTTCGAATTAAAATTCTATGCTTCAAAATTCGCAGAGCCTGTTCAGACAACGTATGCACAGTACCACTGCTACCTAGATTGTGATTAAGCGGAATTACTTTTGATTAAGCGGAATTACTTTTCGATTACTGGTGTGGACCTTAACAAAGTACATGTACTAAAATATCATAATTAATTTTTACATAGCCTTAATGAATTTATTAATATATAGACTATACTAAGTAGCTAATGTTGATTCAATCAAAACTATTAATTATTTAATAAATACCATACTGTTTAAACTTCTATAAGTTAAATGAAACATATAACATTTTAGTACTAATTAATCGTTTTTCACGCATTAATGATTGGTCTAGATTTGCAATTATCAAGTGACATCCGAACTGTCGTCGGTCATGATGACCACCAGATAAAAAATTGAATCTCCAAAAAGCTTTTACTGTATTAGAATAAAATAGCGCAACTATACTGTGCTTTTTGAAGTTGTATCTATTTTCAAAAAAAATGTATTAAGCTTTTCTCGTTATAATTGGAATTAGACATGGTCGTACCCAGTTAAAAACAAGTTATTTCAAGATTTTCTTGTTTGGGGGAAGACGCTCCCTGGATATGCATATGAAAATAGAATGTTGTCTCCCTGCAGGTCTGAACTTTTTGCATACTCGATTTCTATGCGGTAAATACTATTTGTTTAGGCTGATCATATATGTATCTGAGACCTGTGCGTTAATAATGAGGCGAATAATTGAACAGGAATCGTCTCCGGTATCGTTGGTGGGACAGTCGGGTGCTCTAAAATCATTATTACCGGGATCGCGTTGATATCGATATAATATATAGACATCTGTTATCTACAAAAAATGTTGGGCCTTCTCCTTTCAAACGGCATTCTTTTTGCCTAACAGAGGCCAAATTTCTATCGCAGGGGTCTTCACTCTCTCAAATCATATCAATTCAATTTTTATCACGCAAAACGTCAGTCAACCGCTCTAGGAAAAGATTTTTTCCAAGTACGCCACTGTGTGTTACAATAATATAGCGTCTTTTCAAATATGTTCTTATCATTAAAATATCTAAGTTTCGAATTCACTGAACATTATAATTTGATTTGTAATAAGTACCGGTAGCTTACACACTTTCATACGATTAAATCGTTAAAATATCTAAAGCACGCACTTCGAATTTACGAAACATACCTTAATAATTCCAGTTGTAATGAGTACCGGTTTCCCATAGCTTTCACATAATAGCAGATATAAGCATCCTTATTTCATCTAAGTAGCCCACATCGTCGTTCCTACCACATTTTTCCTTCAAAAATTGGGCAAATTATTAAATCTTCTGTTGTTTTGTTTTATGACTTTATTCCTAAACAGTATTTGTATTTAGTTACATTAACTCTAATGATTTAGAGTAATTTACATGACTAATGATTCGACGTAGGTTCAAGAACATAGAAAGAAAGAAAGAAAGAAATTTTATTTTTCAAATCTACAAAATAAACAAGGAGTATAAACTATTACAATAATGATAAATAAAATGGATGCCACCCCTGAGTAGAACTGTGTGGGGTCGATCTAATTACAATAACATAAAACATAAAACTATATTTGGTATGGTTCAGTAAATTAAATAAAGTAAATTAATTTAAGATAATAAAAAGACAGTGCAGAGCTCCTCAAGATTAAGACAAATGTAAATTATGTTGGTTGACAATTTTATATGTATACATCGTAAGGTCTAGTAATAGTATTAATTAACTAAGTATATAATAGAATCAATACTATATTGCAATGCTAATACCTTCAATATTCTAAAATAGTGATTCAACGTCATTCTTCTCTAATAACCACTCTTTAACTGAACGTTTGTAGCAGTTTAAACTGTTGCTATTTTTAATTTCTGTCACATGCAAAGAATAATTTGAAAATTTGTCAAAGGACAGATTTCGTCACCACTTTAAACCAAGAATAAGAATATTCAGCCTAAATTGATTATAATTTATCAGACTGTTATCAATAATTTGCGCTTTAGATTTTTTGATTATTCTACAATCTCGTAATCATCATCATCATCAATTTCGGTAACTGCTACCACAGAAGAGGTAGTTATATAGACTCTTCTCTAGTTTTTAGACTGTTTCAATAAGTTTTTTTAGCCGAATGATTTACTATTTTAAATATCACTCCGTATGATTTTTTTAGCCTCCACCTTTTGTTCCCTTTACTTTTATAGCACGTTCTAAACTGATTAGACTTTTGTTAGACTTTTGAAGAGAAGACTTGATGACTGGATATGTTTAAATTTTAATTAACCCAATTCATATCAGTCTCTCATTGCACAATGATAATCATGCTCACCCCATATACAGTTTATCATTTTCAATAATGATTATTACTATTACATTTTGTTTTTTAATTTACTGTTTTTTCTAAATTTTTAATTTTAATGATGCATTTCGTTCTTTCTTAGGGGGTTTAATAATAATTATTGACTTTTTGCTAATTTATAAATACTGATAATGCTAATACTATCTGACTCAAAAACATTTTTTGTGGAGATTTGTGTTACTGTTTTGTCTTTTTCTTTCATATTGTAGTCCATTTTTTCATTGCTCTATGATTTCCCGAATGTACAACTTCATGCCATCACTGTATGTGATTCATGATTTAATCTATATCAGGATGTACTGTAGCTCCTAAGTGCTGAATATGTAAGATGTCCTCTCCCTCACGAAAAAATAGAGGCTTTACTCTAGAATTTCAAAGACGTAGTCCAGTAAATTCATATAAAGCGAATCTGTAGATTTCTAGGTGACATCTGTTCTCTGCTGTGGTATCACTTCCCGGTGGTTCGGAACCCACCTAAAACTGTAGGTCCAACTCATCAGTCATCCAACTCATTACCCACGCACGGGTCTCTTACCTATGTGAGTTTTATCCTTGAAAATAATTTAGTTGTTCTTAGACATTTTTTCACTTTTCGTCTGACAAGTAGAACATTTTTAAATTAATAAGAAATACTTACATGAGGCTCGAAAACAAGTTGTCTCATGTTAGAAAAATGTTATTTCTTATTAGAAAAATTTAAAAATGTTCTACTTGTCAGTCGAAAAGTGAAATATAATTATCTATTCTACTCGCAGATACAATCAAAATTTATTAATAATAACGTCAACTTTTTCACAAAATCCTTAAAGTTTAACTTAATAGATACAGAATATCAATAATTCACCTCTAAAAACCACACTATAAATACTGTGTGTTGGGGTATATGTCTTGCTTGTTAATATTATCTTTGGTAAAAATAGAATATTAGAATATTTTTTTTTTTTTTAATTTTAATTTTTATTTCTGGTAAGAATATTTTTCAAGAATGAAGTTGGATGTGTTAGTGCATATCGTCAGTAAGTGTGTTAGTGAAGATCGTCATGAATCTTAAAATGCTTAGTTTTTGATGGGGATTTCAATTAATAGCGTTTGTTGATAAAGACCATAATCTTCTTCTAAAAATATTATAATATTATAAAGCGATTAGTTCTTAACATCGTGTTTCTTTCAAAATCGAATTTTCCATCTTGAACAACCTATTGTCCTTCCAGAGATCAGCTCTAGATTACATTTTCTAAGCGCCATCATCTCCCATCCTGTGCTAGTTTAATTCATTGGCCGCAACTTGTTTACTGAGGAGGCAACTTGATAATGGGAACATGCGCGCGGCCCAGAGCCGTGAGTGAAAGAGAGGAGAGTGAGTATGAAAGAGCGAGAAAGATTGAGGGGGTGAGTGAGAATGCGAGGGACTGTGAGGGAATTAGGGAGTGCGTTAGTGAGTAGAGTGGGAGAGCGAGTCAGAGTGAGTGAAACAGCGATTGTGAAAGAGACAGTGATTAGGAATGATAATGGTACAGTAGCTAGCGAAGACCTTTAACAGGTTAAGAGAAGAGTGGGCCGATAGCTGGGAAACAGTAGCCGATGGTAGATGATCATCTGAGATGCTGGCTACCGTATTTCGAGTGGCGTTAAAATAAATTTCAAATTAAAATTCTTTCCGACACTAATTTGAATTAGGGATCCGGGTAGTGGAGGTGGTAAGGTGGTGTGGAAAGGGTAAGGGTGAATTCCTGAGTTGGACCGGCTCCCATTGGAGTGCCCCACATCTGTGGACCAGGTTCCAGATACCAGAGATACGGCTGGTATTGAATACATTCTTAGTCACAGCTTCGTTGGCTTTGCCAGTGGAGCCGGACTGGCCTACAGCTACAGCAAGCAGTAGCAGCCAGCCTCCCAGCCATCATTGATCTAGTATACGGCATTCCTGGGACACGACCACGTACGCGGTGCCCCCGTGCTGCTGAGCTGTTGACGTAACCAGTCAGTGATATAGACAGGCAGCTTGCACAAGCCGTCAGCTCAGCTTTTCGTCGATGTCGTTTTACTCAGCGCTGTAAAAAATGAAAAAAAATTAAATAATTAATTTAAAAAAATAGTCGTTTGCAACGATTTTATTATAACTGCCTTTGAGGCTGTGCGAAGTTTCTTGTATTGAATATTATTAGGGCTTTAAATGCTGTCTATTGCTGTGAGAAAATTTTTTCTTCAGTTATTTTGTGAAATATGAGGGGTTTAAAGTGGATTTTTTTTTGGTTTTTGGGGGAAATTGATCTTACCTATGAGTGATTTTAAACTTTTGATGAATTTTCTGTAACTAAAAGACACATTGAGAAATAAAATCACATATTTTTTATTTCAATCTAAAAAATAGTTTTTTCAAAATAATATTGAAAAATTGAAATATTTTACATATTTGAAAAAAATAATTGTTTGAAATAAAGAATATGTCATTTTATTCCTCAAGGTGTCTTAGTTACAGAAAATTTATCAAAAGTTTAAAATCACTCGTAGGTGAGATCAATTGCCCCCAAAAACCGAAAAATTTCAACTTTTAATCCCCATATTTCGCAAAATAATTGTAGAAAAAACTTCTCACAGCAAAAGATAACATTTCAAAACCCTAATAACATCCAATACAATAAACTTCAAACAAATTATGACCAAACAACCTGCGCACAGCGAGAGAGATGTTTCTAAACATCTCACGAGTTTCTATAAGGTGAAGTACAATCGTTGCATACAATATTTTATCTCCGACAACCAATATATTACCTCTAATTTTAACCTACCAGTGCATCCGATAACTTCCTCAAAATATAATAGAACTACAATATTGGGGATTGTTGTCAACAGTTCCGATTTGATATCCAGCTTGATTTCATAATGTTTAAATCAGCTGATGTGACTTGCTTAACATTCATTTCGACACTGTTTTGAAGAAATCTTGAGTTCTGATTGGTCTAAACTGCTGTACTAAAATAAAAAGTGACAGTAGTATTAAAATAGCTTCATTATGGCTCTACTTTGATTTAGTAAGATGAAGCTGATTACCTAGTAGATGAGTCCCAAAAATAGGTTGTGTGAAGCAATGATGGAGTTGCGAGCTGTTTCTGTTTGACAAGAGTAGCTGAGATAGAGTAGCAATGACAATAAAACAGTTTGGCTAAAACAGAATTGGACAAGAAATAATTTTTAATAAAACAATAAATAGTATCACATATTTGCAATTCCTAGCAAGTGTAGGAGAGCGCCACCTGAATTATTACACCTGCATATCCCTGAATTATTGCGTCCATGATTTAAACTTATGAATGTACCTCAGTTAACTCGTCTATCAATGTGGTAGAGCTTATGCTATTTTCACTGCCAAAACATTGCCAGTAAAAATGGCATGCACTCTAGGCACAAAGCCAGTAGCTGAAACTAAAGTGAGATCTACTGACATCAAATATAAAACAATCATGGAATCTTATCTCTTATCACATTCACCAAAATGAAGATGCTAAGCATGTACTCAAAATATGTTGGACACATCATTACTTCAGGGTTTGCACCTGGCAAACAGCATCTCTTGATCACAGGGTAACACAGTCCATGCACAATGAATGCGATCTGAGAATCCCTACAGGGACCTAACAGAAAATCCCTTTTTACAATTGCCAGCCTTATACCTTTCTACGAGTTGTAATGAAATGTACCACACTATCATAATATGTCCGTGGCAACTGTGTGGAAGTAACAAATAATCACAAAGCCTTAGTGATGAGAGAGACTCTCAAAGCATCTGTGAGAGCCTCTGAACCCAGCTGTAATGCGATAATATAATGTCATGGCACAAATCAAAAGCCTGGGTAGTGTGATATATGAACTACAAATGCCCTACAACCCAACAAATCCCTATTTACAATTGTTAGTCCTTTACCACATTCCTCCAACTGAAATAAATAATACAACTCCATCATGTGATGGACGTATAGCAACACAGTTGATTGATAGATTCAAGATTGAATTTCTGAAGTACTCTGACTAGAAAATAGTGTCTCAAGGGGAAAGTAGAAGCCAAGAGAAATTCAACTGATTATAAATTAGAAATCAAGCAACATTAATAGATTACAAAAAAAAAGAAAAGAGAAATAATGCATATTACTTCATATACATATACTTCAATGAGTAAAGCCATAGATTAGGGATCTATGGATGGTTCGTCTATGGTAAAGCCTAATTTGTAGACCAATAAAAATAATAATCAATTGATCACCAAGACAAATTTTGGTAATTAAGGTCACTCAGATAATACTGTAGGCTAACATGATTAGTATATCTTTAAAAAATCTATAAATGACTTACAATTCTTTCTAGGTTTCTATATTTTAGAGTTATTTAATTTCTTAGCTTGGCTTTGACATAATAAATGGGAAAGCTATTGAAGCAAAGTTAATAAATTAGATTTGGTAAATGCAAATGACTAGACAGATTTTGAAGTTATAAGTGTGAGGGGGGTGGCACATGCCAACTTGATAGTTTTGGGGGATCCTGGGGTATGGAATACCCTCCCAAACCAAAACAGCGATAAGAATAAAATCGATGAATTACAATGTCAATGCCTAATTGGGCAATATTATGTATCAATTTCAATAGAAAAGCTTTGTGGATTGTTGAAGACTGACTGAATTTTTGTAATTTCAAATAGAAAAGTCTCTGTTATAACTACCAAGTCTCCTTGGATTCATCTTTACTTTATAGCTCAATTCATCTATTACTGCACAGTGATAATTAACTAATTCCAACAAACGTTCTAAGACTAGATAATCCAGACTACATTGAGAGATATAGGGCAAAAGGAACATACATTTTAAGTTACTGTAGTGGAAAAGAGAGAGAAGGAATGAAGGAACAGTGGTTCTCGGTCTTATCTGCTATGTTAATGTTTACTTCTAAGCAATTAATTACACTTCTTTTGACACTTTTATGGTGTTTACTTGGTACTTTGTAGAATGTTCTAGTTGTTTGATTAGAAATTAATGGAATTTTATCGAATATTGTGGAAGGTGCGAGGGTCCTTGATTGTTTATTTTAGAGTTCGGTAGAAGTTGATAGAAAAATCGAGAGATATCTTGAATATGGAAAATTATGTAAATAGAGGTAGACTTTTGTAAATTAGTTCAGTTTTGTTTGAAATTCGTCGTGATAAACAAGTAGTGACAGTTCTCTGATAATTTTAATTACCGTAAACTATGCCTATACCGTAGTGATAATTTTTTTTCCATTTCATACCAATGAACTACTAAATAGTTTTTATTGTATTATGGACTAGTGCTACGTAAGTTAATTGTTCTTTTTCGACGTTTCTTTTTGAATATTATTGGACAGTTATTATTTAATATTAGATCGGCCTTTTAACTTTTAGTGATTGATTTTTGTACTGTTTATTGAAATCTCTTTATTAGTTGAACAATATCGATTTATCTGTTTTTAATTGCTTATTTTTCTTTATCTACGACCATGTCATAATGTATACATTACAGTTTCACAATTGATGCCAAAACAGCTATCTTTTCGAAATGCTTTTTGAAACCCGCTGCATAATGAGCTCATTATAGTACAGGTTCTACATTATAACACGAGTTCTGGACCAATCAGAAGCATTTTTGATGGAATCAATATCGTAATTCAATATTGTGAAACTATCAGCTGATTTGATCAAACTGCTACACCAGCTGCTTTAACCTAACAATCTACTATAACTTCTCGTATTTGAGATGAGAGGTTAGGTATCTCTGACAGTCACAGGTAAAATGAAATTGTCTTAATTAAATGTATACTAGTGGTCGTAGATAAAATAGTGTATGCACCGATTTTATTTGGCCATTAAAGCACTCGTGAGATATTTATAACACTCGCATTCGCTCGTGTTATAACTTACATCTAACTCGTGCCTTAATAAGGGTCAAAATAAAATCGTTGCATAAACTACTATTAAGACATTACTGATCAGTGAGTGTTGTGATTATTTGTGTAAATAAAGTGCGAGTGATAAATTTAAGTGTTGCCAGCGTTATTTTAGACATAGAACCAGTAACATTACTATAGATAGAATCAGATATGAATGTATACTTTGCCTGGTAGTTCATCTTTACTAACTGTTTATAGGATTGTTTGAGTGCAACTTTGAAATGGCTTACATTGAAGTGTACCATTGAGTTATTAAATTTGTAGTTTTTGTTAATTTTAAATCATTTTCATTTGTGTAGAACTCATCGTTAGCGAACAAGCTATGCTTGGCTAATGGTGCCAAATATAAAATTGAGAAATTATGTTATTGAAAGAACCGAGAGTGATCTCTGTTTCAGTCAATCTCTATTTTTTTATGGTTACTCGGCTACTCCCCTGAAAATACTATGATAATCACCATTGCAATATCAAACACATGCTCTAGAATGGTGTATGACACATTGGAGCCACGTGGATACTACCATTTCAAAGTATGTGTTGGATTTTTCGATGGTGACTATCGAGTATTGGATACTCCACTGAGCAAGCTCTCTTATTCTTGGCTACTATTCACGGAACTCCTAGTATAACTTTGCTAATTTTTTTGCAACGAAAAATATTGTTTTTAAACATTTGAAGACCAACAATAATTTTTCCTAAAACTGCTCGTAAAGTAGTTCTTTACATACTGAAAACTAATTGTAAAATGCCTCTTTACTGCTCTGCAAGCGGTAAAGTACTTTACGCTCGCCAGCTGTTCTTTACGCTTCTGTTTTGATTTTGATGCCTTCTCATTGGTGGATTACGGAATCCGTGAAATTCACATAAATGTTTTGGCTCGAGCGATAAAGTCGCGCTTCACGCTCTTAATACATAAATAACTATTAATTTACTTGCAATAATTTTTTCAGATGAAGAAAGCGGTGGAATAATGTGACAGTGAGTCAGCTGGGAAATGGCAACAAGCCCCCCAATCCAACAGATGTTGACTCACCCCCATCCAGTGCCGGAATTCAGAGATGCCGACCATTACCGTAGTCCGATCGAAGGCAGTCATGAGATTGTACGGCCAAAACCAAGAAGGTAAGTTACCTAGTCATTTCCAGCAAACATTTATTTTCATTTGGGAAGTAGTACTCGCGATCCGTAGCAGGTATCTGTTCAGTCAGATAAGTTGTGGACTCATGGGCCCTCTTTGGAAGGGTGACCGATTGATTTGTCCAGCAAAAAAGACTGTTCACTTCCTGGTGGTTCGGAAAGCACTGTAGGTTCAACTCTTTAATTACCATCATCCAACTCATTACCAACGCACAGGTCTAAGATCAATGTGGGCTTCATCCTCCAAAAAAATTA